>JAPJYX010000007.1:16495000-16925000 GCA_030503985.1 Himalopsyche tibetana | reverse complement strand
TAAATGATACTCAGATAATTATATTGGTTAAAAAAATTGTAAATTAACAGAAAATAATAAGGTAAAAGAACACGGAATAACTTTTTCTCATTACCTGCCTTTTAAAAAACAATAATCGTAAATTGAATAATTTATTTGAATAATATGCTAATTACTACTTACTACTTAAATATAGCGACAGAAGTGAATAAGAAATACCTGAAAGAATGTAAATTTTTTAAAACATCATGAGGTCTTTCGTGTAAGACTTTTGTTATAAAATTTGAAAAAAATGGAACCTGTTCATTCCAGTTTATTATAGAAATAAACAATGCTTTGCTTTGCCTTTCATATTCAAATCTTGTAATTACTCTCTAATACAGTAACATTCTATTATTATTCTTAGCCTTTCGGCTGCCGTTGAAGAAAGTACGTTTGTACCTAACAAGCCGGCTATTATTTGCAATTATTGATTTAATTAGTTATTGACGAGGTCTCTGGCGTGTTTAGCATGAAAAATTTGATGAGATATCTCGTATGTGGCAGCCATCCAGTTAATAACCAGTAAGTGCACTTATAACAATACAGATCTGATTTTATGTTATTTTAACATAATAATATATGGAACTTGTTTATGACTATCGGTAGTAAAAACAATGCGAAAAATAAACAGTTTTAAATGACGAATTATAATAGCCTTCATCAATGAGTAAAACACTTAATTTTAATATTGTGTTAATTAATATTTAAATTACTGTTTGAACTAAAATATCTATTAGAATTTAAACAGAACAAATTACTTATTAAAGAATTATATACAATCCGAATTCTAAAACAATATCACTAGTATCAATTCAACCTGATATTGTCGCGGTCGAGAACATGAGAATATGCAAGCAAAGCATCACACGGCGAAGGTTTACCTTTTCCTGAAGAATCTCGAGGCTCTTCTGCTGCATGACGAGCAAGACGAAACTCCTCAGCTGGAGGGGAGGCATGTCGGCTAGGGAGGGGACTTTCATGCGAAGGTATGCCATCACGTTGTTGATGTTCACCGAGATGGGGAGGTCAGGGCTGCTCAACTCGCTGTCCGCTGCGGTCCGCATAACCGCTGAGAAGTCAATACAAACAAAAAATCACAATATGCGAGAGCGTTTGGACTGGAATGCATTGTTCCTATCGGTTCAAGCATGGCATTGCTGTAGGTCATGCTTTGACAACTTCAAGTTGACTTCCTTCTCCAATATTTTAGATAGAAACCAATAGAAAATGTGATGTTCACTGTGAAAATAAGGTTATTTGCAATACATGTTTACTTTGCATGCTCAAGAATAAAGTACAATAATACTCACTAGAGGGTTGAGCTGACTTCTTAGGTGTTTGGGCAGAAGAGTTGGTGATTACGCTCACTTGCTGAGGGTGAGGCGGTGACATTTGCTGACTTTGCTGTAAATGGAAATTCGACATTTCAAAATAAACTTTAATAAAATGGCAATTAATCCAATCATTCAACCCGATAAACTTTAAACCAGGAGGGGGGCAAACTAGATATACACTTTTTATTATCGTTAAAAATAAATTTCAACAAAACAATTTAATGAGACGAATGAAGCTGTTTTTCAACATTCTTTTAAATCCAGGTGTTAGTTTTTCTGGTTGAGATTCTAAAAACTACTTGTAAATGTTCAGTTTCAAATTGGGAGATACATCTGTATGTAAATTAATAAATAAATAAATTTGGTCATTACTTTCGTTGAGAGCTATCGATATGCCAAGTCATCGATTCTAATATTGATTGCAATTCCGCATTTAAAAAAAAATTGAAAACGGTTTGCCCATGCCTGCTTTATGCAGTCACACCGCCAGCTTACCAAATGCTACAGCCTTCGTTAACCCTTTGGGTTACTGAGCACTGATTTGTCAAAACGCAAAGAATGTGTCCAGAGCCCAGTGCAAACTTTGATGTATGATATAGAAATCATAAATTTGTCATGTTTATTGTATAAGTGACATTTGTATGACACATACGTTTACAATGAGAAATCTTTTAAGCAGTCTCAGAGCGCTGATAGAACAGTGCCCTGGAGCTTAAATTTAAAAAATCATTAAATTGTCAAAATACAGACGTTACATTAACATAGTTTTGATATATGTATATTATTATTTGTAATTAAGTTACAACAATTATTTTTAAATGAAATGTGTCAGTGGGTCAAATCTGTTATTACCATCTGCGAGGTATCTTCTATCAACTGTTGCTGGTTCAGCAATTGGGCATTGTGCTGATCAACTAACAGTTGTTGGTGTTGCATATGCTGCGCCGCTAATGCTGCTTGCTGCTGCTGCATTTGCTGCTGCTGGTTTTGCTGTTGTTGTTGCTGCTGCAGTGGGGGCAATGGTGGGAGAGGAATTCCCGCTAGCGGCTGAAATAATAGATGTAACTTATTTTACATGCTCCAGAATTGACTTAACACATTGAAACCCAAATTTATAATTACCACAAAAATTACTGAGCTACAATTATCAGAAAAAAAACTAAAACAATATGTATTGAAAAATGTGGAATATAATTACGCTATCATTTCTGATGCATATACTTAATTCAACCTTAGACTTAGAATTGTCATTATTTCTTCACATATGGATAAAAAAATCTATGGTTTATGGCATTCACATTATTTTTATTATTTGTTACAATTGAACAAATGAATTTTATAAAAAGGTTAATATTTGTAAAAAAATCTATAGTGACATAAATATTGAGCATAAAATTCCATTTCGGGTCGATTCGATTCCTGGAATCGATGCCAGTATAGTGTCATATGCACACAGATGAGGGCAACAACGATCTAAGCACAAATTTGAAGCAAGAGCTTTTAGAAAATTATTTAAAAGTAATAATGAATGTAAGGTAACACTTATGTTATATAATTTTAAAAAAATATTTACTTTTTAAAATAATTTATTAATATTCTTCCCAGATTTTTGCGGCATATAAAAAAATATACATATATTATTTTATCACAGGATATAAAATCGAGATCCTCGTCTTTCACATTTTCGATTCAGTATTGGAATATGTCAGTCTAAGGATGTTAATTGACTTTACCTTATGTCGCAATTGGAGGTTGAGCTGCTGGGCTTGCTGCTCCTGAAGCATTTGCATTGCGGCAATCTTCCTTCCGTTCTTTCCTTCCTTTTTCGATACGGGTTTCGCTTTCGGACGATCTTGGATGGCAGTATTCTGTAATTGCAATTAAATGTTTAGACTCGACCCATTATTTATTTTGCGTAATCGAATATGTCAAGCCTGTATGGATACTACCAGAGAAAAAGAAAATATTGTATTATTAAACCATTGTTTCTCCAAATAGACATCTTAAACTCACTTTTGGTCATTTTGCAAGATTGAAATACATCTTGAAAAATGATTGATTAAAATAAATGTCACTTAAGTGTTCACTGTCAATTCATGGTGGACAGGCATGATAATAATAAAAAATTTTAGCGCATTGATCTTTAATACATATTGCGGAATTAGTACTAAAAATAGCTTTTATAAATATTCATTAATAAGAACATTGTGTTTTTCTTATTCTGCAAAATTACCAAAAGCAGTAAATTGTTTTGTAAATTAGAGGTACCTAAATTTAAGAAATACTAAACTATCAAACATCTCAAAATTATATTTTTAAATATATCGCTTATCGTGTAGGCCCAAAATAAAGCCAACTAATATAAACATAAGTAATAATTCAAGAACAATCTGACAAATAGCTATTCTGCCGCTTACCTGACTAACTTGGCTGGCACTATTGGTGATGTGGTGTGGGTGGGTGGGGAATTGATTGACGACAGGCTGCTGCTGCTGTTGCTGCGGTTGTGAAAGTGACTGAGGCTGGGTCTGCGGCTGCGTCTGGGGGTGCTGAATGTTCAGAGATTGCTGCGCCTGCTGGACCATCATATGGTGAGGGATTTGGAATGCTTTCGAATACGCTTGACGCAGACCTGAAAGAAGTCACATGATATGTTAAGAAGAAAAGTAAGCGCACTCCATTCAACCTCACATGCAAGAATATTCCAGTACATTTCTTGTTAATTACAGTGCTGTAAACGGTGATAAGTAAACTGTAAAGTAATGTAAACGGACACTTAGAGAATATAATTTTCTTTTCATTCCTGTAAGATTTGGTTTTTGTGAGATATGTCATTATTTTAATAAACTGAAAACAATATTTACTAGCCAATTCGATACTGAGAACAATGAACATTCACACTGTGTGCAGAACACGCCTAGCGTGTCAATCTAAGTATCAGCATCAGTAATGACAGTAACTCAGAAGATACAGTAACGTTTGGATGTTTCCGACTGTTTCAAAGTAAATTCAATTTATTTCAAGTTTCAATTTATACATAAATATATTTAAAAAATCTTTCACTTGAGCAGCACTACACCGGTTTTAATAACCTAAATCTTCTTATCAATGAGGACTTCAATCAATGTATTAAACCTTTTTAGTGACATTCAGAATAGCAGCGTAATTATATATTTTTTGGGTACAGATGTTTCCATTAGGGCAAAGTCATCTAAGCACGGTAAAAAATTCACAATAAAATTTACATACCTTGATTCTGCGGCTGCGTGAAGTCGTGCGTGAGGGGCAGGGGGTTAACACCTTCTATCTGGTTCAACTGAATGCCTGACAGCACATAGTCTCGTTCAGCCCTCTGTAGAACAATATCAAACATAATAACATTACACGAATCAGATTAAGAAGTTTGATGATCAAAGGCCAGGTATATCAGGTGAGTTTTTACCTGTAGATCTTCCAAAATTAGCTGCTTATGGAATATCTGGTCTTCAACAGAAGGTTTCTTGAGTTGGTTGTTGGAGGTATCGCTTTCCGTTCCCATCGGGTGCATCTGGACGACCTGTGATACATAGAAAAACATTTGATTTATAAAATGAGCCAATAGTAAAAACATTTACCTTTTAAAACAAGTTTACCCATAAATAGAATCATAAAGATATTCTAGGACTGAGAAAGATGTATGTAATATACCTACATTAAATGCTTTATACTAATCATTACACAACTTTTAAATCAAACTAAAGTTTTTGGAACGTTTCACTTATATATAATTCGACTGTGGAAAGGAAAAAGGACGTAACCCACAGTTTTTTCAAAACTGCATTTTTTCAAAACTGCATTTTTTCGATAATCACAATGAATCAAACTTGATATACGTTCTATCAAAAGGATGTAAGCTGCAAATTTTGAATTAGTATTGAAATTTAGCATTTAAGTTTGAAAAAAGATGAGCTTGTGAAAATTTAAACCAAGAAAAAAAGACTGAAATAAAGTTTTTCCTAGACAATTTATTCAATTAATATTAGAATATGTCATTAAACACCAGTTCAGAAGTCTCCGTGCACTTCAAGGTTGTGTATATTTCATAATTTTCATATGGCCCAAAATCATAAAAACAATTTGCTGTGTGGGTTACGTCCTTTTTCCTTTCCACAGTCGATATATATGTATGCATATTGGCGTTAAAGAAATACGGTAAGTTATATTATTTTGACAATTGTCTGACCACGACCATGTACAAGAGCAATGAAAAATAGACTAAGATAGTCATAAGAATTAGAAATATATGAAATGCTTACTGACCTGCGTTAAATCAGGAGGCGGTGGCAAATGTTGTTCTTGAGGTGAAGGAGCTGAGAGAGGTAATGATGACCGAGATTTTCGGATCACCATTTTATGTTTACCCCCGCTTCCGCTGCCGGTGGTTGTGGCGGTACCAGCGCTGATCGCCGCCTGCTGCTGCAACTGTTGCAACTGCTGCTGTTGCTGCTGCTGCAACTGCAGTTGCTGCTGCTGCTGCTGAAGGTGCATGTGCAACTGCTGCTGCTGCTGCGGGGGAATCTGGGCCTGTTGTGCAGTTTGCTGCTGCTGCGGTTGAGATTGCGTCTGTTGCTGCTGAGGGGACTGCTGCTGACCGGCCGCTTGGTCAGCCAACGGAGAGGTGAGGTACAGCAGGCCACTGTTCCAGCCTGAAAACAAAAAATATTAATTATTAAAAATTACTGGTACTTGGTTACGTGTAATAATGAAAATGTACATACATTAAAGAAGTTATTCTGATATACGGCAAAAACCAGGGATTACATTTCGTAACGGAAAGACAAAAAAACATAAACAGAAAAGATTTAAATTTGGGGTGTAGAATTTTTTTTAAAAATCCCACAAATATTTGGGACATGAATCTAGATATAAAAGCATTTAAGCAGATATGAATTGCATGAATATAACGGTGAAAAAAATTACAGGGAAGTTAAATCAAAGTTTTAGTGTACATGAAAAGAACGTTTCCCTAACCTTCAACATAGTACTGTGCGGTCTCAGGGTTTCTGGGCAGCAAGTGTGGTGGAATGGGCAGGAGAGGCTGGAGGGAACAGGGGAATCCGAGGGGCGCAAACATGTCACCGGTGGCAGGCGGTAGACTCTCGTCGCCTCCCGTTACGCCAGGAGGCGTCGACAGGACAGGTACCAGCGCCGTTCCGGGTACAGGTATTGTAGCGGCTGCTGCATTTGTTTCTACTACTGAAAATAATACAGGAAATTGGTAACAATTAAGCATCTGTATAATAGCAAAATCAATTCAACTGAGTATCCTTTATTTGACCAATAGATTTGGTAAATTAAATCCACAACATAGCATAAAATTCTTGAAAATGTAGAATAATTTAATGGAATAATGATTTTGATAATAACTTATGTTACATATAAAAGTAAAACTTACAAGTAGAAGGGTGAGGTTCAACAGGTGGGGGTGGTGGAGGAGGAGGTGGCACCGGCGCAGTGATGATGGAAATGGGATAATCGAGAAGACACTGCACTACGGCGGTGTGACCCCCTTTCGCCGCCTCTATCAACGTGGTGCTATTGTCCTTGAGGCGATGGAAAGGATCAGCCGAGTGCATCAGCAAGAACCGAACGGTGTCATGATGTCCACCCGCGCATGCCAAACTCAGAGGGGTGTGGTCGTTGTTGGCTGTAGACCGGTTTGTGTTGGCAAATTTGCTAACTAGGAATTGAACTGTGCACAGGTGACCTGCCCGGCATGCCTGAAATGTAAATCAACACAACGCTTATGTACAAGAAAATAGAATTTCACCCATTTTATTATTTTTTTACATCAAATTTCATAACAAAAAAAACATTATCTCTATAATTTTACATTTATCTTTCCCATAATTGGTCATTTGACATTAATTTGTCTCAGTGATGGTTAGATATGCTCACCACAAAGCCACTATTTTTCTACCAGAGAATTTACTATATTCCGTTAAAACCAATAGAGCGCTCTGTATACAAAAATGAATTCTGAATAGAAAAGAGAATCAAAGAAACGCAAATTACAAAATATTAATAGGAAAATTCATCACATTTCAAGTTTAGTCTACGAGTTTTTCTAAGAACGGACCATTTGACAAATATTCGTATTTCGAGTAATTTATCAGTTTACCTCGTTCCCATGTATCATAATTTGGCATTTTCCTATTTATAATGAAATATACTACAGAACTGCATTGTTATTAGCAGCATTTAGTAAATTCTTAGGTAGAAATAGAGTAACAAGTTATTTTGTAAAGCATGTTTACCAAATGATGTATAGCTGTTGTACAGATATTATATCTAAATTTTTCAGATTGAAAGTGCGAAAAATCAGGTCAAAAATTTTGTCACACCATCTTGATTATATTGTGTTTGAGGCATCATCATTACTTTTCTCAAACTGTATAGGGATAAATTATAAGTGATATTTTAGCTGTATCAAATAATATTTTTGATAATAGGTGTAAGTAATTAATAATTACACCTTGAATGAGAACCCTTACTTCCGTCTTTTCGTTAGATGGGAAATATAAGAGATAAGATTGGAATGAATTCAAAATTATATATAGAGTCGTAAACTATAAGAAACCATAACTGTACTTTTCAGAGTATTGTGGTAGAGAAAAACGTGCAACTTTAAAATAAGATAATAAGAGAAAAAGAAAGAACAATGGCAAGATCAATGTAAATATTTTTAATTACAGAATGATATTATATCATAGGATTAAACTAAATTATTATTATGAATATAGTTGAAATTTTTCATGTCGTTACCTTCATGAGAGGGGTTCGACCGCCCTCGCTCTCGTGCTCCAAATCAGCCCCGTACTGCAACAGCAGATCGGCGACATCGGTGTGCCCATTCTCAGCAGCGTAGGTGAGCGCCGTGTCCCCAGTCTGCGTTTGGGCGTGACAATCCGCCCCCCCGGCCTCCAAGAGATACCGAACCAATTCCAGGTGACCCTCCTGCGCCGCTTCCATCAATGGAGTGGAGGCACCCAATTCCATGTCGGCCCCGGCTTTTATTAAAAAGTCAGCAACCTGTAAAAACGAACATAACAATTATAATCAATGTACATAAGATATAACTCAAATCAATGGAAAAGCATCAAGAAAGATTTTATTGATATATAATAAGAAATAACCTCGAGGAATCCCCCACAGCAGGCGAGGGTGAGGGCAGTCTCCTGCGTCTCCTCAGTCTGCGCATTGATGTTGGCGCCTTGGCTCAACAGCAGAGCCACCATCTCTTCGTGACCTTCTCGGGCGGCCTCCATCAGTGGAGTGTAGCCCTCGTCGTTCACCTCTTCGATGTTAGCGCCCCGCTCGATGAGCAACATGGCCAACTCGACGTGTCCCCCGCATGCGGCCAGGGTCAGGGGACTCTCGAAGCTGTCTGTCGGCATGTTCACCTATGATTCAAAGAAAATAATCATTACTTTAATGCAATTGACTTTTGTTTTGTCTCAATTTTGACTTATTTTACAAATTAACTACAACAGACAGATCAGATAATAAAAATCTTATTTCTGGCACTACAGTCCAGGGATAAACTCGGGACCCAGTCTTTCTACGCCAATCACTGACCTCCAGCACTCGTAAGTCTTGTGACATCCATCCATTCAGATAAGCCTCAGACTTTCAATGGCTATGTCTTCCCTCAGGATTAGAAATTGAGAGACTTTTTGGAGGCTTCCACTCATCCATTTGTGATATGTGTCTGGCCCAGCGTGGGCATTGTGTTTTTACAAACCCGACCATGTCTCGCTCATTATACAAGTGAAACTCATAGACATACGGACATCGCCAATTGTCATTCTCGCAGACAGGCTGAAAATCATGTGCTTATATAGCTTCGATTTTTTTTAAGCTAAGCGTCCAGGCTTTTCACCCATACGCCAGAACCCATCTTATGAATGTTTTGTAAAGGCAAAGTTCCGTGATACATGGATGGATTTGACTTAATTATGCAGTCTATAGAAGCAACTATTCAACTCGCGTAATACAACTTAAAATACACATAATAACATGAATAGTTAAAATTTGTGAATAGCACCGCTACTGACCTGTGCCCCGCTGTCAAGCAGTAATCGAGCAACCTCGACGTGTCCATCCATGGAGGCTTCCATAAGAGCGGTGTGCATCTCGTCCGTCTTGTGTTCTTGGTCAGCGCCGGCCGCCAGAAGGAACCGGACCATGTCCAAGTGTCCTTTATAGCAGGCCAGCGTCAGGGCTGACTCTTTGAATTCATTTGAGTGAGTGTTGATACCTGCACCGTGCTCCAATAAAATCTTGAGAAGGATTGAGACATACTTTCATTAGAGACAAGTCCACACATATACGGCGAGAAAATTAATATGTTGTATTACAAAATAAAATAATGGTACAATGTCAAATCGGATTATGTTTCTTACGTCGATGTTAGGTTATAGCTGAAATGAATGTTATTTTTTCATCCCTTGAGAACTCTATTATTCAGTTAATAACAGTTATTAACAGTTACCTATAAATAATAAAATAATGAAATATAGTGATTTTCAATCCGATACATATTGTGATTTAATGAAAAATGCAAAAATAAAAACATTTAAGAATGTGCACAATTTTTACAAACACCGACTTTGGTTTGAGAAAGAAAATTTGGCAGATGTTAGCCGCCATTGAGGCAACCTTTAAAAATAAATCATAAACAAAATTCATTAAAAGAATACAGAGATTATTTAAAGCCTAACCCCCAAAAAGAATAGGAGTATATATTATTTCAGCACAAAATAATCGTATTTTTATGCCTCTGCAGTAGAGGTATATAATAGATTTGCCACGAAATTTATCAGAAAATAATGAATATAAGCAATAAATTAAATGAAAAATACACTTGGCCACATAAGTCCTAATTAAGTGAAAATATAAATTATCAATGATAAAAACGATTATCAAATATTTCAAAATCATTCATGTTAATTTTGTTGTCAATAGAAAATATCTATATATTATCTCTAATAGGATGGAATATTTCATGAAAGCTATTCATATCAATACGTGGGTGCTTTAAATAATGTATTCTATAGCCGTATTTATTTAAAATGATAGTAAGCTAACCCTAGCAACGCCGACATGTCCGGCGGAGGCCGCTTCCATCAGAGGTGTGTGTCCATTCTCGTTGTGATCCTCGACATTGGCTTTGGCTTCCAGAAGTAGAGAGACGACCCCTTCGTGACCACCCGCACAGCCGTACATCAGGGGGGTGTTGCCTGGCAGAAATATAACGATATAAGTATTAAAAAACTAATCATTTGTTTGTACGTCAGTTTGATACCGTAAAGTTAATGTGATAAAATCCTACATTTTATTTTGATACATTTATTATTGAAAGGCCACTACTGAATTTATAAGTTTTATTAACCCAATCTCCTCGCTCGCTCATGAGATTGAAGTTTGTAATCGTTTAAAAAATTGAGCAACAAAAAAAACTGAATGATTTTCCATAAAACATTCTATTGATGGCAAAATTTTTGTTGTTTTAACATTCTTTAGCAAGTCATAAATAAAAAATCGTATATCTCTCACCTGACGACGACTGCGCGTTGAAATCAGCATTGTGCAAAATGAGTAACCTAACGATGTCTTCGTGTCCTGCACTAGCAGCCTCCATCAGCGGCGTGCAGTCCCCCTTGATGCCTCTGTCTTCGACGTTGGCATGCATGGCGAGCAAGACTTGCGCCAGCTCGTAGTAGCCGGCAGAACAAGCCAGGGACAGAAGGGACTCCCCTTCCTCTGTTGTCTCGTGAACAGATCGCCCCTCCGTAAGAAGCTTTCGAACTGTGCCTACGTCGCCGTCTGAACATGCCTCTGCCAAGGTGGGGACGCTCTCACCGCTGGAAAGATTAATATCTTAATTGTTATCTAGCTTTTGAATATCGAATACCACAACAGAGAGGCAATTAAGTCTAGAACCACACTGGGGTGTATTTTCCGGAAGAATTCATAGTGAATAAATAAGCATGGTTCAACCATGTTCAGTAGAGTCCATTTGGGGGAAAAATGAGTTGTCACAATGTTATTTATAACATGCTAACAAAATACTGCCAACATGCCAACCATCATTACACTTATCAATATACCATACCAAAAATATTAATAACAAGAAATACGACATTATTAATGTTTATAAAAAAAATATATCTATTCAAATATCTCCAGCCTAATTGTTTTCCAAATTTTAAAAAAGTATAAAAATAAAGTCTCACCTTTTGTCGGTGGTGTGGACACGAGGGTGGTCGGTTCGCATTCTGGTGAGGGCGGCGGCCGCTTCGTCCAGTGCACACGACACTGATGACGTCAGCTTCCGAAGGGTTTCAGGATCGGCAAGATGCTTGCCTTCACCCGTCGACAGTTTGCCGATGCCTGGAAAGTTCACACAATTTTTAAATTATTATCTATACGGCGATACACATTATACCTTCACTATGACAGATATGAATTAAAAAGAAAACCCAAACGGACTAGTATGAAATACTTTATATTTGCAATTATCCAAGGTTGAATATTTCCTCAAAAATATATTAATGATCTAGCATCTGATGAAAGATATTAACAGCGTGACAGTAGATTCTCGATATTAGAGACTGAATAAGTATTGTACTGTCTTTTATCTTATGCCAGACTCGTAATTTTTACTAAATTACTTTACTTCTACACATATATAATAAATACTGAACAAATTTATCAGTGATTATTGAAACTATGTAAATATTTTGGAAAAAAGGTAAACATTTGGAAGCTATAATTTGTCGAGCGTAAAAATCTGTTTTTTTTCAATTCTCTCTCCAGAATCAAGAACAATAATGCCACATACTCCCAGATGAACCAAGAAAAATTTTAGATAAATCCATCAAAAAAATAATGATAATTAATAGTTTACAATTTACACACTATTTCTTAAAATAATTAATACACTTACTTACCCGACTGATGATCGGGGTATTGTAATGTAAAAATATTCAATATTGCAACAATACAATTTGAAACGTTAAAAGTAATCCAAATATTATACCTGCAGCTTCCAAGAGCGCTTCGAGTCTCGCCTGCGTCTCAGGGTCGACTGTTCTTCCGGGGTCGTCATTGGAAAGGAGGAACTTGGAAGTGTCTCCAGCGCCACCTGAATCCGATCCGTCTCCATCTTCGTCCAGCTCGCCCTGCAAAATCACGAATTAAATTCTTAGTAAAAATAATAAACAAGAAAACGAATAATTTTAATAATCAAAATCATTCAGTCAGTGACAGGTTATTTTTATGTTTTTAAAGATTCTATTACTTCGTTCAAATTTTACTAAATAAAAATATAGTATAGCCTAAATATAGTAAAACTAACATATTGTACTAAATGTTTCATATCAACAGCAATTTAAATGAAATAAAATACTGATTTTCAAAACATCCCAGCAACTTTTTTTTACTAGATAGAAAAACAAACAATTCATTTATAGGATTACAATATTTTTCCAAAACACTATCCACAATTTAGGAGCAAGAAATGAATAAAAACATGTTTGAGAAAGCCCCTACAGCCATATTTTGTATTTCAGAGGTCAATATTATCCGTCTCGGGCTGCATATTTTTTGGCTGAATCATTACTTTAATATTTGTTTTAGTTACTAAGGATTTCAGCCATCCATGAAATTTTGAGTACACCAGTTAATATCGATCTCGTTTTTAAAAAATTTACCAGTCGGTAATTGATCCAGGACCTTACAATCGCTAAGCAGACTTCTTACAGAAAGGTCACAACGGCCAACTCAGACAGACCATTTCATTCTCGATTGATATTCACAGATCAAAAACACTTTTTCTATATTTCAATGTAAGAGACCGATATAAACAAAGCTGTAGAAATATATACGGTTCTGAAATGTTATTAAATTGCAAGATAAAACAATATTGAATTTTAATTTATAAGAAATAATTAAGCAGTTTACATAAACTGAAAATCATTTAATAAACTAATGAGACAGATATGCTATAATTTTAAGAGTATGCAATCAATACACGTTTCATATCTAGTGTAAAATAAACATGTTTATAAATATGTTAACATTGCTGCATATACATAAAAGTGGTTGCAGATATCATTAATAATTATTGAGGATAAGAAAATTGTATAAGATAGAATAGAATGTGAGTGCTCAATTTCACAATTGAAACTGGAAAGTAATATTTTGGATAAAATGCACCCAATCAAAAGTGGTACCCGATCTATAGTTCTCGCATTCATTGTTTCAAACACCCTTAACACTCGAGTACAGAAACGTCGAAAATAGGATCGAGAAGCGATGGAGTACAAAGTGACCCCAGACAAATTTGTGTAATATTTGCATTCATTGTATATCACAATAAATATCAGCTAGATATTATTGGTATTTAGCAAATAGTTGAAATAAGAATTTCGCAATGTGAATGCATGCTGTAGAAACCCGAAGGTTAAGAACGATATTAAATAAAAATGCATTAATCGTTCCCCAATCTATCCCCGATTCATTGGTCAAATATTATTTGTCACCCTGCATGGAAGTATACAGAAATCCATTCAGAAGATTTTTCTACGGCGTCAAAAATTTGATCTCAATCAATCGTTGATGTTGAATATTTGTTATTCGACTCGTAAGCACGTGCGAAACCGTTCAACGACTATTGTAAATAAATACTGTCGGCCAGCGTTGTCTCGACGTTATCATGTCAGTTCATGATGTTTCCACTGATGACTCACCTACTGTGCACCTATGTACAGACTGGCTAAATCATTCAGTGTTCATTTTTGCCTTGTATGTTGAATTATTCTGAATTGCAACTAAAATGCCCCCACGGAAAACGTTTGGACTCCAGGGTCTCTTCAAAAATGAAGAACTGTATGTCTTTCAAACATTGTGAAGATACTGCCTTATGTTTGAATTTAACTGCAAAAATACTGCACTGTACCGTGTTGACAATCATATTGATGTCATAAGCTGTTTCAAAAAACTGTTAAGGAAGGGAACGAAAGCAAACAAAATTCATTCTCATCACTTGCTTAAAATACACAATTCTTTATTTATTTGAGTTACATAGCTAAATGGCTTTCAACCAACTCCGCTGTGGGTTCAACTGTAAATACCTGAAAGACACGGTTCAAAAGCATGCATGTATTACATACAGAAAATTAACTAAGGCGAGATTACCATCTCTGAAAAAGAAGGTTGAATGACAAACACAACCAGATCTTGTCTTGTTTAAAATCTTGTATAGAAAATTGTCTCCATTGTGAAATAGTATGCTCTAAAACGTGGCCATAAGAGGATATGATTTAAAAAAAAATGAGATTTTGTGTAAAAAATTTAACACTGGGTTCGGGAGCAATATGTTTATGCGTTTTAATGTTTCTAAGTGAAAATTATACAGTTTGTAATATACATATCAAATCTAAGTTTAAAAAAAATAGCAATTGACATTTACGATTCCAAAATATTCCATTTGTAAACATACTTTACAGTGAGATAAATTAAACGCAGTGAATATGTCGGCTCATTTTTCTGAAACAAACAAGTATGATATTTTGCAGGTTGGGGCAACAATTCACGGGAAGTAAGAAATAATTTTACTAGCAAAAGTTTGAAGAAATCACTTAAAATTCATTCCTACTAAGTCAAATAATTATCTACGTTGGCAATTTGTCATTATTCTTCAGTTTGTCAAAAGAAAACGTTTTTTCTGAGATTCTTGTTATCATATATTCTGATGAATATGGTAATAGCATTTCTGCAACATCTCGTCTGTCGTATTTTTTACATCATAACCTTAAAAAATTCTGTAATAGACAATCAATATATGCAATATTCTATTTTTTAGCGTTTAACTGAATTTGAAATCCAGCAATGCATGAATACTAAAAATTGCCACTCTACATGGTTTATTATTCATTGTATACTGTTGTTTTCTTTCTTCTAATTGCAAGATATTTGTATAGCATATTTTATAACTCATGAAATATTTTCCAATAGCTCTGAAGTGTTTGATTACCCGCTTAACTACAAAAACCTGATACAGCGTTTGTCTTTAGTTATTGATTATTAAATTAATAAGCTAATTACAATATTTACAAATTCCAATTTAATAATATAGAATTGGGTACAGAGGTTGTATTTTTTCATTGTAAAAATAATAACAATTTTGGTATGAAAATGCACACGTGGGGAGATGGATGATTATATTGAACTAATGACTGTTTTTTTCGACTATTTATGAACTCTGTGATGCTTTTATTCCTTCCCACCAATCTATCTGATAATGAAGACAGGGGCATAAAGACAGCAATGATTGAACTATTTGCCTTATTTCCCCTCATTTTTTATATTCTTAACCTCGTTTACATACTAATAAACGTTTTATTTAGGAGTGCATATAAATATACCGTACTACAGTGATTAAAAAACGTATGTTTTTAAAAAAAATTGGTGTCTTTGAAGTAATGTTGCGACTTATCGCTGACAAAAATCCAGTAAATGCATGTTTGATGCTGACAACCCACGAAGGTAGTGAGGGTGTTGATTAGTGGGTGGGGGCAGCAGTGGGGGTAGTTAGCCATTAGGGTGGCAGCGAGTCGTAGAGCAGGTAGTTGGGAACATTTATCACTCGGTGTTTGTTGAATGCCAAAATTTTTAATAAAATTGTACTCTTAATAAACCGTGTAAAATGTTTTCAAAAGGCTTACACTGTGAAGGGCATCAAAATAAAGCTGCATGATGTAAATTTGACGCAAGTAAAGCGAATATACGTGACTCAATATTTTATTCTAAATCAATTTTAATTTTAACTTTTTTTGTTTCTAGTATTTAAAAAAATGGATGTGTCTAATAATCAATGTAATATCTATTATCGTCTAGAAAAGAAACAGACATAGCTACGCATGAACGCACATTTTTGAACCATGTTGAACAGTACTGTGGAGTCATTAAAAAATAAGACTACAACTCCAACTCTGACTATGATCTTAACTTAAAACAATTATTATAAGTTGTTAGTTTTTTTCGAGTGTAACTCTACGACTCCAACTTCACAGCTCTGATTCTGAACAACCTATGAAAATTCTGAAAGTAGAGTCCTAAAAAAATATTATTGTAAATATGTTTTTCGAGGGTCTGTCATTTTTCTCTGCGATAAAATATCTTAATGCTATTATTTATAAAAAAAAAAAAACACGTAAACTGCATGAATGAATGCCATAAAATAAGTACTACATTGTATAAGTTTGTTGTAAAAATGTGTATTCTGAAAGTTACATGTCTCGTTTTCGAGTGCTATATTTGTAAATGTTAATTCACACTGCACTTAATTGAAGGCCCCAGAAGGTCAAGGAGATGACCCTTGGACAGCCATTTTAGGAATTTCGAAAATAATAGATAAACACACGAGTAATTAAATTTAAAGGATAATTAGCATACTAAAATGTCACAAACGGTCGGCGAGCAACTGTCAAAATGTCTTATCTTACTAGGCCTAGTTCATAATATTGCAAAATGTCCGTATGGTATTTGAAGCACGATAGTAATTTGATTTCCTTTACAAATTGGGGACAAAATGATAGAGTACCAGCATAAATGCTAGGGTGTAATTTAATAACAAAGTACACCCTCTTAAATGACATTGGAGATATAAAATCAATCAAATTGATTATATTCCGGTGTTTTCACTAGTTGTCTATTGCATGTTACGTCCCGTGTATGATATATCTGAACCTATTAATGATAACATACATATAAACTTGTTTAATATGGCGTAGAAAATTTAACTCATAAGTTTTATTATAGGCTAATGCAATATCTTTCAATAAAAAGCTCATTGTTTCAAAATAGCGCAAAACTGATTTCAACCACCTATGCTTCGGTCTTTAAATACTTTTTTCACATTAAATGTCCGGATTTTAAACTCTTTTCTAGCTTAATAATTTACAATACTGTATTTATCTTTGTGAAATGTACCATTCACTATGATCGAAAATTCTGTATCACAAATACAATAATAATGTATTCAGTGGAAATGTAAATTTGAACGAAAAACGTTTTAAATCAGATTTCTGCTTATGACTTAACAATGCTAGGGACACACTGAAATACAGTCGTAATTATCACAAATTACAACACTGAACAGATATACAAATAAAGAAAGTATTCAATGCAAAATAATATATCATAATATTATTTTGCATCTATTTGCTTCAGTGTTTATGCACGGAAGGTCTCTTTTTAACCACATCAGAATCAAAACAAACACAATAATATGATTTGTTTTCTGAATATCTTTGAAGAAATTATCGTGAATGAATATACTGCACTGGATAGATCCACACATTCATATATACGATATCATGGTAAAGTTTAATTATATTTAGTTCAGGGTTCACTTATAACAAGAGGTTTATTTACGTCAGCGCAATGTAAATTATAGCACAGAATTTTATGAATGTCACACATTTACGTTAAGTTATAAAACATATACGTGAAATACTTATCACAAGTAATTAATCTATTTAAATGAAGAGGGAAAAAAACATACTACAGGACTATTTTAAATAATTTTATTTGTATACGAAACATTATTATCTGTAACGGATTGATCAATTATTATCACTCTTTTACTACGCTTTTCTATGATTCAATATTGTGAAAGCTCGACAACAGGCATGCCGAGGTATACTGAATAATTTAAACGGATTCGAGCAGGGAGTACCTAATGGACGGAGATTATTTCTGCGAGTGTTTCGTAATAAATTGCGTAATATTAATGAAGAAACAACAACAGGGACGTAGATAAGTCAGCGCAAATGGCTGCATTGGAAAATAGTAACATGATAGCAGCATTTGACTCGGCAGTAATTAGAAGGAATTTATAATTAATAATATGTGTCATTCAATGCTTATTTTTTATTTGATGAAATTTATCACAATTTAATGGCGTTAGTTGAAATGCTCAACACAACAATCTGACAAAATTTAAATAAATGATTTTAAGGTAGCGTATCTCCTCGATTGCGACACATTGTTTTCTTATTACGGTGTCTTAGAATTCAGGGTATGTCTCATGATCAATTGTGTCGCAATTTCTGTTAAAAATACGGCAGTATAGATAAAATTAAAAAAGAAATTAAACATTGCCTTCCAGATATAAAGTAGGAGTGAGAACCACCTTCATTCTGATTTCATAGCCTACAATTCATAGTTTGTTGTCATGATAACGATTGACAGTAAATATATATTTTTACGCCAATTAACTAGCAGTCATAACCTGCAGACAACTGTTTAAGTTATCGAGCCTCAGTTATACCACAATGCACAGATTAATAATACTAATTTTCTACCTTCACACAATGGTTAACTAAGCTTGAGTAACAAAGTGAAGTGAAAAAACATTTGTTATGAATCATGTCTGCTAAAGCATTGCGTTAAGAAAGAACTAGTTGTATGCTCGTCAATCAGTCTTACCACAGCGAACTAAAAAATCTATGGAGGAATGTTAAGTCCAATGAATAGGGCCAGTGACACAATGACTATCAAATTAATCCGGCGACATGCTTTACATAAAATTATAACGAAACTATATAGAATTTTTCAATGGATTTGGTGGTAACTTTGTGGAAGTTCATTTTTATTATAAAATTAAATTTGATAACTTTGCCAGTCTACTTGTCGAGAAATATGTTTAAACGTACATTAACTTAGCTATATAAAATTGAAAGAGATATGCAATACACCTTCTCATCTATTCTAACATCATACAGTATTCAATGTAATAAATTGACTTGTGTTTCCCGGAACGATCACAACTATGTTATATGATTCCGTATAATTCATTACATTAGCATATTGTAGCGGTCTTAGTAATGTTGATTCACCTTATTACAATGTAGTTCTACCAAGTAAATGCCAATTCAATCAATCAAATAATATAGGAAGATTTCTATATTGTATAGACTGCAGTAATCTGTCCCTGTTCAGGGATGAATAGAGTATCCAGAGGACTAGAGATCTGCCCCCCAAGAATAGCTTACTCGGGCACTTTGGCCAGAATGAGAACATTTTATCTGTATAAGGAAAGAAAAGAAGAAAAAAAAAATATTTTAATCTTCGTGTCTTGTGTTTTTCACAATGTTTTTCTTTTTCGCAAGTGTCAAATGAAATCAAACTATGTATTATCGTGAGTCGTGGTGGCATTCATGGATTATACATTAAAATACTGAATTACCATAAAAGTGTATTTACTCCACATAATTAAATAAATCAAGGTTAAGCTGTTGTGAATACTATCTAAAATCAAGATATAGTGCAAACCAATGCATTTTATTCATTCTCACTTTTCCAATTTGATAATATTCAGAAAATTGACGAGCACACATTACTACAGCCGTCAGTTGTGATGATAAATTGTACTTTTGATGCGGGTATAATAACAGAACATAAAAATAGGGATGTTTATTTTGATTGAGATTAAAAAACCTGCTAAAATCAAATATAGATAGATCAGCAAGTCTGAAATATCGACTCGCTTTTTCATTGGCTCACAGTGCGGCGTGTTATTTTAAAAACCAAAGCCCATTTTTGTATCCGCGATACCGAGGTATCAATTATATGCAAAACCATTGCAGGGTAAATACAGGTAAGAAAAGACTACTTGGATATACTCAGGAACCTTAGATAGAGAGAGACCGTTATTTTTTAAATATCTTTATACACTCATTTCTAAATAGAACTAAGAACTAATAATTCCTTATAATATTGATAAATTTGTCAATAATCTCATCGGCCACTTTTTGTTTCTCTCTTATGATCACAAACTCATGATATATGAATGTTATTTTTCTTTTATATAAAACCAAACAACTTCAGTTGCCCTGCAATCAAATATAATATAAATAAATTCGTGCTTCCATGTCAATTGTGTATATATTAAAATACTGAAGTAATAAAATATTTATTGTTTACAATTTTTCAAGTGTTTGCTTTGTCGCTTTCATTTTATAAAAATGTGTCAATTTATAACCTTAATAAACGTGGATTCTATTAGATATTTTAAATGTAATGAGCCATGTACTTAACTGGATAAATGGGTTCTATAAGTAAGGAATATAATAGATAAATAATATATTATGTATAGACATCATTTTTGTCAAGCCATACTACATTATTCGTTGAATTATTCAATAAACCTGTAATGATTCTCCATATCTTAAATACCTGTTGAAACGTGGTTATTTTAAACATTACAGATTCTTCAACTAAATAATAAAAAAAGTTCTAAAATTAACTGAAATTATTTAGCTTAGTTTGATTACTGAAAAGTATCCAAGAATTATTCAAGTATCTAATTCATAAAATCAGAAAAAAAAACTTTTGACAATATGGTAAGACACAGCTAGAGCGTTTAGGTGATTGATTAATTAATTTGAAACCGGCATTCTAGAAGTTGTAAACACACTTCAAAAACCATGCAAATACGCAAAATATATTTTAAACAATTAGGATTAGTTGATCAAGTTCATTGTTATGGTGTTAAAAATTGAAAATAAAACCTCACATGCACCGCTGGTGTACGGTTCTTCGAACATTTGCCATGACCGTCTTGTAAGACATAGCTCCCGGCCAGGAAAGGAAATATGCGACGGGGAAAAGTTATCAACGAAATCCACAGCATTTGAAGATATCGAAAAAGCAATTAATAAGCACAAACGTATGCATTTCTATAATGAAAACAAGCTGAAATTGCTGAGGCAGATGCGGTGTATATTTGCCAAGTGTACAGAAATCTTCAACAGTCAAAGATCAAAAAGTTTAGTTAACACTGAAATAATTACAGTAATAATACTATTTTGAGTAAGGAGACATTAATTCACAATGTTAGAACAACCATGAACAAAGTATATAACTCCCTATAAATAAAATATGTTTGCATGTCCAGAAACAAATGAGGTACTAAAAATTTTCGACAGCCATATTGATACAGCTTTTCATATTTGAAAAAAGAATTCGGGGCACAGAAAACAAACAAACATTATTTATTCGATTATTAGACAAACGGTAGCAGGAATGAAACTGTGCATGAATATCTCCTCCACTTACCAACAGGTCTGGCCTGCTAAGGCACAAACAAGCCAGCAAGATCTACAAACATCAAAATAAAAATTACACTGTTGTCAATGTGACAAAACAAAACAATAACCAAATTACTGCACATCGATAATGATAAGGTAAGTTATTCCTACATTTGAAACAGCCCCACTAGTCCCGAGACTGTTGGGAAAAGATCAACCTGTCTTGGCAAACATACAACCCATTTTCAACTAGCATTTTTATTATTTAATAACAATATGGAAGTGTTCTTCGAATATGTAACCAGCGTGTGAAAACAATTCGCGGAACAAAACAAGAATCACCTGTGCATAAAAACGAGAATGATTAGATTCTAGACAGCACGTTGTTCTTTGTTCCATTTATTTTCGTAGATGGTCTGACGTATTAGAGATTTTTTCGCGAAGTGACAGCTTGTCACATTATAGGGGGAACAAAGTGTTAAATACTTTCATCCGAATCGACGGAACACACATTATCGTAGGTATACCGACTAATCACGCCAAATAATATTTGCAGACTTATATAATATGTGCATAATGAATGCATCTTGTTGGCTTATTTGTTTGATTCAAGGGTCACCGCTTCTCATCAGCAATAACATCATCATAAAAATAATTAATGCGACGATCGTTCCGAATGGTAAGCGGTGGCAGCAACGATGGGTCATTCTGCCAGAATACTCCACTATCGGATTAGGATTCCGAAGGGCTTTTCGTAAATTTTGAGGGCATCAGATAATAAAATGGTCTTTATTCGGCCATAATTAGCCGCATGGTACACTGCGCTATGAATGTATTTATATTTAACCAGGTAAAAATAGTTACGTTGCAAGAAAAGTATTCACAGGACAGACAACATGTACGCAAGATGTCTCTCGCTCAGCGGTACTAATATTTTCAGTTAATTGTTAGCACCTATATCACGAAAACTATAATGATTTACCTCGGAAACTGAGTCCTCCTCACTTTCGGACGAATCCGTCATGAATCTGGGTTGTAATTCGGAATAAGTCTCCGTTTCGGACTTGGCCGGACTCGACGTAGAACTTATGGGAGTAGACGATTTAACTACATCAAGTTGCACATTCACCTTATCACGATTTTGATTATCAGATTGTCCAACATTCTGCATTTTTCAACCTAATAATGGCTACAAAAAACCTTATGGCGTAAACAATACTCTTTCACAAAAACACCACTTTAATATATATGGAAAAACAACTCATTCTCCGTCATTTATCCAGGTTGATGCCCGCCATGTCTACTACAATTTCTAGTATGGCGAATTCCCGGATGCTTCAAGTAGGCTAGTCAAACAGTGCTATCTGGTGGTAGTTGTTTTGAACTAAAAATTGCTAGTAGTGGACTCTAGTGTATTATATTGTAAACTATTCATATATTTTTTAAATATTTATTATGTGTATAATGAATGAAAAAAAACAATTAGTAAAAACTTACTCTTTTCAAAAAATATGTTTTTAATATTTAAAAACAATACTGTATAATACTTTTTTCACATTAAATATATTATTCTTAAATAATTTCACAAACATTTAAATAAACAAGTGGATTGAATAAAAGGAAATTATAAATTTGAAATATACCTAATAACAAAATGCTGTGTAAACAGTTAATAACGTGTTGATGAAGATTGATATATTTATTTAATATTTCATGAAATAAAATATCTTTAGTATTTTGTTTGAATACAAGTATTAAAAAAGCTTAGGGACTTCTTTTTTATTTATAAAAAAAAGAAGTTTTCCGAAAAAAAAATTTTTTTTTAAGTCAGTTTGTATTTTTCAACAAAAAAAGTCGCGTGTAATCATTTTTTTTTATCTTTTTAAGTGATCTGAATAATTATTATATTAAACAATATTATGGCTTAATTTTACTACAAATATTCTTCAATATGTACTAAATTGAACGTGTTTGTAAAAATAGCTGCAATAATAATATTCATTACATGTTTCATTCAATCGAATATCTTCACCGTATTGTTAAGACCTCTTAAGTATAATTAAAAAGAATGTTGAGCAGGAAAAAACATATTAACCAAACAGGATATTTGACATAAAAATCTTACGTAATCAATGAATCTATCAACCTTAGTAAAGTTATGACACACGAGGCTTTAATTGCATATATGTGAAATCTAACAGGCCTACGAGTAATTAAATTTTTCAATATATTATAGATAGCATTATAGCCTAGACCAGGCATGCAAAATGTTTTTTTACGCGGGAAAATTATGATGGATTTGGGTCGCAAAGAAAAAATAATAAACGCCTAGTAATAAAATTAATGATATAATTAAATGGATGATCCTACTGGCCTACTTGACTAATTTGGCTTGCTTACACGGGATTCGCAACTCACTGATTAATTCACTGTACTGATCTACATGATTAGTGGAAATATGCCATAATGATAAGCCGGGTATTGACAAGTTTAGTACGCAGATCGTCAATTAAAATAAAGAATAAACTGCATATATTTTTCTTTTTATATTTTAAATGACCTTTTTCTACACACATATATATATATATATATATATATGGGGCGTAAGTGCTGTTTTCAAGATCCACAAAGACTATCTATGTGGTTTTGATGGATTCGGCGGTAACTTTGTGGAAGTTCATTTTAATATAAAATACATCAGTTCAGTTCAAGTACATCAAATTCAGTTCAAGTACATCCGTGCACTTGGAATGCCTGAAGATGCCAAAAGGCGAAACCCGGGTCGTTAGCGACAAAACTCATGAAAAAGTACAAAATTCAAACAATTCAAATTTGATATTGAAATTCAATTCAATTAATATAAAATAACTTAGATTATTCCACGTATTGTGCTTAAGTTGATTTTGATTAAGCACAATATGTGAAATAATCTAAGATATTTTATATTAAAATTATTTTATACTATCTATGCGTGTAGAAGCGACTCGTCACGTTTACACGCGATGTAAAGTTTATTTCATGAAAATGACTATGGTTTTTTCTATGAAAGCTTTATGGTAACAATACGCTTACTTCAGATTAGTACCAGAAACAATTATTGGCAGGAAAAGTTTGAAAATATGGGCTCAGCAACAGTTTTGTCGAGAATTAAAATAATTATTACCACAAATTTTTGAGATTTCAGTATTTTTTTTACTAACGGTGAGGCTGAAGAGTTCCTAAAAAAACCAATTTTAAATCTAAACGTATTTTTAATGCGTAATTCAATTTTTCAGTTTTTTTAAAGAGAGGGTTCATATAACTATTTGTTTGGTCTTTTCAGTTGCATATACATATTTAAAATATAAAATTCACTTTGAGATGCTAAGTTTCGTCATCAATCAGTTTACATATTATATTATTTATGACTAATCCGTTTGTGAATAAAAAAATAGTTGAGATGACTATTTTAATGGATAATTTAGGCAGGCAATATTCTTACAGAAATATTATATGATTATAAATTAAACAATAAGGGTGAGTAGTAGTCTACAGTGACACCTATAATAAAGAAAAAAGATTATATTCAAGTAACTTATATTAAAACATTTGTAGAATTGATAAAATTTGTATTACATTCCAATTTTTTTCTGACAAAAAACGAAGGTACCAGTGACCTACTAGTTTTTGAAAATGTTCTTAAACAATTCCCCATTTGATCTCCAATTAAGTCAATTTTAATATCTTATAATATAATCTATAATTGTTGAGATGAGACTTTTTATTGAATAAAAATAGGTCACTGCCTAAGCACACCATTGGCTCCTTGTTCATTTTATACTTAAATTTTTGAATGAATTTATTTACTTTTTTGTTCTATAAATATATTTATTTTATTGTTTAGCTTGCTGAAAAACTTTTTTTTACTATTTTATTAATTTGGATACTTACGTATACAAGACATGTATGACTTCTATCTAACAAGTGCATATAGACCTTTCAAGAATTATTGACATCAAAATTCAGTTAATGATTTGAGTGTAATACCTCCATGGATATGGTCTTCCATTGGCTGGCTGCCACAGACGGTATATCTGGTCAAATTGTTCGTGCTTAACACGCCAGAGACGAGTTACGTCGTCAATAACTAATAATTGCAAATTATAGCAGGTGTACAAAGGTGTTGAGTCCCAGGTGGGAGAAATTCAGTTACTGCCTCCTCCTCGATCAGACCCTTACAATTCTAAAGCTCATAGAATTGCAGCGCGCAGTGTGGCGATAGAAGCTGCAATGAAAGTTTGGCAGGCTCGATGGGAGAAATCTTCTAAGGGGAGGCAAACTTTTAAATTCTTTCCGAATGTTAAATGGCGAATGGAGATAACCGAAGTCCTGACTCCTAATTTCTGGACCAGCCAATTCATAACTGGCCAAGGTCACTTCGCTGCCAAGCTCTTCCAGCTTGGCCGGTTAGCAAATAGCCCTGAATGTAAATGCGGATATATGATTCAGGATGCTGATCACATCCTTTGGGAATGTCCAAACTTAAATAACGAACGGGAAAAATTGCTCAAGACGATACGACTATCTGTCGGCCCCGTCGCTTATGCCGACTTGGTTGCATCAAAGGCAAATTATAGGGCATTTAACCACTCTAAAGCTAACGACCCACTGGTGTGTCACATACCTACTAACCAAACACGCTACCCACCAGTGTGTTCTCATTATTACGACGTTAATAAATACTTTTTAGAGTTTGCATCATTGAAAAAGAGTCCGACATCTCTTAAGGACTCACAAAATGAATATTAAGTTTTCCTTTATAAGTTTTTAGACAATTGCTAGCTTACAGGACTAAAAACGTTATTTTTTTCTAGCTGTTAACGGGTTAAAGAATTATCCGTGTCATTTGGAAAAAGAGTTGAGTTAAATAGATGAAATCTCATATTTTCAACTGCACTTAATTATTAATTAACTTTTAATTTCTGCACACTGTAGTACATGCAACCAAGTCTTGAAGAATTTCTTTTCGGGACATTTCTGGCAAAATTTTGAATACGACTAACGTTGTTACACTACGGAATATACCCTATATGAGTGTGAAGCGGTAGCGGGTACAACATTGAGTACCCTAGGGAATTAAAAAAAAAAAAAAATTATAGCAGGAGTGCTAGGTACATACTTGTTTTTCTATGGCAGCCAAAAGGTTAAATATAATTATTAACTTGACCATAATGTATAAGGCAGGCATGCACAACCCATTTCCTCTAGCGAGCCACATAAAGAAAAAAAAATAGGTTCGGGTCTCAAGGGAAAATTAATTTTGAAGTTATCGTTTACAAAAAATGTCTTTAATGTGAAGTATTTATTATAATATTATAGTGCATAAGACAATGCAATCTTTGTCATTGTAAATTTCAAGTTAATTTTATAGAATTCTTGACAGTTATTGAAAGCAATTATTTTCTAAAAATAATATATTCTAAGAACAACCTACGAGGGCTACCAATTTCAAAAATCCCGCAGTTCTTGGCCAATTGTCAAGTGAAAACTTTCACAATTTCGAGGATTGTTCACGATGCAAATTTTTTTTAGCCCACCCAAAATTTCAGGTCACGAACCACAACTGGTTTACAGATACATTAACCTTTATCCGTCCGCACACTTTGGGCAGTAGGAGTTGGTTCACTGCCCAAGTAGTTTTACATAAAATAATTTTTGAAAATTCAGTCACAAAAATAACTATATTTCAATTGAAGTCGTTACTTGCTTTATCTAATATCCATATTTTGTGTTAAGATTATTGTCAATTAAAGTAGGTTATTTTTGTAATGCAATACTGGTATGTATTTCATTGTAGAAATTTCAGACTATTATCGCCGGTTCTGTTGTCAAGTGGTACAAACTTTTTTTATCCTGCAGCAGGGTAGGGTGTCGCAATCGGAGACCTATAAAATGGATTTTTTTGTTCTCTCATGCCATTGATCGACTCGGTTGATCACCGTCAATGATTTTCTCATCTCCGTCACTCCTAGAAGAACAAATTTTGCCACCTTCGCCTCCCACTCATCCAATTCTAGAAACAGCTCTTAACAGAAAGTGATTAGCTAACTAAACTTTCCGAAAATGAGAGGCCGAGTAACCAAATAACTACTTTGGTGGGTGTTTCATTTAGGAGTCTATGTTCTGTGTTGGGACAGGAAATGGTTGAAAAAAATAAAAATACTCACAATAGTTATAAAAGTGATAAAAGTACAATTGGAAAAACTTTGATTTTTTACTAAAAAAAAATAATAATAGAAAAAGTAACATACGATTTTCTATGTCTATCTATTTACATCAGCCATACTCAACCTGTGACCCACTCAGCTTTTCAGTGCGCCCCCAAACAATTACAATTTGGGTTTGTTTTCAAAGCTTTTCGCAAGCAAGTGATAACTTTGGATATATTTTTATTGTTGTGTACATCATTTTTTAATTGCCGGCGTTTAAGGTTTAATCGAAAATTGTAAATCTGCGAATGCATACAAATATTTGTATATATATAAATAATTTAGGATAAAAAAAACACAATACTCCTTCAATATAGTATGTGGAAAATTTATGTCTTACTTTTTATATAAAACGGCCGACGAGGCCCAGATGAAGAAAAAAGGTGAGTATAGCTGATTTACATGATAAAAAAAATGCACTAATAATAAAAGAATAATAATCGAAGTAAAAGGAATGAAATGGTTATTATATTCTTTCAAGTAACAATTAATATCGCTATTTACCAATGTCACTGATAAAAACCAAGTTAAAGAGGTATATTCAGAAATTAATCTATTACCAAAGGAACAGACTCATTAAGCCATAATAATTTTAAATAGACATTTACCTCAATAAATGTACAAGTTAAGATATTTAATTATATAACCAATGGTACAAAAACTTTGTTGATTTTAAAAGAAATTGCCACTTTCAAAAGGTGCACAACAAATTCCAAAGACCTAACTGATGATTTAACGAATTTAAACATCTGAAATAGCGTATCCTAATACAATTAATTCTATCACTGATCATTTATCAACAGGCCAGCGTCGATGAGATTTTGATAAACGAGTTTCGGTTCCGAGATATCTTTAGTAAAGTCTACGATGAACAAATCATCGTCTTCGTCGAACTCAATGATTCGGACAAAGATTGACTCGGTGAAGATTTTTTTGAAATTTCGTTTCAAATCGTCAACATCGGCACTGTCGCTAGTTGAAACCGAGTTCAATTTGGCCGAGATAGTCTGCGCGGGGACTGCCAGCCATTCTTGTTTGATCTCCCTAACTTTATCCGACTTAACTATCTCGCTGTTTCCAAAATCTACATAGTAAACCTTGATGTCCATCTCAACGGGATCGTATTGCAGTATTTTGGCTCTGTACCAACAATTGTCTAGTGAAAATTTAGCAATACACGGTTTTCCTTCCAAAATACATTTTTCAACCGGTTGAATATCTCCAAAGTTTTGCATTTCATTGCTAATTTTGCTAATTTTCTCTTTAAAAGATTGTAACTGATTTTCACTCAGCAGTATTCTGACGGTTACCTCACAATCGCAAGTAAAATTAAGCACGTCGCATTCGAAGAAATCACAATCTGACGGAAACTGCAGGACCGGATAGCTGGCAAACTGCTGTAAAGCCTCACCATCTGTGTCGTTGTCATCTTCTTGCTTCCCCATTTCCTCTAAAAAATTCATTTCATTCCAGTCGATTTTTACCAAAGTACTTAACGCTGCTGCATTTTGAATATCTTCAATTATACTCGGAACACTATCGTTAATAAATATATCACTTTTTTTCTTAAAGCCTGTTTTTGGCACTGGAATTTTTTCATACGTTGCGTATCCTAACGATACTAAAGTCTCTCCTATGTCGTGGATTCCGTTGACTTTAAGTTTTATCGGAATTATTCCGTCGACAGGATCACCTGTAACAGTTATTAAGCATTGCTGTTCTACGATTTGCTGATGAATAAAGTCGAGAACATTCTCAGTCCACACGCCTTCGGCGGGATTAAGGCCTGTCAAGCGACACATGGTGGCTTGTACCGGAATATGATGCATGACAATATTCTTACGTAGATTCGAAATAGGGCAATGTTCAGTGTTTCCGTAATCGACGAAAGCCACTTCCACCAAATTGTTATCTAAGATTTTATTTATCTTGCCTCTGTAAAATTGATTGTCCACTTCCCATTTCGCGATGCACAGTTGGCCCGGATACCAAAACATATCGAAAGACATCAATGCAGAGTCTTTGAAACGATGCGTGAGGGTTGAATTTAAAAACTGAAGGGTCGGAGTGGAGTGTACAACGTCGTGCAAAAGGACAACGAATTCGCTTGTCAAAAATGTGGGCAAGCCGATGAATTCTCTGCTGGGTAATGGCTCCGCAGGTATCCAATTGTCCAAAATAGGAGGAACGGACTCCAGATCTATATCAGGTGTGTCATTCTTTTGAATCAATGGTTGTAATTCTTGGACGATCGCTTCTTTAACTGGCAAAATTGAAATTTCGCAAGATTCTGCTGCTTTAACAGGGATGTCTGCCAGTTTTGTAGTTTTTAGCGTTTCACTAATTGTCTGCGATCGGGATTCCTCAACACTGATTTTCTTTATTTCAGTAATGTCGCGTATCGCTAATCCTTGCTCTAGAATTTTAGTGTTTATGCAAAGCCAATCTTTGAAAGTCGGAGTTAGAGCGTCACCGGGGGTGACATGATACACCCACAATTCTACTGGAATACTTTTATCGACGATTGGACCGCTTTTGGTGATATAAAATCTGTCATATTGACTGAGCAGATCTTGACAAAATTCTTTCGTATAGTTGGGCCATTGGGTGCCAGCACCTGGCATAATTCCACTCAGATGACATTTGACTGCGCCGTCTTTAATCACGACAAACTTCTGCTCCAACACTCTTAAATTTTCAACGGCAACATCTTCGATTACCGCCGAGTCTTGGGTGAACACTCTTATAATTTTGTCATCAGAGAGAAGTTCTTTTACGATTGCCCTGTGCCATATTTTGGTTTGATTTGAAAATACTGCACAAGAATCGTTGACATTCCATTTTACTTCAACATTTGGTTGAGAATCTTTCAAAGATAACTGCAGATTTTGCGACAGGTTGTCCACCACCATCTGTTGTGACTTGATCGTAATATATATATCAGATGGAGATGCCGCCGAAAGAATTTTAACTTCCAGTTTCAATATGCTGGCGAGGTTTGTTTCTTTATCTTCTTTCACATCCTCTGGTCTTTTCATTATGTGGTATTCAGGAATCAACACGTCTCCAACGTTTTCGCTGAAATAATAAATACAATGCGAGGGTGTAAAAAATAAAATTATGAAAAACCGGAAAAAAAATTATACCAATAGGCAACGTTCTCTATAAGACGAAGGGTTAGCTGCGCGGATTCATAAGCTGATCAGGCCAACTCAACAACTGCGCGGCAAAATAGAGATATTTCGGTCAGCCGCCTTTACAACCCTCAACACATGTTTTAACAGAACAAGAGAGAATTCTATTTATGAATCAAGGTTATTCCGTCTGTTAATTTCTTATGTATTTGGTCAGCTGTATTTTAGTGCAGGCATGAATAAATGCGCGGGGATTTTCAAACTCCTGTGTAGCACGCGAGCACGTGCAGCTTAGAGGGAACGTTGCCAACAGGTTATCAAGGCTTGTCTTAGTAAGATCTAAAAAATTTGGTCAATCGACAGACGGTCTCAAATGTACTTTTGAGCTGCAGGGGATTCTCAAATTTATTATACTGTATAAAAAATATATTGACTGTGTTCAATGTTGCTTTATTCTAGCCCCAGTGTTCAATGATTTTACCAAGTCAAAGAAACTGGAGAAGTGATGTATTAAATCTAATATACATACCTAGATAACTGCTTTTCGAAGATTTCTGCGTCGATGGATCGCTCATCTTCGCCGTCTGTAACCACATTCAGCCGGACTTCAATTTTGTGTTGAATGATCATTTTATCCCTTTTGGCATTCACAGATTTTACTGTCTCGACCTTGAGAGGTGTCGACTGCGTCATGTATTCAGTGAGAACTGTTTGGGACTTATCGATAAACTCGTTACCTAATTGTTTCCTGCCAGCCAGCTGACAGTGAGTAGCCTGAAATAAGAATAAAATAAAAAGAATTAATAAGAAAAACAAAATGAATTACTGTGACAAATTGTGTCGTGGATATTCCTTCACATGAATTAAAAATTGTGGTACTGTTTTATTTATTCATCTCTATTGCAAACTTTAGAGGTAAGTGAATATGTTTTACTAAAAGCCTAGTCCTAGATTGAAACTGAAATAGTTTAATAAATTTTTTATTGGTTTTATCTGATATTTTGATTAATTGTACTATTGCTACATACAAAAATGAAAAAACTTTTTTTTTGGATACGGATCGATATGGGATGCATTGTCCCATAGATGAAAATGTTTGTTCACAGTTAACTATTATAGTGGATGACCTGTCACAGCGAGCTCAAAACTCTGGATTAATTAAAAATGATAATGTAAATAGTATAATGTGATATGTCTCAAAAGGAAATATTATTGTTTTTATCAACTAGAAAAAATTATGAATTCGCTATGATTCTAATGAAATTCACTAAAGCATGATAATAAATGACATAATACATGGCTGCAACTTTACGGCCAGACTGCTCTTAGGGTTAAAAATAAGCCTCACCAGTTGATCAATCTTCAAGAAATTGGGTAGGAGCTTCCTGAGGGCAGTCCAGTGTACTTTCTTGATAATTCCAAAGTCAACAAGTATGACTGTTAAATTGCTGTTGACTGGTAATTTTTGAATTTGCCCTCTGCACCATCCATGGTCAATGTCATGGACGGCCACGGATAGTCCTGTACACAAATATTTCATCGGCCACATTGAATAAATGAAAGCATTTAACAAAACCACCAATCACAAATTGTCTTCTCATGGGTAAAATTTCAAGAATTAATGGGGCTTACGATAACATGAAAATATAATACTTCATTACAATATTCATTTAGAAGCCAAATATCTGGTAATATGTATGAAATAAGAGGGTGTGTGGATCCCAACATTTGATCAGTATATATATATGTGGAAAAGGGCGTTAAGTCAGAATCGGTACTTTTGATAACTTTCGCATGTTACACCCATGCATACAACATTATTTCACTACCCAGTGGCGTAGCCAGAAATTTGGGGCATTCGTGCAGACGTCACGCAAGGCCTCCCATGCAATTTTTTTTATATTGAGTATGTAGAAATTTGGGCCCTCATGACTATGAGAAGGCTACGCTGCTGGCACTAACCCATCGATATGTATTGTGGTTATAATGGCATATTCAACTTATTTTACAATTTTTAAGACTTAATGCTATATGGGGCAATAAACGAATACGTTAATGCACAAAAGTAATTTTTAATAAAGCTACTCATAATAAGAGTTTCGTCAATCGTGTTTATTCCAAACCATGTACAGATCAGTGCCAAGTCTGGTTATATATAAGATTTTTTGGGAGTTGCAATATTACATCAAAACTAAACAGTATTTCAAGCAAGGGGGAGACGTCAAGTCTTATATCATTATTAAAAATATTACCGATTTCGTAGGAGTACAGTGAACCTGCTGGGTTTTCTATGCTGTAAGCTTCCTTTAGTTCCTTAGATAGTTCAGTGAAGAACTCGCAGAGTTGCACCTGAAATAATATACCAACTGGTTCAAGAAACTGTTCCCCATTGCTTTCATTGCTGCTGATCAATTTTGTGACTGGATTCACAAGCAATCATAGTAGATCCGAGTTGGCAGAAGTTATTAAAAAGAGTCTGCCATATACCCAAGCATAATATAATAATATTTTAAGTCTTTGATTAGTGAGAAGTTGGTAAGTAGCCGATTGAGATTCTGAGAAAACGGCAACTGAAAAATTTCAGCTCTTCAGGACAAATCGTCTAGCATCAATATGTTATGTTACATAGATAATTATGATATCAAATAAAAAATAAAAATATGCATTTATTACACAGAATGAGTTAAAAAATAATATACAGGGACAATTGCCTGCCTTTAAATCAGGATTAATAATAATACCGATGGAAAATGCTGTTTTTGCCTGCAAAAGGGGACGATAAATACACCAACTGTGTTATTTCAGACAAAAAATTGGTATCCCAGAATATCTTAGAATACTTAACTCATTTTTGTCAATTTTGTTACTAACCAACTTCTGCCAGTACGGAGACGTTCGATGTTCTCGAGGTGGTTTTTTCTGTTTAGTTTTATAACACTTCTTATATAGAGGAACTTCGATGTCTTCTTCTTTGCCCATGTTCACTCCCTATGTGGAGCATATGGCCGCCACGCGGCACCTCCATGTTTCCCTGTCTCCCGCCAATAGCTTTGCTTCCTCCCATGACATGCCAGCATCCCTCAGTTCCGCCGAGTACATCCTATGGATAGTACCCGACGGACGTCCAGGACGCCGGAATCCCACCGGCCGAAAGAAGAGGCAGGCAGGATTGAGGCTTTCCGGAGGCATCCGCAGCACGTGACCCAGCCAATTCCAACGTCTCTCCATAACAACTGATGTGACGGGACGCTGTCTTGCACGCTCCCTTATCTCTGAATTCCTCACAAAATCAAACCACCTCACCCCCATTATCCTTCCTGATATGATACTTCGATGTATCGCTCTCATTTTTACAGTTTTTTTTTTAAATAAAAAATGATAAATTGTGGTTCTACTGTATATATGAAGAGTTAATATTATATTGGTTGAAAAATTTTATACTTCAAGGACCAGATGTCATGTTTTTGCAGCAATCTGTTTTGAGCGAATCTGTGCTTGTGGAACTGATAGAATTATGCTGTTTCAAATTACAACCCATAGACAAAAATTAAATGTATACAATTCATAACGATTCTAGAAATGTTATCAAATAAGTTTTTTCTTAACTAAAATTTTTTTTTATCACTATAATAACTTTCAGATATTGATAAATGTCTGGTATCTGTATTTCAAAAACACATATTACGTAATATACGTATATTTGGAAGTCATAAATGCGCTATTATAGTTCTATTACATCATATCATTATAAAATTATATTCATTCAGAACATTTAAGCATATGAATAATAGTTCTGCAGTGAGTACAAGGCAGACAAATTAAGGTTAGAGTTTATCGTGTTTTCATCGCTGAAAGTGTTAAAAGCTTTTGAAATGAGTCATAAGTTCTTAGACATACAAAATACTGCCGAAACTTCACAAAATTCCCACTGCGTCATATATTTCAAACAGATAATTAAACGAGACACTTCCCTCACTTTTGCTACCAATTCATAGCTGAGATAATTGAGAGTTGTGCCGAGACATCTAAAAAATGTATTGTATTGAGATGCTATGCAATATTATGCTTTATTTTAGGACGTCTCAAAGTGGTTTATCTAAAATAAAGAGATTTTTCTCTTTCAGACATATCTCACAAACAATACTAAAGAAAAAATGATTCTTTCTAGCAAAAACAAAACACTTATACTCAGACGACGAATTATGCCATACAACTGTCTTCATTCTAGATACAAATCAAAACTGATAACGCAGAGAATTGAAATGTTTTTAGTAATTGCTTGAATATTTACGGAATATAGCTCACCTTTCTGACCCAGAAGTTCGATATGGATACAGCATTACATATGACTACCGTATCATTTTTGGCGATGGTCTGACGGTTGAAACCGCGTTGCTGAATTGGCAATATGTTACTCAATTTGCTGTTCTGTAAATCGGCACAAAAATACTATTTTAGTAATACATCTACATCAGTTATCATTGGTATATTTATATCTTAAAGCAGTGATAGTAAAAGGAAGAATTGATTGAAAGAAATTTAGGCGCGACACAAAACAATGTAGAATCTTTATGAAATTCTTATGCATCATTTAAGTATTATTACTCGAGCATGACATTTATAGTTCTGTTTGGAATCAGCGATTCAAAGGATTTCATTTAACTACTTTTTCTTTCAAACACTATCAATATATCAAAAGAATCTTATCATACTGCGACACTCGAAACAATTTTCAGTAAAGTTCATTTATTAATTCAAAAGTTTAAAGTATATTCAATGTGTTATGTATATACCAGCGGTCGTATTGAGATGTATTACTGTCCGGTCACTAATGCCGAACTTCACCTCAAACGTAATGATTTTTGTATTTGCTCTTTACAATTTTTTTAGGATGGATAGACTGTAAAATCATTATATTAACCCTCCAAGGACGAGCGTCACCATATGGTCACAGTAAACACCGTTGTCTATTGATCCCACTATTCATCCTTTTTCTACCTGAATATCGTTGTTTTCGCTCATATTTGGTTAAGAAGGGTACACACTACAATTAGTCATCAGCCGTGAGGACAGAAACGGCCTCTAAAAGCACATGTGATTTTTTGAATTTCCGTTTTTTTTAATTTACTTTTTGAAACTGTGAGTTATTTTTTTATAAAAACATCAAATTATTTACAGTTATTTTGCTAATATATTTGTATTGAAATTATGTTGATCTAAAGAAGTCAAATTGTATTTTTTTTAAAAAAAAATCACGTTTAGCTATATTTCAACCCCGAATGTTTGCGAGCCCATACGGTCACTTTTGTCCTTACTACTGTCCGTACTCAATATTCACTGTAATAAAAGGATGAGCATGACCATATAGTCATGCGGGGTTTCTATACAACGAATTTGCGTTTTTTTTTTTTTAATTTTGGATAGGAATAAACGTTATCCGTGACTTCAATATGGCTTAGAAAATATTTTTTTTTATCGGAAAAAAGCTCTCGTCTCTGGAGGGTTAACAGTTTATCGTGACCTATTTTTTTTTAAATTCCCAATATGGCACTATAAATTTTATAGTATTTCACTAAAATATTTATAGCGCCTACATTAGAAGTCACGATTTTATGTTTCTCAAATATAACCGAAGAGTCCAGATATGTAGAGAATTTTAACAAAATCACAATAATTTTTACTATTTTAATTTATAGTTCATGATACAGTTGATCTTAGAAGAATCAGATAATCGGAGCATTTATAGAATGGGGTGGCACATGAATAAAGCTTATGGCATAGGTAATATTTTGCGAAAATTGCTCCCCGTGCTGAGAGCTTCAGTGTAAAATGATATTTAAATACCTTGTAAACTGGTTCTCCTGCGACAGCCTTTCCAAGCATGATCAAGGCGTCTGCAATATAAATGCTGCCCTCGAGTGGAGTATTGTGGCATGTTGCCAAGATTACGTCAAGGCAGTCATCATTCATTTTAACAACATTTATCAAACACTCCTTGCAGCTGTGGAAGATACAAAAAATAGCTTTATAGTAACCCTTGTTTTAAGTTTTTTTATTGAATTGTGATTATTTCTACAAATATGGATAAAATATATACATGTATAATATATATCTGGGCCTTAGTGCTAGAAGTGCCTGTTAGATTTTGGCTATTTGGAGTAAAGAATCAAAAAATATTTTGAAATACTCTAGCAAGAATAGTCCCTATGTTATTCGATTTAAAACGAATGAAATAGAAGAAATTTGTTATCGCGTTTTCGACTATAAATACAGGTTGTAATATTTTTTCAACTAATCAAATATGTTAATTGCCACCCAAAGTAACTTTTTCAATAATAAAATACAATATATTTCTTGTATTTTCGGTTTAATTCAACAATAATCATTCTTCATACAACTGCGGCATGACGTCCCCATATTGCAAAATACCACCATGAGTGACCGAGAACACTGTGCCACCACCATACCATATGCTTATAATATTAAATTCTCGGAAAAATTTCAATTTCACCCGCACTCGATCGCTTATTTACATTATCCAAAATCTTGCATTGGTGACGTATGTTCACGGCGTGTTCCAGAAATTAATCAATTTAGCCTATATTGAATCTTTTTTGACTAATGCCATCTATTGAATTTGGTAAAATATACATTTAGTAATATTTTCAACCAAGTTATACAATTTTAACACAATCTTATATAGGGTTTGAAATTTCCGTGACATCTATACGTGTCACGCGCGCTGAGGGCATGTTCGCTAGGACATGCATAGATGTCATACGCGGCGAAAAGGTTAAGCGTAAAATTCTATTTTGATGCGATTCCATTCTTTGAATCAACGTCAGTTGAGCGTGCGACGCCTACAGATGAAAGCAAAGAGGCATCTAGGCCCGAATTCAAAGTTATAGCTTCTTGAAAATTATTTAAAAGTAACAATAAGTTTGTTTATTTACACATTACACGGTACTTGAAATATTGAAAGCAATATTCTTCCCAGACTAACTCCCATAAGTAAAAAAATGTTTTTATATTTTTGCAAAAATAACCTGCAACTCAAAGGTTCAATTAGGGTGGATTCTCAATTTTGAAGGGATTTAGATACCTAATGAACATGTAAACATTTAACCCTTTGACCGCGGTTGACTGCTATAGCAGCCCAATCTGAACCGATTTGGATCCGAGCCGCGGTCAAAAGGTTAAATACATTTGAGCATACATGCAGAATCAAGCCCTTTTTGAATTATACGGCACAGCATAAGTCTCGAATAACTTGCTTTCTCACTCTAACTCTTTTATATCAGTAGCAGGCGGAGAGCGAAGACAAATGACTCATTTTTATAATTACTAGCTGAAAGAAAATTTGTACCTGCTAACAAGGCGAAGCATCGCAAGGCTGTCATCGATGGTCCAGGACTTCGATATAGGTTCACAGTTCACGAGCCTACACTTGAGTGCCATCGGGGGAATGTCATCTGGTGGCAATATGCGCAACCTTAGAAAAGGCAAGAAATGAGAGGTGAATAAATTATAGAATGAATGTATAAGTGGAAGGGATAAATGATGTATCTATGTTAGTGTATCGTTACTCAGAATTGCGTTAAAGATGACCAATCTTAACAACATATATATGTCGTAAAGTATATTTTCGCGAATAGCTTCTATGTTTAATTAATATATTACCATTTTCTAATGAACAATCAACAAAGTGTTTTTTTGGCTTCGTACTACTTTCAATAATTTTAATTGCATTCAGTTTTAATGCTCCCTTGAAAAGTAGTGAAAATGGTGGTTACGCGCAGTCCAACTTTCTACCATAGATATACCTTTTGCCTTGAGATATCTATACTTGACAGAAAGAATATTTTCATTGAATTATTTTTAATATAGACTATCTACTGAGCGGGTGGCACTTTGTTATTATTGTCAACAAATCATTGTTAAGTTTTGATGCACCTCAAGCATATTATATTTCAAACTAAAATGATTTCCTTCGGCGAGCAAGTGCCTGTCCAACTGAATGTATAACATATCATGTCGTACCACACTCAGACCGTCCAGTGTATGACAAAAAAACTTACTTTTTTATGGCCAAATTGCCAGTGTGACCATAATCAATGAATGTTACGAGGTAACGTGTTTTAGAGTCATCAATGGGTGGTTCTTCTGCAACGATTTTCACTCGATCCCACTGTTTATCCTGTTCGTTATAAGCAAGGAATAGTTTTCCTGAAAAATAATAAGTTATTGGTTATCACTAACATGGCCAAAGAAGAACATTGAAATGAAGGCTTTTATTCAAAGCATGTAGTAGATGCTTAAAGAGAGTAAAGCTTCAAATGATATTGGCATAATACAATAAAAAACAGATTCAACAAAAAAAAAACTATGATTAGAAAATTATAATAAACTTCGAAAAGGATGTTGAAAAGAAAACTGTTGATTGCAGTGAAACCTCAATTCTACATTTTCAAAGGGACCATAAAAAAAAACGAAAAATGCAAGAAATCTTCAAATAATACAACAATTTTTATTATCTTCATTTTTTTTAGTTCAAGCTATTTTATATATGAATGTGACAGTTTTGGTTCATTAAAATTTCAATTTTGGTTATTTTCAATACTGAAATATCAATATTTTCGCTTTTAAAAACCGGTATTTCAATATGGAAAAACTATCGTGAACATTGAGATCCCAGTTTTGGTAATGTCGGTGTTGCAGTCCTGACTCCTTACCAATTTTCCCTCTAAGCTGCGGTTTGAAAACCCCTGAACACATTCCGGGTTGGCGCGTACTCCAATACAACTATTAATTTATTTTTTTAACTTGAATAATGATATTTTACCCTAATAAGTTAGAAATTGAACTTTTAGATGTTTAAATTCTAATTTATTATCAGAACAAGAAATTGATCGAAATGGAGTACATATAAGAATTAGTTGAAAAAAACGACGAGAAAAACTGTAAAATTTTGAATAAATTTGTAAAATACAATATCTTCAGTAAGTGATCGATTATTTGTTTCATTCTGCTTATTTTCTTAATTTGTTCTTGATTTTATCGATTATTGAGTGATATTTTTACTATGCAAATCAAAATTTAAAACACTTTTTTTTAAATCAAATATGACAAATTATGCCGTGCATTTGTTGAATTGGCCCGCACAGCTAACTTCTCGTCTTAGAGGGAAGGGAACTGCTCGTGACCAGTTCAAATGAAGCGTGATTGCATCGCTAGTAACATTTTAAGAGTAACACTATACCTGGTTTTACGAGATTCACCTCCGGAATAACCAAGTTCTTTTGCTTAGCGTCCTTATTGAAGTTCTGAGACAACTCTTTCAACTTTGGTTGAATGCTGTTCAGCTGAATAAAAAATTCATGAGGTGTATTGATGTGAGTAACCACTACACGCTCCACAGAACCTGCAAAATAAAAAAGTAAAAGTAAATTGACAATTACACGAACGTTCCTTGATTCACAAATTCTATTATGAAATCTAACCGGCGGTGAGTGGCTTTGCTATTTTATCATTCGGGGGGCGGCTGAACAGACGTCTCGATCTATCACTCGTCTTAGATACATCTGCAAGTGCACAATGAAAATCAACAAATATAACATTATATAAAAAATTTAAAAGAAGACTACCAGAGTTGATCTTACCGCTGCTTGATGCGATACTCGCCGAGTCGTCTATCGCAGAAATACTAACATCGGGAGGTAGTTTCGAAGTTGGCAGCAGTTCAAAATTGTTGTTTTTCACGTTTATTTTGCAGTGCTCTTCAATTGCAGTGAATATCTCAGGATTAATTTCAACACTGTAAAACACAATTAAAAAAAATTGAAGATAAATGCATCGACAAGTTATTGAATCCAATAAAATAACTATTTCAGTTTGATGTTTCAACATAACTAACTGATGACCCCCCCGACTCACAGGGTTTTTAGATGAGTACACTCAACTTTTTTTATACAGGGGTAGATACGTTGCACTGAAAAAACTGTAAAAAAATAAGGTGATTCATAGAATCATTGAACAGTGGTTCCTTAAATTTAAAAAAACCATGTTGATTGAAAAAAAAGAACAACATTGTGGTATAGAAAATCGTGTAAAAAAAGGGGAACATTGAAGACCCAATAAGTAAATTACACAAAATATTATTCACAATACGTATTTTGAAGAAAAAAAATGTTGACGTTGGGACTTTTATATGTCTAATGTACTAGGATATAATGAAGCTTTTTGTTTGTTACTACTGTCTTATGTTGTTGAATTTTTTGTGATAAGGATATCCGTTATCCATTACAGTGTTTCATATATCTGCGAACCGTGTTATTTCAAAATCATGTAACAAAAGAGTTGTATGTTATGTATAGTGGTATAGATATGTATATGCTATAATGCTGGAACCAATTTTACACAAAAAATCATCACCGATTTCTTGTATTCTGAGCTGAGAAGTTATTTACTGTCCAAATATTTTCGAATATAAAACAAAATAATTATTAAGCGCAGTAGACATATATAACATTTTACTTAACAAAACACTCAAGCATATACATATAGAATCGATAGATCGGTGGTCTGAGAGTAAGATGGTTTACTTCCTAATAAGGTCAAATTGCCTGTGTCTGAGGAAAATAGCAATCACCATCAACACTCTTATGGTACGTGTACACCTAATCTGTCATCGTCCGAACTATGTTCGGCCGTGTCGTCCGATCGAAACAAACGTATGTAAAGAAATGAGAGCGCGTACACTACTACAGACGGCATAGTACGATGACGGCTGTCTCTGACCGATCAACCGACGAATCCAAACATGTTGGGATTGGTCGGCCGTCTGCCGGCTACTTTTGACAGAACATCAACTGCTACTAACTTCAGGTTGTATTGTCACGAGTCTGCCACCTACTTTCGGTATATTATGACATAACATTTACCGGTCATTTATTTCGTAGTTCGCATAATTTATCAGTGTTTTTCATATTAATGTGTGATTTGAACGCGATTATCAAGCCCTCAAAAAATATTTTTAAATTGTGGCGTTGTTTTTAGCTTAGTTTGTGAAGTTTTTTGCCGTAATAATCCATGACTAGCTTTAACAAAAAATTAACACAGACGTTTTATCGTACATATAGTGTAGTTTTCTGTGAAACTCTTGTTGATTTTTATTTGAAAATGGATATCGAAAAATTCTAGGCTGCACAGTACTACTGACTGCTACTAACTTCAGGTTGTACTCGGTCAAAACCGGTCAGTCAACAACGGTTGCAGTGAATGCACATGAACGGCCGACACTTTACGTCATAATAGGTCAGACACGAAGTCGACCGATGATTCGGTTTTGGTATACGCGTACCGTTAGCCCAAAATCGCTGGTGCTGCGAGGCTGTAAGCACATTCTCAGCACTTCTGTATCACATGATAATCAACATTATATATTAGTGATTCATGCTACTTGTGAAATTCATGAATGTAGTTTTATTATTTCACCAGAAAGTTTATTTTCATACATTTACGAGTAATATAAACATCTGCGTTACAAGGTCCGACTCTTAACACTTCTTAGGCGGGCCACGACCAAAGTCGTTTTTAGCGTATTGTCGGTAGAATGCGGATCACGGCATAATATGTTTTTTTATATCGTCGCTCGTTTGCGGGACACATAATATCACGGGTTTGTTTGTCGGCGTTAAATAAAATGCCGCAACTAATTAACATAGGTCCTAATTCTTTGCTAGATTATAAGGGTGGAAGTTTGAGCTAAGAAACAAAAAATCAACTGTGTTATAGATTTATTTTGCGATCTCCATCGCTAGTTTAGATCGAGTCGTTTAAGGAGTTAAACACTGCTTTTTAGACGTATTTTTATTGTTTTTATAGTTTGTTTACGCAATTGTTATTGTATTTATATAAAAGCATACACCATGATAAATATAAATGATACATGCACATATTAGTATATGATTATCAACCAATACACATGTTGCGTAGATTGGTTCATAAGTTTTATTCTTCAAAATAACTGTGGCAACTGCAAGTGACCCTTTTTTGACAAGAAGCAATAAAACTAATAAGTTATTATGCATTGAATGTTCGTATTTATTATTTACAAAGAGGGTGACACATGTGTCTCAAATATTTATGCTGTAATTTTTACGGCATTAGATTTTACACTTCCAGTGGTAGTAAAGTTGTAGGAATGGCGATTATATATTATAATTATTTATATAATTATAAAATATTGATAAATATGCTATTTTGTTATATAGAATGTTTTGAATATTTAATATTTATAACATGCGGAGTGCTATCTACTAAATTGATAACAGGTTTTATATTCAGCTTTGAAACATAGTTAAATTATGATGATATCGAAATGTTCTAATTTTATTTTTAATGATTAGATGTCACGTATGATTTGTTTTTAAATTTCAATCGAAAATATCGTTTGGTTTAGAAGTTGTGTTGATTTTAAGAATGTAATATATTTGTGCGCTAATCACTAAAAACGCCCGCTACAGGCTTGAGTCTATTTTTTGAAGCGCCCGACTAAGAAGTGTTAAGAAATAATATGTCCGTTATGTAATTTTAGGCAGACCGTAATAAATCAGTTCGGACACAAATAAAGCTTTTGTAAATAATAAACAATCTTTTATTTTGATAATGCTTTTTTTTACTCAACCAAGATGACTAGTTTTAGAGATATAATTTTTTTAACGGATGCATTTGTTGTGAATATTTCGCGAAAAAATACTCGGGCAGTGTGCTACTCCTTTTGCGCACAGCGCGCAAGCGGATAAAGGTTAATGTTCAATAAATAACAACTAGTCAGCAATTTCATTTCATTTAATGAACAATCGAGATAAATGATTTGATTAAAGTATGGTATAATTATAACTTAATACTTAGGAAAAATCAAGCGGGCTTCCTCCCTGGAAGGTCGTGTGCGGACCAAATACACAATCTTCGATGTCTCCTCCAGCAGAGCAATGAATTTAACAGTGCTCTTGCTTGTTGTTTCGTCGACTATGAGAAGGCATTTGATAGTCCGCACAGACCCTCTTTGTGGAGGATACTGGATGCCTACGGGATTCCGCCAAAGATTGTGGCCATTATCAAATCCTTACATGAGAATAGTGCATGTTGTGTGAGAATCGGTGACTCAAATACCGAATGGTTCGGGGTCACAACCGGAGTGAGACAGGGGTGCGTTCTCGCACCGTTCCTATTTATTATTATCCTTGACTTCATACTTCGCAGGTCAATTCCTCCTGATCGAGGTGTAGCTGTTGGTCCCGGTCTGAAGCTGTGTGACCTTGAATATGCCGATGATGCTGTAATATTCGATAAATCCATTGAGGGCATCCAGGAGACTATTGATGGGTTAGAAACTAACTCAGGTTGCATTGGTCTAAAAATTAATACTAGTAAGACCAATGTGATGTGTAACCAAACCTGTCATGACTCTGATAGGACCCTTATCAGCGCGGGACAGATCATCGAGAGGGTTGACAGCTTCAGATACCTCGGCGTACATATCCCCGAAGACGGTAGTACAAAAAACGAGCTCGCCATTCGTTTAGGAATGGCTGGAGCCACATTCAATTCAATGCGGACTGTCTGGGACACACAGCTGTACTCGATTAAAACGAAATGCCACTTATTCAACGCTTGCATTCTGCCGGTAATGCTTTACGGTTGCGAAGCATGGCACCTGACGAAGACTCAGAAAAACCGTATACTGAGCTTCGAGAACAGATGCTTGTGTCGGATAATGGGGGTGAGGTGGTTTGATTTTGTGAGGAATTCAGAGATAAGGGAGCGTACAAGACAGCGTCCCGTCACGTCAGTGGTTATGGAGAGACGTTGGAACTGGCTGGGTCACGTGCTGCGGATGCCTCCGGAAAGCCTCAATCCTGCCTGCCTCTTCTTTCGACCGGTGGGATTCCGGCGTCCTGGACGTCCGTCGGGTACTATCCATAGGATGTACTCGGCGGAACTGAGGGATGCTGGCATGTCATGGGAGGAAGCAAAGCTATTGGCGGGAGACAGGGAAACATGGAGGTGCCGCGTGGCGGCCATATGCTCCACATAGGGAGCGAACATGGCCAAAAAAGATAATTATAACTCACACAATATCTGAGGAATCTGGATCATTGATAATTGAATCGCCTGACAAATACCACGGGCAATCCAATGCCTTCTCTAATAGTTTGACAAAACTGTTGTAATCAATCTGAAACAGAGAATGTAATTCAATTATTGGCAATCCATTCGAAGCAGTGACTTGTTTAGAATCAATCAATGACAATGCGGTTGCGGAAACTGCATTGTCTACTGTTTATTATAAAATTTAAAACAGCGAACTATTACATTATTTATATATAAATAAATTCAATTGGTTACGTAGATATCACATGAGGCATTGAGATTCGAAACTTATCTATGCGCCATTTTTGAAACATTCGACACACACTCAACCAACGTTCCCTCTAAGCTGGCTGCGCAGCAGTTGGGCAGGCCCCGCGCACTCATTCCGGGATGGCGCGCATTACAAGACAGTTATTCAATTAATATTTGATCCAGCCTTTTTAATTTCCGCGCATCTAATTTCTTGTCTTAGAGGGAGCATTGCACTCAACTCTTTTTTTACACGATAGATATGTTCCACAAAAAATTGTGTGATAAGTAATTAAATTTGAATCGTTCAAATTATATACATTCACACAAGTTTTGTCACCAACGACCCGGGTTTCCCCTTTCGCCACCTTCAGGTGTTCAAGTGCACGGATGGACTTGAACTGACGCTTAGTAAATGAATGTATCGTGTTTAAATAAGAAATAAATGTACAACTAAGTTTAAAGTAGCCACCTGTGTGGTCGAGTGGTCAACGGTGTTGGCTTCGGCTACGGAGGGCCCGGGTTCAAATCCCGGTACAGACAGTTTTATAAATTGATTTTTCAATCAATTTATGAATTTCTGTTCAAAAGCATGGATATATGTGATGTCTTGAATTCCCCCCTCTCACCCATCCTATCCTATGAACGGGGCGTATCGAGAGCGATTAGCTTACCACTAATCCTGTCCTAGCCCTATCCTTCTATCCCTACTCTCTTTGTAAAAAGAGAGGTTGAGCAACTGAGTAACAAACAGTTCTCGTAGAAAATACTTCTGTTGAGATAAACTCCATTAGGAGTCTATATGCTCCACATTGGGAGCGGACATGGTTTAAAAAAGTTTAAAGTCATTGCTGGCGAAAAGGATTAACCCGTGGGAATGCCTACAGATTTGAATGTTGGATAATTCTAAGAATTATATTTATTTTTGTTTGCCGGAGAAATTTTATGACTATATTTACTCACATGTAGGGTATAAGATTGGGGAATTTGGCAGATTTACCTGCTCATTCAAAATCAGTGCGCTTTTCAATTGTGCTTTCTAAAATTTCCTGGAAAAATGGTTTATGAGCCTCCGTATTTGGGTGTAACATCTTAATCCTCTGTACGTCATTGAACACGTGGCTTTTGGAAATTAAGTGATTGGCAAAGGTGGATGTATCTTTCTTTAATCTAAAGGCAGCCATGTGCTCTGACAATCTTGTTTTCAATGATCGTTCGGTTTTTCCGATATAATCTGATATAATATTTTAGACGTTTGCGTTGACCAGAATTATTTTATTCAATTTGACTATACCTTATATTTTAATATAGCTATACCAGACTTTTTTTTCAATTTGACAACAATATGTTGACTGGATTTGTCTGGTTTCAAAACTCATCGCCTCATATATTTTACCGACATAAAAAAGAAGATAGCAAATTACAAAAATATTTTTTATGTTTATAAAATATTGAATGAATAGCCAATCAGGGTTTACACAAAATGAAGATTTTAACTTCAAATCATAACTAGACCAGTCTGAATAAGCCCGACATACCATCATTCTGGTGTATATTATATAGGACGATTTCACCAAGAATTGATTATAACTCACTTGCTCTTTTTCTTCCGGTGATATTGTGCTTTCGGAAAAATCAATAAGAATATTCAACTTTTCCGACAGGTTCTTCAGGTCCTCAAGGGTCTTAGAGTAAGTTTGTTTACCCGAGTTATATTCCTTCACTAGACGGTTCTCAGTGATGTGTAGAAAAGCGAGAACAGTATCAAAATGTTCAGCAACGGGATTACTGATTTGTTTTTCATTAAATGAGGGGAGGCGTGGTCTATTCAATTTATTATCGATATCCTAGAAAATGCAAAAAATAGTTAGAATATAACATATGAATATAAATTAAAATATAACTCAATGGGATGTTATACCCACAGCAACGTTCCCTCTAATTTTTCTATTGTGTGTGCGAACCGTCAACTTTTGTGAGCAGTAAATTTTCAGCAAAATAAAAAAATGTGCGCAAACATGCAAGAATGTACTCACTGACGTAGGTGACACACTACACTCTGTCATCTTATTATCTATTGCCATTCTCATATTTATTATTGAAATGTATATACTACTGCAAATCCATCAGTGATTTTTGAAAATCACATTATTTTTATTATTTGTTGCAAATGAACGAAAGAATTTTGTAATACTGTTAATATTTGTAAAAAAATCGGTAGCCGTATAATGATGAGCATAAAATTCTATTTCGGCTAGTACCCTCCCTGGAATCAAAGTCAATAGCGAACCACATGCCCACACATGAACACAGTAAATATCTTGGTCCGAATTAGAAGTATGTAATAGTTTGTAAAAATGTATTTAAAAGGCATAATGAATAAGTTCATTTACACGTATAACTATGCATTTTAAAATTTATTTACACCTTGAAATAAAAACTTATATATTGTTTCCAGATTGAGCCATAGCGAAAAAAATGTTTTTAAATTCAATAAAAAATATCCCACTACTCAAAGGGAAAATAATTATACAATATAGACCACAAGTAGGCAAAGAAGAATACTTACTCTGGTAGTTTTTCTTATACAATTCACAATTTCTTTGGCAGTTTGCTTCAACCGTGTGACATCAGCTTCACAATCACTGTTCTGTAAAAAATACATAAATATTGAAATAGTTTTAATAGAAATTTTGGCAGGAGCCAATAAACTTCGATGAAGCGGACGACTTGAATTTATTATCAACAAGCTAACAGATGCTTTAGAAAATACAATATGAAAAAGTAAAATATAGATTGTGTGCGCAACCTTCTGGTTCAGGCCTACACACTCAACATCAAGCCACTCTTGGAAATCAGTCATGGACTGGGTGAGTCAAAAGTAAACACTCATAAGAGGGGTTTCCTTATTGTTGTCCCCATTACAAGATTTCAGTATAAGAATCTTTAGTTAGAGATCCTAGCAATGCAATCTGCAGACATAACATAGTTTGATCAAAAAATAATTATTAAAATAGTAACCAGTTTACCTTGTTTTTCAGTTCGATGATTTCATGTGTCCCGCAGATGCTGACGCAGTTAACGCAGATGGCTTTTGAACAATTTGTGCAAAACAAAATCAAAGGTTTGTGTGGATGCCGTTTACATGACGACAGAGTTTTCTTTAACTTCTCGATGTCTGCAAAAAAACCGGAATATTTTTTTAAGCAATAAACTGACACATATTGCTCCTTAAACTTTAGAGGAGTATGGACGTACGTGTACATCGGCGCCATTTTTCTGTAAATGAGTATAAAAGTAGTTTAAACTCAACACAGGATTGTCTGTCTTTAAGCATATATATGCTCTAAGTATGAATTACATATATTCATTGGGAAAAAGTCACAAAATTGTCACATTAAGAAAAGGCAGTAAATTAAAGTAAGATCTATATAAATCTATTCACTCTTCTAAAGGTTAAAATGATTGCATAAAATCAATACTTGAATGAAAGAAACAAATACAATTCTTTTATTAAATGTTCAAATCAGTGATTGGCAATTTTTTCTCTCCCACAGTGCACTGAAGATTTTCCCAGATTTTCGTGTCACGCCACAAGTAAAAGAGGGTATACAAAGAAATTAAATTACGCTGTGTTTTTCACTTCATAAATGTACATTATTAAAAAAAATATGCAGATTATTGGAAATATGTTAATGAAATAACTTTAACCTTTAAACGCCCGTGGACTTTTTGCGAAATATTTGCATGACCCGTAGCTTTTATAAAAATAATTATATCTCTGAAACTAGTCAGCCTATGCGGGTAAAATAAAAAGCATTAGCAAACTAAAAGATTGTTTATAATTTACGAAAGCTTTATTTACAATTTTTCACATTTTATATTGTCATACATTACAGTTAAAAATGAAATTCAAAAAAATAGATAATTTTCTAGGTATGGAAAAATATCTGTATCCCTATTGAAATATTTTATATGTTGTGGATAAAGCTGATTTATAACGGTCCGCTTAACACAACCTTGTAACGCATATGTTTACATTACTCAATATGACATATATATTGAAAATATACATATCGTATGACAAAAATATTTATCGAAACTGAAAATAAAATTATGGATCGGTATCTCAAAATCATTATTTATGTAAGCTAATATTCATATTTTGAATACTATTATCATAAACCAGTGTAATCCGATAGCGAAATGTACCATAATCACTGGTCCCGTACGGGACCGCCGGGCGTTTAAAGGTTAATATTCTTCTTCTTCTTTGGCCATGTTCGCTCCCTATGTGGAGCATATGGCCGCCACGCGGCACCTCCATGTTTCCCTGTCTCCCGCCAATAGCTTTGCTTCCTCCCATGACATGCCAGCATCCCTCAGTTCCGCCGAGTACATCCTATGGATAGTACCCGACGGACGTCCAGGACGCCGGAATCCCACCGGTCGAAAGAAGAGGCAGGCAGGATTGAGGCTTTCCGGAGGCATCCGCAGCACGTGACCCAGCCAGTTCCAACGTCTCTCCATAACCACTGACGTGACGGGACGCTGTCTTGTACGCTCCCTTATCTCTGAATTCCTCACAAAATCAAACCACCTCACCCCATTGGTCTTACTAGTATTAATTTTTAGACCAATGCGACCTGAGTTAGTTCCTAACCCATCAATAGTCTCCTGGATGCCCTCAATGGATTTATCGAATATTACAGCATCATCGGCATATTCAAGGTCACACAGCTTCAGACCGGGACCAACAGCTACACCTCGATCAGGCGGAATTGACTTGCGAAGTATGAAGTCAAGGATAATAATAAACAGGAACGGTGCAAGAACGCACCCCTGTCTCACTCCGGTTGTGACCCCGAACCATTCGGTATTTGAGTCACCGATTCTCACACAACATGCACTATTCTCATGTAAGGATTTGATAATGGCCACAATCTTTGGCGGAATCCCGTAGGCATCCAGTATCCTCCACAAAGAGGGTCTGTGCGGACTATCAAATGCCTTCTCATAGTCGACGAAACAACAAGCAAGAGCACTGTTAAATTCATTGCTCTGCTGGAAGAGACATCGAAGATTGTGTATTTGGTCCGCACACGACCTTCCAGGGAGGAAGCCCGCTTGATTTTTCCTAAGTATTTTCATAATGGGACCTCTTATTCTCGCCAAGAGAATGTGTGCCATTACCTTCCCAGGAATACTGAGAAGAGTTATGCCTCGGTAATTGTTACAGCTGAGGGGATCACCTTTTTTGTGGAGTGCTAACACCCCACCGTACACCCAGTCCCTAGGACAACGCTCACCGTCCCACATCCTGGCCATCAGGTGATAGAGAGGATGTAGGACGGCGTTAAGACCACATTTCAGAAATTCCGAATGTATTCCGTCTCCACTCGGTGCTTTGCCGTTTTTAAGCCTCTTCATTGCCAAGATGATTTCGGCATGTGTGGGCGTACGGTCTGAAATACCGGACACTCGGGGGAGGTCCATAGATGTAGCCTCTTCGGTTACGTCAAAAGGGTCCTGGGGGGGCGGTCGGTTCAGCACCTCGCAGAAATGATCCTTCCAAATCTTTTTAACGCTTTCTGCGTTTGACTCTATTGCTCCATCAGGGCCGCGAATTGGCCCGGGAGTCGGTGGTCGCTTTCCGCAGACTTCGCGCGTGATTTTAAATAACTTCTTGGTATCATTTCTGCGGGCCGCCACCTCAGCTGTCTCAATTTGCCGATCCAAGAATCGGCGCTTGTCAAGTCGCGCAGACTTCTTGACAACTTTGTCCTGATAACGATAATCAGCGCGACGTTCTTCAAATTTTTCAGGGTCAGCTTCACTGTCCTTCATTGCTTTTAGCCTGGCCCGCTCTTCAATTCTCCTCCACGTATTTTTGGACATCCATTTTGGTTGCCCCTCCCTCCGGAATCCGAGAACATCTTCGGCCAATGATGCAATAGCACGTTTGATACAGCACCAGTCCGCCTCAATGCGATCGGACCCGGATAGAGGTCGCACGGAGACACGATCTATTTCCTTCCTTACAGCAATCTCGAATTTTAGTCTCTTTGGTGGTCAATGGCTGGGGGTCCCACGTGGGCATGTCAATGCCAGTTGACGTGCCTACGCTAAAATGGTGGGAAATGCCGCACACCAGCAAGTCCCATCTGCTGGCCTCCCCATGGCGTCCATCGGGCAATGCAACAATGTTGTAGCTAACAGCAGGGGTCGCAAGGCGAACGTCCGGCGCCTTAAAACTGGGCTACTGGCTAAGGGAAGGAAATCCCCGACAGAAAAACCAGGGTTGAGCCAACCCCTAGAGCCCTTGTGACCCAGGCCTCGGGAGCGCAGGGTTAATCACCCTGCATCCTTAAACCCAACACCGATTAGAACACCGCCACAAGCGCCTCGGACACCCGGAAGCCAAAGTAGACAACCCAGCACAACCATGGACCGAGAAGAAAAAATCCTCTCCAACAAATACATTATGCGCATTGGTGCGTACAACGTCCGTACCATGCACACTTCTGGAAAGGACCTGCATGCTACCCGTATCTTGCGAAAGTATGACCTTGACATCTTAGGACTGAGCGAGATACGCTTGAAAGGCGCAGGAAAGAAGCTGTTGGAGGGGTGCACGTTGATATTTTCTGGCCAGAGTCAATATCATCGCCAGGGGGTGGCAATACTGATGTCTGGGAGAGCGGCCCGTTGCCTTGTGAAATGGGAACCGATCTCTGAGAGATTGATACGTGCCACCTTCAGGACTAGTGACAGCTCTGTGACTGTCTTTCAGTGCTATGCCCCCACTGAGGACGCCAACGAGCAAGCAAAGGACGCCTTCTACGACTCCCTTCACGCGGCAGTTGCAGCAATCCCCCGTAGGGATCGCGTGATAGTAATGGGGGATTATAATTCGCGAGTAGGGGCTGATCCGGCTCTCGGGCCCTCAGTGATGGGACGGCATGGTCTGGGCACCGCAAACGACAATGGTGGGAGACTGATTGAATTCGCTATCATGAATGAGCTCACCATTGGCGGAACTATCTTCCCGCATAAAGACATCCATAAATACACATGGACCTCTCCTGATGGTCGCACGAAGACGCAGATTGACCATCTTCTTTACAGCACGAAACATAGATTTGAACTTCTCGATGTTCGCACATATCGAGGTGCCGACATTTATAGCGACCACGAACTGTCGGCAAAATCCGCCTGAAACTAAGTCGCATAGCTCAAAATCCAGCGCGGAAAAAGATCGACATCGAGAAGCTAGAAAACGTAAATACAAGACTATTTTTTCTGTGAGGTAGACAATGATAATAAAAATTGACGGCAAAATCAGATACCTTTATTGATTTCTCGTGGTACAAGACCTCTTGCTGAAGACTGTGAGAATCCAGCAGGATATGTGACTCTTATAGTGGGTGTTGCAGGTTTGTGTAGCTGAAGACAATGTAGAGGAATGAAATAAGCGGGTTTATTTTCAATACAACGCCATATTGCTTCTCCGGCAGAACAACACAAGTGGAAAAAAAAATAACTACGACAAAAGTATTGAAATAAGTTAATTTACAGGTTAAACCAAGTTTGTTGATTTGAAGTTGATAGCCAACTAACTAGAAAAGATTAAATTAACATATTAGAAAATATTACGATCTGTAAAAGGATTTTTTTAATTTGAAAAGAATATGTATAAGAATTGGGAGTTGGTGTTTATCAAGGTGCAGGCCGGTTGATAGAATTTTAGCAGCATATCACTGCTTATACATATACAACAAGCTATGTTGCGATTTCTGATTTTTAGAAAGATTAATAGTGGATTTGTGTTTGAAGGCATCCAATCAGTTAAAAATAGCATAGCAAATATCTAACCACTAATACTTTCGGTAATTGTAGAGTATAGCTGGTCATGGATTATTACGGCGAAAAACTTCACAGACTAAGCTAAAAACAACACCACATGGTTTTAACGCGATTATAAAGCTCTCAAAAAATTATTTTAAATCGTGGCGTTGTTTTTATCTTAGTTTGTGAAGTTTTTCGCCGTAATAATTCATGACCAGCTGTACTCTACAATTACCATACTTTCTAGTCCTATTCTTGTATATCCTTACTCACACTGAAAGAGAGGTTGATCAACTGAGTAACACACAGTTCTCAAAAAACAACTTCATTAGATGTGCTGCACATTGGGAGCGAACATTAACATTAAATTTGCCATAGACTAAATGCGGCGGTTTTATGAAGGTTTAATTTAATTTTGAGTGAGTTATCTGATTCTTATTTGACTTGTTCTTATTCTTATTTGCAGGGGTTTTAAATATTTTTTCAAAATATCTGATGCATTGGCTGTTGGGTGAAATGCCTATAAATATATATCCTTTTAACTTGTTGAACACTTACTTCTATTGATGCCGTGACGTGTTCAAAAAGCAATGATCCTAAGAGGCTCTTATTGACAGGGAAGACATCTTTATATTTTTTACAAGTACGTAGTTCCTTAGCTACTGCACTACTGAGTTTCGATACTTTTTTGCAAGTTTTGCATGTAATAGCGTCACCGATTTTTAAATTCGTTGCAATGCACGCATCACAAATAGAATGCCCACAGAGGAGTATGTATGGACAGTAATCTTTAATTCGGTACACATCTGTGGAAGAATAAATACATGACATTAAATATTAACGGCCAAGAGCGCGTGTTGTCATTCATTTGTTTGAGTAAATATTATTTCAAAACACAATGTTATTAGTTTAAAATTACACTTACTAGTTACTAAAAATTTGCCGAAGCAGTATGAGCACTTCACGTTTGTGTTCATTATTTATTTTTCCTTATTATCCACCGGCAAAATGTAACACCGGAGAATGTTCAAAATTTGCGATATATATGATATGCTCATTGACAACACAACTGTGCTAGTATATTATCTATCTGTGATTACTCTGAATTGCGTTTGTCTATGATCTAAAATATAATTTAATTGTATGAATACTGTCTATGCTGTAGGTCTATGTTTTTTATTATTATCATAATGTGTACCTAGATACTATTTGATATCATTTTCAGGGATTGCTACAAATACTAAGCATGGGCAATTTTGCACAAGATCAGAGACAATACTAGATGCACAAGATGTTTGACATTGCAAGCATCTTTTTCCGCGTCGTATATACTTAACAATAAGTATTGATTTAAATATAATATGTACAGAAAAAAACTGCAGGCTTATTACTTTGGCGTGGAAAAATAATAATCAGTATATTGTACGTTTCGTCTATGATTAAGCAATCCAATGAAAAAACAAGATCAAAGATAATTTTGCTACATACAAATAATACTAACCACTTTTTTTTTATTTTTGAGCGATTATTATTACGATTTTACGTTTTTATTGTAACGCTTATAAATGAAATATCTTTTTTTTTCAAATTAACAGGACAAATGTGATAATTTTATTAAAATTATGTTTACTTTTTGAAATGATAAGTGAGTAAAAATAAATACAAGAATTCATTCAATAATAGTGACTATAAAGTTTTATAGAATACGCAGTGGTGTAGCAAGTAAGTGGGGCGGAGGAAGCGGACCACACTGGATGGTACAATTTTAAAAGCGGCATTTTGAAAAAATAAGTGAAAATCACTAATGATGTTTTTTAAAGTAATAAAAATATATATTGTATGGAGCTAATGCGAGCTGTATTTCTTTCACTATGTTTTAGTCCGTTTTTTTGTGTATTGCGAAATTCACTGACAAAATGTACTTTTTTGGAGGCGTAGTTTTTGAAAAAGAATTGAAAATATCGGATTTAATTAACAAATAAGTTTTTCTAGTATCTATAATCAATGCAAGCTATATTCCTATCACTATGCCTACTTACGCCTTATATTTGTGCTTTGTGACATACTGATAAAATATATTTTTGTGAACAAAATAGGAGAGAAAATTAATATAAAACTTCCGAGGTAATAAATATATTTTATTGTAAATTAAAAAAAACTATTTGTTGCCGTTAGCTGTTTATTTCAGTTTAATAAGTGTGAATTGCATCATTATTATTGCAAAGGAAGCCACAGCACCAATAAATGAATACAAAAAAGAAAAATCGACTGAAAATATGTTGTAGGCCATGGTGTGAAGTCTTGTTTTTTTAGTAAGGCTTAAAAATTTCTTCAGCTGTTTTTTATGTAGAGGGTCTGAAAAAAATGGGAAAAGGTGTGAATAGGTATTATATTTTGTTATGATATATGCATACATATACATATGTTATATATTTTACCACTACCGCTCCCATAATGGAGTTCTAATGAAGTTTATCTCAACAGAAGTGTTTGTAAGAAAACTCTTTGTTACTTACTAGATCAACCTGTCTTGTTTTCAAAGAGAGTCAGGATAGAATGATAAGTCTAGGAAAATAGTGGTGGTTTGCTTATCGCTATGGGTGGATATTCCTTTGAACAGAAATACATAAATCGATTGAAAAAATAATTTATATATTTGACTCGTGGCTTAGACTTGCAATTTACCTCCAAATTTCAATTACCGGAAAACGATAAATAATTCCCCCCATTACCATATTTCGTTAATTTAGTGCAGGGTCTCCACTTATTGTATTGAAAAATGTCTAAGAAATAGTACAAATAAGTATATCGTGTACAAAAAGACACGGTGCCGTCCAAAATTATAGAGTAAATGTGGAATTGCGTAAAAGGAGTAAATTTATAATTTTAACGAATTGTGTGCAGCGGTAATCTAGGGAAAATTTACGTATGCGGTGGAGAAAAAAAGGTTACGGACAAATAAACTTACATCAAGTGAGAAGGGTTTGAATTGAACTGGAGCAAACTGGCTCTGCTGTTCATAAAATCAACGTTAAGTAATGCGCCGTTTGAATAAAAAATATCCGCTTGGGGGTTAATCGCCAACCTGAAAACGACCGCCCCCCATTGATATACAAATAATAATCTACTAGCTGTAAGCCCGTTGCCCAGCAACGTGAGATTTTTGTTGCATAGTATTTAATTATATTTAATTTTATTTAATTTTATTTAATTTAATTTAATTTAATTTAATTTAATTTTATTTTATTTTATTTTATTTAATTTAATTTAATTTAATTTTATTTTATTTTATTTTATTTTATTTTATTTTATTTTATTTTATTTTATTTTATTTTATTTTATTTTATTTTATTTTATTTTATTTTTATAGTTAGCAGAAATTTCGTAAATTATTTAATTTTTGGAATAATGTTTATGTTTGCTAACAACCATTTTTCGTAGTAGCTCAAATTTCGTAAATTATTTAATTTTTGGAATAATGTTTAAGTTTGCTAACAACCATTTTTCGTAGTAGCAGAAATTTCGTCAAATATTTAATTTTTGGAATATTGTTTAAGTTTGCTAACAACCATTTTTCGTAGAAGCATAAATTTCGTCAAATATTTAATTTTTGGAATAATGTTTAAGTTTGCTAACAACCATTTTTCGTAGAAGCATAAATTTCGTAAAATATTCAATTTTTGGAATAATGTTTAAGTTTGCTAACAACCATTTTTCGTAGTGGCAGAAATTTCGTATATTAATGAATTATTGGAATAATGTTTAAGTTTGCTAACAACCATTTTTCGTAGTAGCAGAAATTTTGTAAATTATTGAATTTTTGGAATAATGTTTAAGTTTGCTAACAACCATTTTTCGTAGGAGCAGAAATTTCGTAAATTATTTAATATTTGGAATAATGTTCAAGTTTGCTAACAACCATTTTTCGTAGGAGCAGAAATTTCGTAAATTATGTAATATTTGGAATAATGTTCAAGTTTACTAACAACCATTTTTCGTAGTAGCATAAATTTCGTAAAATATTTAATTTTTGGAATAATTTTTAAGTTTGCTAACAACCATTTTTCGTAGTAGCATAAATTTCGTAAAATATTCAATTTTTGGAATAAAGTTTAAGTTTGCTAACAACCATTTTTCGTAGGAGCAGAAATTTCGTAAATTATTTGATATTTGGAATAATGTTCAAGTTTGCTAACAACCATTTTTCGTAGTAGCAGAAATTTCGTAAATTATTGAATTTTTGGAATAATGTTCAAGTTTGCTAACAACCATTTTTCGTAGGAGCAGAAATTTCGTAAATTATTTAATTTTGCGCATATATCGACAGCCCTGCAGTTTTTTAATTGTAAATTATTAAATCTTGGGAATAATGTTCAAGTTTGCTAACAATCATTTTTCATAGTAGCAAAAATTTCGTAAATTATTTAATATTTGGAATAATGTTTAAGTTTGCTAACAACCATTTTTCGTAGTAGCAGAAATTTCGTAAATTATTATATTTTGGAATAACTTTTAAGTTTGCTAACAACCATTTTTCGTAGAAGCAGAAATTTCGTAAATTATTTAATATTTGAAATAATGTTCAAGTTTGCTAACAATCATTTTTCATAGTAGCAGAAATTTCGTAAATTATTTAATTTTTGGAATAATGTTTAAGTTTGCTAACAACCATTTTTCGTAGAAGCAGAAATTTCGTAAATTATTTTATATTTGGAATAATGTTCAAGTTTGCTAACAACCATTTTTTGTTGTAGCAGAAATTTCGTAAATTATTGAATTTTGCGCATATATCGACAGCCCTGCAGTTTTTTAATTGTAAATTATTTAATATTTGGAATAATGTTCAAGTTTGCTAACAACCATTTTTCGTAGGAGCAGAAATTTCGTAAATTATTTAATATTTGGAATAATGTTCAAGTTTGCTAACAACCATTTTTCGTAGGAGCAGAAATTTCGTAAATTATGTAATATTTGGAATAATGTTCAAGTTTGCTAACAACCATTTTTCGTAGTAGCATAAATTTCGTAAAATATTTAATTTTTGGAATAATTTTTAAGTTTGCTAACAACCATTTTTCGTAGTAGCATAAATTTCGTAAAATATTCAATTTTTGGAATAAAGTTTAAGTTTGCTAACAACCATTTTTCGTAGGAGCAGAAATTTCGTAAATTATTTGATATTTGGAATAATGTTCAAGTTTGCTAACAACCATTTTTCGTAGTAGCAGAAATTTCGTAAATTATTGAATTTTTGGAATAATGTTCAAGTTTGCTAACAACCATTTTTCGTAGAAGCATAAATTTCGTAAAATATTCAATTTTTGGAATAAAGTTTAAGTTTGCTAACAACCATTTTTCGTAGGAGCAGAAATTTCGTAAATTATTTAATATTTGGAATAATGTTCAAGTTTGCTAACAACCATTTTTCGTAGGAGCAGAAATTTCGTTAATTATTTAATTTTGCGCATATATCGACAGCCCTGCAGTTTTTTAATTGTAAATTATTAAATCTTGGGAATAATGTTCAAGTTTGCTAACAATCATTTTTCATAGTAGCAGAAATTTCGTAAATTATTTAATATTTGGAATAATGTCCAAGTTTGCTAACAACCATTTTTCGTAGGAGCAGAAATTTCGTAAATTATTTAATTTTGCGCATATATCGACAGCCCTGCAGTTTTTTAATTGTAAATTATTTAATATTTGGAATAATGTTCAAGTTTGCTAACAACCATTTTTCGTAGTGGCAGAAATTTCGTAAATTATTTAATTTTTGGAATAATGTTTAAGTTTGCTAACAACCATTTTTCGTAGAAGCAGATATTTCCTAAATTATTTAATTTTTGGAATAATGTTCAAGTTTGCTAACAACCATTTTTTGTTGTAGCAGAAATTTCGTAAATTATTGAATTTTTGGAATAATGTTCAAGTTTGCTAACACCCATTTTTCGTAGGAGCAGAAATTTCGTAAATTATTTAATTTTGCGCATATATCGACAGCCCTGCAGTTTTTTAATTGTAAATTACTTAATATTTGGAATAATGTTCAAATTTGCTAACAACCATTTTTCGTAGTAGCAGAAATTTCGTAAATTATTTAATTTTTGGAATAATGTTGAAGTTTGCTAACAATCATTTTTCATAGTACCATAAATCGACCTCGGCGCATATATCGACAGCCCTGCAGTTTTTAAATTGCAAATTATTTAATATTTTGAATAATGTTCAAGTTTGTTAACAATCATTTTTCGTAGTAGCAGAAATATCGTAAATTATTATATTTTGGAATAATGTTTAAGTTTGCTAACAACCATTTTTCGTAGTAGGAGAAATTTCGTAAATTATTTAATATTTGGAATAATGTCCAAGTTTGCTAACAACCATTTTTCGTAGGAGCAGAAATTTCGTAAATTATTTAATTTTGCGCATATATCGACAGCCCTGCAGTTTTTTAATTGTAAATTATTTAATATTTGGAATAATGTTCAAGTTTGCTAACAATCATTTTTCATAGTAGCAGAAATTTCGTAAATTATTTAATATTTGGAATAATTTCCAAGTTTGCTAACAACCATTTTTCGTAGGAGCAGAAATTTCGTAAATTATTTAATTTTGCGCATATATCGACAGCCCTGCAGTTTTTTAATTGTAAATTATTTAATATTTGGAATAATGTTCAAGTTTGCTAACAACCATTTTTCGTAGTAGCAGAACTTTCGTAAATTATTTAATTTTTGGAATAATGTTTAAGTTTGCTAACAACCATTTTTCGTAGAAGCAGATATTTCGTAAATTATTTAATATTTGGAATAATGTTCAAGTTTGCTAACAACCATTTTTTGTTGTAGCAGAAATTTCGTAAATTATTGAATTTTTGGAATAATGTTCAAGTTTGCTAACAACCATTTTTCGTAGGAGCAGAAATTTCGTAAATTATTTAATTTTGCGCATATATCGACAGCCCTGCAGTTTTTTAATTGTAAATTATTTAATATTTGGAATAATGTTTAAGTTTGCTAACAACCATTTTTCGTAGTAGGAGAAATTTCGTAAATTATTGAATTTTTGGAATAATGTTTAAGTTTAATAACAACCATTTTTCGTAGTAGCCGAAATGTCGTAAATTATTATATTTTGGAATAATGTTAAAGTTTGCTAACAACCATTTTTCGTAGTAGCAGAAATTTTGTAAATTATTAAATCTTGGGAATAATGTTCAAGTTTGCTGACAATCATTTTTCATAGTACCATAAATCGACCTCGGCGCATATATCGACAGCCCTGCAGTTTTTAAATTGCAAATTATTTAATATTTTGAATAATGTTCAAGTTTGTTAACAATCATTTTTCGTAGTAGCAGAAATATCGTAAATTATTATATTTTGGAATAATGTTTAAGTTTGCTAACAACCATTTTTCGTAGTAGGAGAAATTTCGTAAATTATTTAATATTTGGAATAATGTCCAAGTTTGCTAACAACCATTTTTCGTAGGAGCAGAAATTTCGTAAATTATTTAATTTTGCGCATATATCGACAGCCCTGCAGTTTTTTAATTGTAAATTATTTAATATTTGGAATAATGTTCAAGTTTGCTAACAATCATTTTTCATAGTAGCAGAAATTTCGTAAATTATTTAATATTTGGAATAATGTCCAAGTTTGCTAACAACCATTTTTCGTAGGAGCAGAAATTTCGTAAATTATTTAATTTTGCGCATATATCGACAGCCCTGCAGTTTTTTAATTGTAAATTATTTAATATTTGGAATAATGTTCAAGTTTGCTAACAATCATTTTTCATAGTAGCAGAAATTTCGTAAATTATTTAATATTTGGAATAATGTCCAAGTTTGCTAACAACCATTTTTCGTAGTAGCAGAACTTTCGTAAATTATTTAATTTTTGGAATAATGTTTAAGTTTGCTAACAACCATTTTTCGTAGAAGCAGATATTTCGTAAATTATTTAATATTTGGAATAATGTTCAAGTTTGCTAACAACCATTTTTTGTTGTAGCAGAAATTTCGTAAATTATTGAATTTTTGGAATAATGTTCAAGTTTGCCAACAACCATTTTTCGTAGGAGCAGAAATTTCGTAAATTATTTAATTTTGCGCATATATCGACAGCCCTGCAGTTTTTTAATTGTAAATTATTTAATATTTGGAATAATGTTCAAGTTTGCTAACAATCATTTTTCATAGTAGCAGAAATTTCGTAAATTATTTAATATTTGGAATAATGTCCAAGTTTGCTAACAACCATTTTTCGTAGGAGCAGAAATTTCGTAAATTATTTAATTTTGCGCATATATCGACAGCCCTGCAGTTTTTTAATTGTAAATTATTTAATATTTGGAATAATGTTCAAGTTTGCTAACAACCATTTTTCGTAGTAGCAGAACTTTCGTAAATTATTTAATTTTTGGAATAATGTTTAAGTTTGCTAACAACCATTTTTCGTAGAAGCAGATATTTCGTAAATTATTTAATATTTGGAATAATGTTCAAGTTTGCTAACAACCATTTTTCGTAGTAGCAGAACATTCGTAAATTATTTAATTTTTGGAATAATGTTTAAGTTTGCTAACAACCATTTTTCGTAGAAGCAGATATTTCGTAAATTATTTAATTTTTGGAATAATGTTTTAGTTTGCTAACAACCATTTTTCGTAGAAGCAGATATTTCGTAAATTATTTAATTTTTGGAATAATGTTTTAGTTTGCTAACAACCATTTTTCGTAGTAGCAGAAATTTCGTAAATTAATGAATTTTTGGAATAATGTTTAAGTTTGCTAACAACCATTTTTCGTAGAAGCAGATATTTCGTAAATTATTTAATATTTGGAATAATGTTCAAGTTTGCTAACAATCATTTTTCATAGTAGCAGAAATTTCGTAAATTATTTAATATTTGGAATAATGTCCAAGTTTGCTAACAACCATTTTTCGTAGTAGCAGAAATATTTAATTTTTGGAATAATGTTTAAGTTTGCTAACAACCATTTTTCGTAGAAGCATAAATTTCGTAAAATATTCAATTTTTGGAATAATGTTTAAGTTTGCTAACAACCATTTTTCGTAGTAGCAAAAATTTCGTCAAATATTTAATTTTTGGAATAATGTTTAAGTTTGCTAACAACCATTTTTCGTAGAAGCATAAATTTCGTAAAATATTCAATTTTTGGAATAATGTTTTAGTTTGCTAACAACCATTTTTCGTAGTAGCAGAAATTTCGTAAATTAATGAATTTTTGGAATAATGTTTAAGTTTGCTAACAACCATTTTTCGTAGGAGCAGAAATTTCGTAAATTATGTAATATTTGGAATAATGTTCAAGTTTGCTAACAACCATTTTTCGTAGTAGCATAAATTTCGTAAAATATTTAATTTTTGGAATAATTTTTAAGTTTGCTAACAACCATTTTTCGTAGTAGCATAAATTTCGTAAAATATTCAATTTTTGGAATAAAGTTTAAGTTTGCTAACAACCATTTTTCGTAGGAGCAGAAATTTCGTAAATTATTGAATTTTTGGAATAATGTTCAAGTTTGCTAACAACCATTTTTCGTAGTAGCAGAAATTTCGTAAATTATTTAATTTTTGGAATAATGTTGAAGTTTGCTAACAATCATTTTTCATAGTACCATAAATCGACCTCGGCGCATATATCGACAGCCCTGCAGTTTTTAAATTGCAAATTATTTAATATTTTGAATAATGTTCAAGTTTGCTAACAATCATTTTTCGTAGTAGCAGAAATATCGTAAATTATTATATTTTGGAATAATGTTTAAGTTTGCTAACAACCATTTTTCGTAGTAGGAGAAATTTCGTAAATTATTGAATTTTTGGAATAATGTTTAAGTTTAATAACAACCATTTTTCGTAGTAGCCGAAATGTCGTAAATTATTATATTTTGGAATAATGTTAAAGTTTGCTAACAACCATTTTTCGTAGTAGCAGAAATTTTGTAAATTATTAAATCTTGGGAATAATGTTCAAGTTTGCTAACAATCATTTTTCATAGTACCATAAATCGACCTCGGCGCATATATCGACAGCCCTGCAGTTTTTAAATTGCAAATTATTGAATTTTTGGAATAATGTTGAAGTTTGCTAACAATCATTTTTCGTAGTATATATATTTTTCAACTAATTTTCAAATACGCTAACAAATACATTTCGTAAAAGAAGAAAAAGACCCGAGAACATCAGTACGCACACATTTGTGAAAAGTGAGTGAAAAGTGATTATTTTATCGGCTATTAATATATAGAATAGATATGCTGTGTTTCAAATAAAAAACAAAAGTTTCAAAATTCGAACGCAATACAATATATATAATGTTATTTCATCACGTCCAACAGATCCCGTTTACCCTAGAGGTTAGGTCTTCAACTCATAATCTAAAGACCGTGTTTCGAATCCCAGCAATTTGTGCTTTTTTTTGTATTTGTATGAGAATTCAATTTTTCATCGAATAACAGTGTATTGGAAAAATATGTCTTTAGTATGAATTAAAAAATGGTGACAGTGGGGCTGTGGTGGAGGAATGGGAGAGGCAGGGGGAGGGGAAATCGCGGACAAAATGAATGAATGGCGATAGCGGGCAGGGGTGGGGGGAAGGAGACCGTCTTTCTTGACGTCATCGAAAAGGTGAAATCGCGACCATAGTTCGAATAAACAAATGGCGACAGCGCGGCTTGGCAGGAGGAGGGGGAGGTGCAGGGGGAGGGGAAATCGAGGACATCTTACACTCACTCACTCAGACAAACAGACAAACAAACAAACGGACATTATTCGACTATTAATATATAGACTAGCTGTAAGCCCGTTGCCCAGCAACGTGAGATTTTTGTTGCATAGTATTTAATTTAATTTAATTTAATTTTATTTTATTTTATTTTATTTTATTTTATTTTATTTTATTTTATTTTATTTTATTTTATTTTATTTTATTTTATTTTATTTTATTTTATTTTATTTTATTTTATTTTATTTTATTTTATTTTATTTTATTTTATTTTATTTAATTTAATTTAATTTAATTTAATTTAATTTAATTATATTTTATTTAATTTTATTTAATTTAATTTAGTTTAATTTAATTTAATTTAATTTAATTTAATTTAATTTAATTTTATTTTATTTTATTTTATTTTAATAGTTAGCAGAAATTTCGTAAATTATTTAATTTTTGGAATAATGTTTATGTTTGCTAACAACCATTTTTCGTAGTAGCCGAAATTTCGTAAATTATTTAATTTTTGGAATAATGTTTAAGTTTGCTAACAACCATTTTTCGTAGTAGTAGAAATTTCGTCAAATATTTAATTTTTGGAATAATGTTTAAGTTTGCTAACAACCATTTTTCGTAGAAGCATAAATTTCGTAAATTAATGAATTTTTGGAATAATGTTTAAGTTTGCTAACAACCATTTTTCGTAGTAGCAGAAATTTTGTAAATTATTGAATTTTTGGAATAATGTTTAAGTTTGCTAACAACCATTTTTCGTAGTAGCAGAAATTTCGTAAATTAATGAATTTTTGGAATAATGTTTAAGTTTGTTAACAACCATTTTTCGTAGTAGCAGAAATTTCGTAAATTAATGAATTTTTGGAATAATGTTTAAGTTTGCTAACAACCATTTTTCGTAGTAGTAGAAATTTCGTCAAATATTTAATTTTTGGAATAATGTTTAAGTTTGCTAACAACCATTTTTCGTAGAAGCATAAATTTCGTAAATTAATGAATTTTTGGAATAATGTTTAAGTTTGCTAACAACCATTTTTCGTAGTAGCAGAAATTTCGTAAATTAATGAATTTTTGGAATAATGTTTAAGTTTGCTAACAACCATTTTTCGTAGTAGCAGAAATTTCGTAAATTAATGAATTTTTGGAATAATGTTTAAGTTTGCTAACAACCATTTTTCGTAGAAGCAGAAATTTCGTAAATTATTTAATATTTGGAATAATGTTCAAGTATGCTAACAACCATTTTTCGTAGGAGCAGAAATTTCTTAAATTATGTAATATTTGGAATAATGTTCAAGTTTGCTAACAACCATTTTTCGTAGTAGCAGAAATATTTAATTTTTGGAATAATGTTTAAGTTTGCTAACAACCATTTTTCGTAGAAGCATAAATTTCGTAAAATATTCAATTTTTGGAATAATGTTTAAGTTTGCTAACAACCATTTTTCGTAGTAGCAGAAATTTCGTCAAATATTTAATTTTTGGAATAATGTTTAAGTTTGCTAACAACCATTTTTCGTAGAAGCATAAATTTCGTAAAATATTCAATTTTTGGAATAATGTTTTAGTTTGCTAACAACCATTTTTCGTAGTAGCAGAAATTTCGTAAATTAATGAATTTTTGGAATAATGTTTAAGTTTGCTAACAACCATTTTTCGTAGGAGCAGAAATTTCTTAAATTATGTAATATTTGGAATAATGTTCAAGTTTGCTAACAACCATTTTTCGTAGTAGCAGAAATATTTAATTTTTGGAATAATGTTTAAGTTTGCTAACAACCATTTTTCGTAGAAGCATAAATTTCGTAAAATATTCAATTTTTGGAATAATGTTTAAGTTTGCTAACAACCATTTTTCGTAGTAGCAGAAATTTCGTCAAATATTTAATTTTTGGAATAATGTTTAAGTTTGCTAACAATCATTTTTCGTAGAAGCATACATTTCGTAAAATATTCAATTTTTGGAATAATGTTTTAGTTTGCTAACAACCATTTTTCGTAGTAGCAGAAATTTCGTAAATTAATGAATTTTTGGAATAATGTTTAAGTTTGCTAACAACCATTTTTCGTAGGAGCAGAAATTTCGTAAATTATGTGATATTTGGAATAATGTTCAAGTTTGCTAACAACCATTTTTCGTAGTAGCATAAATTTCGTAAAATATTTAATTTTTGGAATAATTTTTAAGTTTGCTAACAACCATTTTTCGTAGTAGCATAAATTTCGTAAAATATTCAATTTTTGGAATAAAGTTTAAGTTTGCTAACAACCATTTTTCGTAGGAGCAGAAATTTCGTAAATTATTGAATTTTTGGAATAATGTTCAAGTTTGCTAACAATCATTTTTCGTAGTAGCAGAAATATCGTAAATTATTATATTTTGGAATAATGTTTAAGTTTGCTAACAACCATTTTTCGTAGTAGGAGAAATTTCGTAAATTATTGAATTTTTGGAATAATGTTTAAGTTTAATAACAACCATTTTTCGTAGTAGCCGTAATGTCGTAAATTATTATATTTTGGAATAATGTTAAAGTTTGCTAACAACCATTTTTCGTAGTAGCAGAAATTTTGTAAATTATTAAATCTTGGGAATAATGTTCAAGTTTGCTAACAATCATTTTTCATAGTACCATAAATCGACCTCGGCGCATATATCGACAGCCCTGCAGTTTTTAAATTGCAAATTATTGAATTTTTGGAATAATGTTGAAGTTTGCTAACAATCATTTTTCGTAGTATATATATTTTTCAACTAATTTTCAAATACGCTAACAAATACATTTCGTAAAAGAAGAAAAAGACCCGAGAACATCAGTACGCACACATTTGTGAAAAGTGAGTGAAAAGTGATTATTTTATCGGCTATTAATATATAGAATAGATATGCTGTGTTTCAAATAAAAAACAAAAGTTTCAAAATTCGAACGCAATACAATATATATAATGTTATTTCATCACGTCCAACAGATCCCGTTTACCCTAGAGGTAAGGTCTTCAACTCATAATCTAAAGACCGTGTTTCGAATCCCAGCAATTTGTGCTTTTTTTGTATTTGTATGAGAATTCAATTTTTCATCGAATAACAGTGTATTGGAAAAATCTATATATTAATAGCCGATAAAATAAGTTTTCACTTTTCACAAATGTGTGCGTACTGATGTCCACTTCGCCCAATGATAGCGATTTATTTTGAACATATTTTGAACATCACATTTTTCGGCCAATTGGAATGGACGTCTTTTTATATTCAAAATTCAAATTTCCTGGCTTAGAACTAAAGCATCGTAATTAATATTGAGAGAACTTTATTTCAAAATTTGCATGGCTACGAAGTTTTTTAAATAATCAAATGAACTGATTCGATTTTTTAAAGCTATAATTATAGGGCTAGGAGCTGATTTGACAGATTTTGTTCAGTGTCATCCATCTTCTATATGATTGTCACCGATTTTCCCTCCCCCTCCTCATCCCCAGCCCAACTGTCGACATTTTTTTTATTCATACTAGAAGTATTTTTTCATTACGCTGAAGAAGCACATAGTTTTAAATGTGAAAAAACGCTAAACTTTATTTCACATTTTATTTCTGCCGCGGGTCGGATTCGAAACGTGGAACTTTGCAATATGAACGGAACGTCTTACCGCTGAGGTAAAGGGCAAACTTACAGGTGCGACAAAATTAGATTATATATATTAAGCATTCGAAAAAAGAACTATTTCAAACTTGACTTTGATTGTTTGTTTGTATTGAAAATTCAAAAATAGAATATGTCAAATACTTAGTGTGGCCAATTCAAAAAAATGATTCCGAGATATTTTTCTTTTTCTACGAAATATATTTGTTTGCACACTTGAAACCTTTGCAGGGCTGTCGATATATGCGCCGAGGTCGATTTATGGTACTACGAAAAATGATTGTTAGCAAACTTGAACATTATTCCAAATATTAAATAATTTACGAAATTTCTGCTACTACGAAAAATGATTGTTAGCAAACTTGGACATTATTCCAAATATTAAATAATTTACGAAATTTCTGCTCCTACGAAAAATGGTTGTTAGCAAACTTGAACATTATTTCAAAAATTAAATAATTTACGAAATTTCTGCTCCTACGAAAAATGGTTGTTAGCAAACTTGAACATTATTCCAAATATTAAATCATTTACGAAATTTCTGCTCCTACGAAAAATGGTTGTTAGCAAACTTGAACATTATTCCAAATATTAAATAATTTACGAAATTTCTACTCCTACGAAAAATGGTTGTTAGCAAACTTGAACATTATTCCAAATATTAAATAATTTACGAAATTTCTGCTACTACGAAAAATGGTTGTTAGCAAACTTGAACATTATTCTAAATATTAAATAATTTACGAAATTTCTGCTCCTACGAAAAATGGTTGTTAGCAAACTTGAACATTATTCCAAATATTAAATAATTTACGAAATTTCTGCTCCTACGAAAAATGGTTGTTAGCAAACTAAAACATTATTCCAAAAATTAAATAATTTACGAAATTTCTAATAAAAATAAAATAAATAAAAATAAAATACAATAAAATAAAATAAATTAAAATTAAATTAAATAAAATTAAATAAAATTAAATAAAATTAAATAAAATTAAATAAAATTAAATAAAATTAAATAAAATTAAATAAAATTAAATAAAATAAAATAAAATAAAATAAAATAAAATAAAATAAAATAAAATTAAATTAAATTAAATTAAATAAAATAAAATAACATAAAATAACATAAAATAATATAAAATTAAATTAAATAAAATAAAATAAAATAAAAATCTCACGTTGCTGGGCAACGGGCTTACAGCTAGTATGTCTTTAGTATGAATTAAAAAATGGTGACAGTGGGGCTGTGGTGGAGGAAGGGGAGAGGCAGGGGGAGGGGAAATCGCGGACAAAATGAATGAATGGCGATAGCGGGCAGGGGTGGGGGGAAGGAGACCGTCTTTCTTGACGTCATCGAAAAGGTGAAATCGCGACCATAGTTCGAATAAACAAATGGCGACAGCGCGGCTTGGCAGGAGGAGGGGGAGGTGCAGGGGGAGGGGAAATCGAGGACATCTTACACTCACTCACTCAGACAAACAGACAAACAAACAAACGGACATTATTCGACTATTAATATATAGATTATCCGTTTTCAATGGTAAGTATGCTGCGTCAGATCACTACGAATCTCCAGCCCGTGTAAAACGAAATAAAAAATATACCATAAGAAAAAATCTTTCGTACTTATTCATTTCATTGTTTTTAAAACATTTTATAATATCCAATGAATCCACAGGAAAATTGATAAATCCATATTCACAAATACGACACAACTATGAATTCGACAGCCGACCAGGGCACGCGATGGTGGAAGACTGAATGGCAGCAGGGGTGGGCTGGAGGGGTTCGGGGGGGCTGAGTCCAAAGCCATTGCTGGCGAAAAGGATGAGCCCGTGGGAATGCCAACAGATTTGAGTAGTGAGCAGTTTCAAGAATTATATAATTTGTTTGTCGGCAAAGGTTTTATGATTATATGATTTTATGATTATATAGGGTATAGAAGTGGAGATGTGGGAAAGTTTGATATTTCATTTAAAATCGGAAGACTTTGCAGCTGTGCTTTGTTGATTTCTAAAATGTCCGTATTTGGGTGTAACATTTTTATCCCTTGTTCCTGATTGAACACGTGTCCTTCCGAAATTAAGTGATTAGCAAAATTAGACGTGTCTTTTTTCAGTGATGCATTTATATCTTATATAAACACGAAACTTTCATTTGCTAAGCGTCAGTTCAAGTTCATCCGTCCACTTGAATGCCTGAAGATGCCGAAAGGCGAAACCCGGGTTGTTAGTGACAAAATCTGTGAGAATGTACATAGTTTGAACGATTCAAATTTAATATTGAAATTCCACCAAGCACCTTCAGTCGAAATCTTAAATTAAATAAAGATGAAATCAAACTTTTATCGTACTTTTTGGCTGCCCCTAAGGTCAGGCGCTCGTGTGTGCTGCTCGCGCCGCACGCCTGCCGGGCACGGGCCTGGCTGGAGTTTTTGGATACTAACAAGTAAAAGCAATTGGTTTTATTGATAAATACCTATGTCTGGGTTTATCAGCAATTTACATAAAACTGATTTCGTCAGATTTACTTCATACATGAACAATTCGCATGCAAATGGTGGACTCAGTAAGTTGATGATATCTCGAATAAGCCAACAAGTTGTTTTGATCGGTGAAGCATATAACTGCAAATAAAAATATTGTAATTTAAAATCTTTATGATTAATTAAAAAACCTAAATAAATTTACAAAACTCCAAAGGCTGCGCGGACCGATCAAATATTATATTAATAAAATAACTGTCTTGTAGTGCGTGCCAACCCGGAATGAGTGCGCGGAGGCTTCCCAACTGCTGCGCGGCCGCACGCGCGCGCAGCTCAGAGGGAACGTTGGTGACGATTATTTGTTCTGCTCTTGGTCGCTATAAGGGTTTGCAATTGAACATCAAATCTCAAATAATCCCTCCTAAGTGTTTAATACATAAATTACATACACTAGATATATTTACTTAGTATAAATTATAATTTTAGGAAAAAAATATGCCCTCATAAAAGAAATTCTTTATTTCATCATTAACACATTCTGAATTTTGTTAATATTTGTACCCAAAAATGAAAGCGATCGTTTTGATTCAAGGCTCAAGATTAGTTTAATTGAGTTATTTTATTTGTAGACTGTTTAAAAAAAATGCATGATCTTTCAATTAAACGAGAATAACAATACTAAAACAATGAATAAAATATAACCAAACATGTAAGTATTACAGTTCATCTGCAGAGAATGGTTGTTTTAATAAGATGGTATGACCAGTCACGATTACAATGGATATTTCAATGTTTCTAGAGTTGAAAACTCCACTTTTATTTATTTTTTTAATTCATCAGTATTTATCGAAAGTCAATTATCATAGATTTTTTAGTAAACCGGTTAATTGACAATGCAAGCAATAGTTCCTACAATTCCAGCTTTCATGGTGGGTGATAGCGTTTTTATTTGTTTTTTATATAATATCAAATAAATTGCCAAACAATCGTTAGTATTATGTTTTAAATTTTAAAACATTTGTGTTGCAGGATACTTTTATAAACATTGAATATAATAACAATCTATTAAAATACGTTGAACAAGTTTAGACGAGGGAGCAACGAATGAGCTTCGAAAACAGGCATAAGTTTAGTGTGTATAACAAAACATCTATGTGCTCATATTCCACGAACTCTTATACTTATACTAAAACAGTGTTTATTTAGAAAAGTGGATCATATTACCATAGTTCCTTCGAGGAAGCTCCACGTTATCATAGTAAAACTTGAGATGAAGCTAGTTAAAATATCCAAAGGAGACATGAATATCTGGAAATAAGTAATATAAAAAAATGATTAGTACAGATGGGAGAAGCTTCATTGCTTTCAATATCAAGAACACATCTTTCCTCTTGAAGCGTTCATACGATTCAAAATGGCATTGAGGTCTCCAGATTTTTTAAAATAGCGCCGGGTGCGAATTACGTATTAATTAATTTATTTGAATGGTGGAAAATTACGTTCATATGCCTTCCTTTATGAGTAACTGATACAGTTTACTTTTTTTTTTTTAAATTAATGGCTACCCCCAATTTTAAACATATGGGTCTGTAAAGGAGGTATCTTGACAGAAGTTTTTTTTCTGCCAGAACTGTTTGTTACTCAGTTGCTCGACCTTTCTTTTTAAAATATAGTAGGACTAGGATAGGACAGGTGGTTGACTAATAACTCACTTCACTCCCTTATTTTAGAAATGAAAGGAATGGAGGGAATTTTTAGAAATCGGAAACATTCATGCCTTCGAACAGTAAATTGATAAATCGATTGAAAACATGATGTTCGTATAGGGATTCGAACCTGTGAGGTTCGGCAAGAAAACCAACTATGTCATGGACCCTACATCCATCTACTTAACAAATAGCATAGAAAATAATTTCATACCGTAATATTATAAATTGAATTGATAATATTGATGTTTTCAGACAATTTATCGAAGCATTTCATTAAATCGAAGATAGTGTTACATCCGGCATTGATACGTTTTGGTTTTTTCCCCTTGTGCTTGTTAAAATACAGAATTTTATATTTGACAATTTCAAACAATGGATCGTATTGAATACAATCGACGTCATTATCAATAAATTTGTGATGTAGTTGTGTATTGATTATTTCGAGATATGACGCAGCCATATAAATGCTGTTGCAAAACTGACGCGAGCAACAATCTCCACCGAGAAGTATAAAATGTGAACAGATAGCAAATAATATCATTCCTCTTATTTGAAAATTTAATGACACATAAACCAAAAATGAAATCAACAACACGTGGTAAACAATATTGAAGTGATTATTTAAAAAGAAGCTATTATTGCTTTTTAATTGGCTGTGAACGTATTCAAAATTTTTAAACATTTTTAATTTTAATTTTGTGTTCGTAAAAGCACTTTGCAACCAAAATACTAACATTATTATCATCTGTGAATTAAAAAGAATTGCATACGAAAAAACTATCATACTGCCTATAGAAGCGGAATATGATAAAAAGTTTAGTATTAATAAATTGGTGCTTACAAGCGAACCGACGCTTAAAAAAGTTAAATAGATTCTATGTATTAAAATGTGTGAAAGTTTCCTTTTTTCGTTTAGATTTGTAGTAATTCCGAGAATAGTATATAACAATTTTATAGGCTCGATTTTGTTAATAAACATTGAATAATTTATGGTCTTAGAATTGTGCGATTTTTCTCGCCTTCTTTTCATTGTGAAACGTTCAACTATTATATGTTAATAACGTAAAACGCTTCTGATAAAATTAATCAATTACCGTATCGGCGCTTTTAAAAAACTGTCTGTAAGTTTAACAGTTCTGGAGCAAAGTTTAAGATCCATTTTTGATGCCGTCTTAATATTTTTGTTTATAATGTCAAATCATAGAACATATTCGGTATCAGTGGCGGATGATCAATGTGGCATTGGATCAATGACCGATTGTATATGCAGGGGCGGTTATATTTTATGAAATAATATTCAAACACAACATTTATACCATTCACACATTTTAAATTCTTAATGTATTTATGGTGAGTTCTTTTAATATTCTTGTATTTTTTATACTCTTACTCAACTCATTTTATAGACCTTCGTTATGACCTCGGCTTAAACGCATTTTCCCATATTTCGGAAATTATTTGTACCATATCACAAACTCATTCATTACGAACAAACTATTATTCCACTTAGCTACGCTAATGCCATCGTAACGTATTAGGATAGTAAGCAAAGGATCCACTAAAAATATGAGTTGAAAAGCGCGCTTATTTTTTTTAGTTTTTCTGGCAGTGACATCTAACGGATAAAAATAATAAGTGATTTTTTAATATTAATTGATAACATTTTGTTAAATATAGGTCATAAACTATATAGGTACAAAACATTAAACTTTAGTGATGAAGGATTCATATTTTAAAATGATCGCTATTTTTGTAAATTTAACATTCATATTTGAACAATATGTTGGGAATTCATAATACACGAATTCAATATGTAGAATAAAATTTAACGCTATCAGCCTTTTGACCAAATACTTTATACAAAAGATACACAGAAGAATATTATCTTTACACAGAAGAAGAATATTATCCTATTTACTTATTAGTTTACAGTAGCATCTATGTTTGAAAATATGCACATATTATGTAGATGCTACTCCTAGGAAAGAAAATATCAATTCAAATAAAAAATATAAGTATGTAATGTTATTCATCTCAAATATTTTGTCTGAAATGTTTTCATTGGTTATAAATAAATTATATCTTTGATTCATAGATGGTATTATTATAATTGTAATATAAATAATATAATAATATATTAATGTGAGATAAAAATAAATGTTCATAAAGACCACATTAAACAAATCTTTTTAACGCATTTTTATTGAATATGAAGATATCTCACTATGTGAGGGAGAGGGAGCTTTTTAAGTCAGTTGGTCACATTTCGGCACAAAATTCATTATTTCTAACATCTAAATTGAAAAAGGTATATTCAGTTTCGGTTGTATTGTCAAGTATTTTTTTAATATACCTCTTCCCCAACCAATGCTTCACAAATCATTTTCGTTTTTTTTTTATTAAACTCCCTTATATATGGTTGAAAATTAGCATACAATAGTTTTGGTGTGTATTGTAAGACATGAAAAACAATTTTATTAATGGACACTGTCCTCGGAAGTGAATTTTTCTAATCAAAAGGCAAACAATTAAATAATATTGATTGAATTTATTCATATAAGTGGATTAAAGTATGTACAGTACCGGTGCGAGGTTATTTGGCGCCCTAGGTAACATTTTTTTAACAAAAATTTACTCGATGCCCGATTTCAAAAACCCAGAAATTTCCAAAAAAATATTTTACCTCTCGCTCAATATTTTATTGTACTATAATGAGCAGTACTTTTTGTGATGGCAAAGATTTTTTTATTTTTCTTGAGCTCCTGCTTTAAGCTCACTGAATAGATATTTAATATTATTAAAATATAAAAGAAAAATACTTTTCCATTTATGCGCCCTCTTATGGTTTGCGCCCTAGCCTAGGTTGCCCATTTCGCCTGTATTGTGGCGCCGGCCCTGAGTATGTATATGAACAAGAATGAGTGTAAGTGGTGCTTTTTTAAATATCGCAATACTTAAGTAAATTTTGTTGACACATCACTGTCGGATTGGTTTCTCATATATCTGTTTTGATAGAATTTATCTACCTTATTTTATTTTCGTAAATACATCAATCATTGTGACATATATGTACAAATTTTGTTTGATGTATACAAATAAATACAAATTCTTTTACTCCACTTCTTAATAAAACTATACATTCAAAAAATTAAACACTCTTTTGTAATACTTTTATTTTATATGATCAGTACTGGTTTCAGTCAATTGGTAATAAAATATGAAAAGAATTTTCATTTTTATATTTCTATTACCAATTGTTTGTTACGCCCTTATAATTTTACTTCGTTCTGTATAAATAATAGCACTATTAATGTGTTTTCTTATCAGTAGATTGATAATGCTTTTCATGAGCGAAAACGGTCCTGATCATAAAAAAATAAAAATGGGATTTTTACAAGTTTTTACTGTTTTACTAGTTGTTTCACTTCACACCTGATGGCCCATATTATTTACAAATTTAAACTATGCACAACTTTAAGCGAAAGATTTTTTGCCTAGGGCATCCAATCCCGGGATCCCGTTCAATTTTCTGATCCCGAAATTGAGACGGCGGCGATCCCGGGATTTCGGGATTGAGAAATTTTGAGCAAATTCTCGAAATTTATTTCGTATAATTTCGTATTGGCAAATTGAAGATTTCAAATTCCTCGGTGAGGTAAAAAAAAAAACGAGTTTCTGTGAGATTCTGGGAAAAAGTATACCAAATCGGAGATTCCGTGAGATTCCGGGAAAAAGTATAGCAAATTGAGGATTTCAAATTCCTCGGTGAGAAAATCTCAATCCCGGAATCCCGGGATTCAAAATAAATCAATCCCGAAATCCCGGGATTGGAAAAAGGCTTCGGGATTGGATACCCTAGTTTTGCCGTCTCCAAGGGTTGTTTCCCCAACGTTACGTACCAGTTACGATTGATAATATTGAAGATGATCTGAGGACCTTGTATTGAAAAAAAAAACATGTCTGATTTGAAATACAGGAAGTTCCCGTTTACCATTTGATTAATACTCTTATTGACAGTATTATCATATTTGTTTATGACTCCAATCTATCACAGATATCTTTCTACCACATATTTTCCGTGTTTTGTTTACTCACTTTGGCGGAATGCAGATTCGCTAATTTCACGGACACTAAAATAAATTCATTATTCATAATTTTTCGTGACACCTCCCATTATTCAAATATAATTAATATCTTCAACGGTGGAAATTAATTGAAAACAATTTTTATACCATGGTATCTTTCGTTTAGTTTATTAGTAGGACAACTCCAATTAACTAGTTTTTAAGATAGGTGAAATGTAATATACAAATGGTTACTATAAATCTGGTATTTTCCAGATGTGTATGAGATGTATATATTTTATCAACAGGTATTTACAGATAAAATATTTAGGCCAGGTTCTGTAGTAAGACATTAAGACATATTCGTGCAATGACCCAGAAATACCATAATTTTGTTTAATTGTCTAGAACAGGTATGCCTAAGCCTTGGCCCGTGGGCCACAACTGGCCCTATTGAAGGTTTTGTGTGTCCCTTTCAAGGTGTTCAATTTTCTATACATTTTGCATTTTTTTATTGGGCGCCTGTGTGGTCGAGTGGTCAACGTCGTTGGCAATCGCTACGTAGGCACGGGTTCAAATCCCAGTACGGGCAGTTTTATAAATTGATTTTTCAATCGACTTATGAATTTCTGTTGTATGTGATGTCTTGAATTCCCCCCTCCCACCCATCCTATCCTATGAACGGGCATATCGAGAGCGATTAGCTAACCACTAGTTCTGTTCTAGCCTTTTCCTTCTATTCCCTACTCTCTTTGGAAAAAGAGAGGTTGAGCAACTGAGTAACAAGCAGCTCTCGTAGAAACACTTCTGTTGAAATAAACTCCATTAGGAGTCCATATGCTCCACATTGGGAGCGGACATGGAAAAAAAAAATATCATAATAAAAATAAATGGTTGAAGGGTTATAAAAAATAATCAAATTATTTTAATTGTGTGGTGTTGTTTTACTATTGATATTATTATTAAGTTTTAAAATATTTATATATAAATCATCATCGTGTGACACATGCATTATTTTATTTGGCCCACCAAGTGATTTCAGTTGGGCATTCCGGTGTAGAAGTTTATCGGCATTAGCAGTTGTTCGTGTATTTTTTTACTTATCTGATTAATGGATCCGATAGAGTGCAAAGTTTTACTCCGTTTTCAATTTTTCGGAGTTGTCTGATTTATCAACTGGAAAATCGATACGATTTTCTTTTTCAATTATTAAAAAGATCCAAAAAAATCTAACATTAAAAAATATATTGGGCGAATTTCTTATAACTGTTTGTATTTTAAGAATACTATTTGTATTACAGAGGCAGTTCTTGAACTAAAATCTTGGGTGGGTTAGAGGAAAGTTTAGCATTGTGTATACTATTAACGAAATTGTGTATGTTTCCACTTCACCTTATACATTAATCTAAAAGCAAATTAACAAATATTACGACACTACTGCAAAGCATAAATTATTATATAATAAAATCAATGCTAATGAAAGTAAGAAATAACAGAATAATAATACTGGACCCTTAAATTCGTCTCATTCAAAGTGAACTAACCAGTGCACAAAGCCATACTGAGCTGTCACATATTAATCTATGGCTGAGAGATGATACCTGTCACTTTCATACAATACAACGATATTGGTATTTGTGTTTGAATGTATGGGCCATGGGCTGATTCGATTTAGCCCGTAACATATGACAGCAGCCAAATACTTTGAATCACAGTCGTGTGTGTTCAGATGACGTTTCCGTAAATACAAATACAAAAAAATCTAATCGTGCTTGATTGCCGTCCAGTGTAAAGAGAGAACTCGGGCTTAAAAGACGTCGTTAATAGGTAGGTGTTGCCAGACTGACGTCACGTTGCCTGTTCTCTATGAAGTATTTAAAGGGTTATTGTTTTTTTATGCCGGTTCGGCTTGAAATTGTAATACAATACACAATCGAGAATATTATTGTAGGTGGACATAGAATTATATTGACAGAGGAAAATCAAAACAAAGATATTGTATTAATTTGGGAAAGGTTAGTTACGCTTATAAATGCATTTATTTTGTTCACCGGCCGAATTGCTGTTCATTTTTATTCAGTCATCTAAAGTTTTGGGTGAAAAATGAAGGTCGGGCTTAGCCCACCTAGCCCAGTACCTAGAACCGCCACTGAATTTTGTAACCAATCTATTTATTTAGTTTTGTAACTTAATTAAATTAAAGTATTTTGTTTGTGATATGAGAACCGTTATCGGATAAATGTAAACATATTTACTGTGAAAAGGAAAAAGGACGTAACCCTCAATTTTTCAAAACAGCTTTTTTCGATAATCACAATGTATACAACTTGATACACATTCTATCAAAAGGATGGAAGCTGAAAATGCCGAATAAGTATCTAAATTTAGCTTTTAAGTTTGAAAAACATGACCTTGTAAAAAAATAAAACCAAGAAAAAACAATGAAATAAAGGTTTTTCCGAGACAATTTCTTTAATTAATATTAGGTTATGTCAATTTAGCACCAGTTTAAAATTATCCTAGCACTTCAAGGTTGTGTATAATTCATAATTTGCATATGTCACAAAATCATCAAAACACGTTTTTAGCGCCTCCTGTAAAATTTAATATGTGTGGGTTACGTCCTTTTTCCTTTCCACAGTCGATATTGTTTTCTAATTAAAGATTTCGACTGAAGGTGTCAGTTCAAGTTCATCCGTGCACTTGAATGCCTGAAGATGCCGAAAGGCGAAACCCGGGTCGTTAGTGACAAAATCTGTGAGAATGTACATAGTTTGAACGATTAAAATTTAATAATGTTTTCGCTTGGATGTAATAGAATTACTATTTCACCTAATGACATAAATTTGCAATTTATTTACAATCATAGCAGTTTTTTTATTTTAACTAATTGTCCGATGCTTGAGGCTGATTATATATAAGAATTGTTTATCAAAACCTTGAAATTTCAGTGAGCGAGAGTCGTGACTCCAGCCCACGTTTTCTACAAAAGTAATTGTTTTATAGGGTTCAAATTTATAATGAAGTATATTTGCCGTACTAATAAAAACATAACAAAAAACTTAACTCGATGCTTTGTTACCGAGTACCTAACAGGCCAAATGAATAATTGGTTTATGTATGTTTTTTTTTTGTTTTCGTTATCCTAATAGCACTTTTTGTAAAGAATTTATTAAATTAATACAAAGTAATGATGTAGCCATCAAGGTTGGCAATAATTTATAACCGATAAATAAAAGTGAAAATAACCTATTAGTTTGTGAATTTTTTCTTGTCAGTAAATTAAAAATAACATATTACAGTAGGTATGTTGCTTTTTGTAAAACTATTTTTTTTATTTGAAAGATTATCATCAAGACTAAGGAGTGCGAAAACCCCACCCCGTCTTCACTGTCGTTAATTACTTTCTTAACTTTTCTTTGTAAATTTGGTTCTGCTTCAACTCAAAATAAATAAAAACTAAATCAATATTCCTAAAAATCTTTGAAATATAAAAAAAAACTGTTTGACTTACAACACTGTGAAAATAACTGTTTTATTTTGAACAAAAATAGTTAAATAGTTGGATTTTTTACCGCTCGAACGTTGAATTCAACAAATTATTATTTCATATTTTGTATTCATTTTCATCTCCAGTTTTTTTTACAATGCTTCATAATTCATTCGTTCAAGAAAAAGTCATTTAGTAAATTTAAGTTTAATTTAAGATTTCATTCAACTGAAGGTGCTTGGTGAAATTTCAATATTAAATTTGAATCGTTTAAATTATGTACATATATTCACACAAGTTTTGTCACTGACGACCAGGCTTTCGCCTTTCGGCATCTTCAGGCGTTCAGGTGCACGAATGAATTTACGTAAATTTCTAAATTTCGTCGAGCTAAAAAAAAAACGAATTTTTGTGAGATTCCGGAAAAAAGTATAGCGAATTGAGGATTTCAAATTCCTCGGTGAGAAAATCTCAATCCCGGGATTCAAAATTAATCAATCCCGAAATCCCGGGATTGGAAAAAGGCTCCGGGATTGGATACCCTAATACCAACGATCTATAAAAGTTTTTTTTCTAGATTTCTATTAAAATTATCATTTAATGGGTACGAATTTTGTACGTATAATATTTATAATCTAACATAAAATTATGCCAGAAAAAGTGCACCGCTTAATACCAGCAATGATTGTATTTTTATTTGGCCGTAAACGGTGTCGGTTTTTAGTCGGTTTTTCCCCTTAATACCAGCAATGTCGGTTTTTATTAAGTAACGTTACTTTAAAAAAAACCGACAGTCATACTTCGATATATTTGCAATCCCTTGCCACACTGTTTGGTGATTTAAAAAGAAAAAAAAATCTTAAGATGGTTTTGATTCGTACTTATTAAATAATACATTCGTTCGAGATGTAACAATTTAATTGCAATGTGAGCAAAGTTTCATCGCACTAGCCAGTGGCTCACTCTGTGATTCTAAATTGCGATACAGAATTAGAGTAATTAAATGTATTCTTATCATATATACATACAGTAAATTTTGTATTATAGTATTAAACACAAATACCGTAAGTAATCACATTTAATATGTCTTTATAATATAATATAAATAATAATATGTGTTTTACCACTACAAAATAATATGCATACATATGCCCGAGGTTGGTGACTTTTTCGGAACATTGCTTAAATGGAAAAGCTATATTCATTTTACTCTGTCCTCTTCCAGGGTTGTAGTAGGGAAGTCATGATGATACTTTCGATCCCTTGTACCTTACACACTCAATCAAAGGGCAGTTGCGGTTTTTTTTCAAAGCAATGTACGCTCCTAATGTGTAGCCTATCGACTCCTATTGGAGTATACAAACGTTGTAGCTCAACCTCTCTACTTCTAAAAGAATAGGCATAGAAGGATAAGGTCAGGAATGGACATCGTTATCTGCTCTCGCTACGTCTCGTTTTAGAATAGGATAGGCTTGACGATATTTTTTACAACGCAAGCATTTATGCAATTACCAAGAATCCATAAATCGATTAAAAAACCAATTTATAAAACTGCCCTTATTAGAATTCAAATCCACGAGCTCCGTAACATAAGCCAACGAGGCTTTCGTGATGGATCTTTACTTTTTCAACTTACTTTTTCAATCGATTTCAGTTCGAAGGAATGGGTGTTTGTGATGTTTAAAAAATCCTTCCCAAACTTCCAATCTTAAAATAACGGAGCGTAGTAATAGCGTTAACCATTACGCATGTCTTAGCCTTATCCTTCTATCACTACTCTATTCAAAAAAAAATCGAGCAACTAAGTATAAGCAGTTATCGTAGAAAAAATGCCTCTTGTGATATAATTTCCAATAGGAGGCCATACGCTCCACACTGGTAGTGGACATGAATTTTAAAAAATACGTAATTGTGTCACTGGAACTCCAAACCGATTTTCATTATATGAGAAATCTTACTTGTAGGTCCTTACTATAGTATATTAATCAAAAATAGCAAAGGACAATATAATATTGGAATGTTTTTGCCATCATTTTATATATCATAAATCAATGGGAACAAAATAAGTGGTCAGAATTTAAATCAATATTTGGTCAGAATAAAAATATGAACGGTCAGAATAAAAATATTATCCGGTCAGAATACTTTATAACCATTTAGTTAGATAAGGTTAGGTTTTTTTTTAATTTTTATTTAAATTATGACTATTTACACCAGGCATGGGCAACCTTTCCTAGGCCCGGGGCCAAATTGTAATTCTGTCTCCGAGCTAAGGGCCAGACCAAATTATTAAACATATTAAATTAATATTAAATTAACTAAAACACGTTGCTACTTCTTTTATATTTTTTTATTTATATTGAACGACATAATATTAATATTATATACTGATTACAAAATTTAGTGTGAAGATTGGCCTTGAACTTGAATTACGAGACTAGCAATATTGGCTCCCTGGAAATATTAATTTATTTCTCTATTACCGGGCCGGACAAAATAGCTCGGCGGGCCGGTGGTTGCCCATATATGATTTACACCAACCGATATATTATGACCATTTAATATAAATTTTGACCGGAAAAATACGAGCCTAAATAAATTCTTTCGATGGTTTCGGCGGTAACTTTGTGGAAGTTCATTTTAATAGAAAATTTAAATTAACTTTGATTATTCCACGTATTGTGTTACTAACTGCTCCTCTTAAAAGGAAAAAAACCCAAACCTCCATTTTGTAATTTTATAATTTTAAAATGTTAGAATCAATCTTGCTTCATTACTTAAGCAAACTTTGCGATAGTAAGTCTGAAGATGCCTCTGAATGAGGCGAAACACGTGTCACAGTTAGTAACACAATACGTGGAATAATCAAAGTTAATTTAAATTTTCTACTAAATGAATTCATTCACATACACAAAACATTTAAAGTAATAGTCAGAATTGACTATTTTTTAATGAATCAGACTCCTCCTAAAATACCACAAAACAGACAGGACGTAAGTGTTTATCATGAATGAAATATGTTGTTTTTAATCTTCGAGGTTCAAAAATATGACTGAAAACATGACATAATTGTTTTGCGTAACATTTTACATTCATTGGAGTATTTGAGTATCATGATAATATGTAATTACATTTTTCGCCATACGTGCTAAAGAAGCTGACGTCGCGTGCACATTAGGCATGGCAAATATTTTGTGATTATTTTACGAAACGAGTATTCATTTGCTCAGACAACCCATTCAGCCCTGGCTTTCAATATTGTGTTGTTGTCAAGTACTGTTTTTTTAAATATACCATTTTCCAGTACGCTGTATTATTGATCCATCGTTGTTGAGAAGACAGAATCAACCAAACTATAAAATGTGCTGAAAAATGAGAAGGGTGACTATTTGAATTTAACACAAACAAAATACAAATTATTTTATTTTGAATACATCTTAATTGTAGTTTGTATTTTGCAATGTTTTGTACAACACTAAAAAATATTCTTAACTAGAAAACATTTCAAGCGTACAATGAAGAGAAAAAGTAAATAGAAGTCAATGCGAACATTTTTATTACAAATATTAATATTAAATTAGTATTTATTTGGCAGAACTGAGGTGAAAAACTATCATCATTTGCAAACGATCTCATAAAAAATCGCATATCATAAATTTTATTCCAGCCTGTCTGTTTACGGTTTTGTATTAAAGGCATTAACTTTTCCGGTTCTAAGCTCAAAAATGTGACCCCAATACCCACATTTTCTTAAATATCTATTTTAATATGGGTGATACAATGTTTATAATTAAGGTTTTCTTATATCATAGTTTTATGGACCTTTTGTAGTTTATATAAATACGCAATAAGCGCCCGCGATAAGAGATCGTTCGTAAGATAGCTGGGCTAAACTCGTCAGTTGCAATTTAATATGTGTGCTGGGATGACGTCTTTTTTACGCGCAACTTAAAATATGATTATTTATTAAAAAAACACGGATTTTTATAAAAAAAAAATGTATGAGGAATGATGCAGAGATTTATTTTAAAGCAAGTAAACTATTTTTCTTTTTGAAATTCATAAGAATAAGGCCAATAATGAGGAAACCACTGGGGTCCCTAAACGACCCCCATGGGATGAGAAGTATTTTTTTAGTCTCCGAGCTGCGAGAGTTAAATTAAATGCACCTGAACAAATATAAAAAATAGACATAATCAATCCAATAACATTCTTAATGACCAAACAATTATCATTCAATCACCATTGCTAAAACACTTACAAGACGCTAATGTAGCTAATAATAAATAATCAGTGAATAACCACACATTTTTTATCGTTCCAATTTCCTAAATATAATTATTTACAATACAAATCAGAATTTTAGAGTAGATGAGAGGATTTATCGTATATTTCTTCTAAGCCAGTATATATAGCTAATTTTATATAAGTTTAAACATAGATCTGATGAAGGCAAAAGCTGAAATAGGTATCAACCATTTTTGAAATAATATTTGAAGAACTACAATACTTTGATATATTGGGTGACTGTTCCTTTAAAGAACCGTGTCCAGTAGTCAGCCTTTTAGCTTAAAATTGAATAATAGTGTTGAAAAAAACAGCATTGTTAAAATATATGTCGGTAGTTAACCACTTGTATATATTTTGTACTAAACTGAGTTCTTAAAGTTAATGCCTACGAAAAGCCAACTACTGATTTTTGGTGGCTAAGTACTGGAGTTTTTGGAAAACTGTTCTTATTTTATGTTTGGAACGATATTATCCGTTTTTGTTTTAACTTGATTACATTATTTGGCGCCTGTTTTATAAAATACCAGTGGAAAAAACAAATTCAATATATCTTTCGAAAAAACACCCGTCCCTTAACTGGCTGACTACTGGTACAATCGCCCTATTCACATTACTATAAAAAATTGTGTAAGAGAAAAAATCATTCCAAAACGTATATGCTCCAAAATAAAACATTATTATAAAATTTGATATTCTTTCCGGCCAATTTTGAAAAACAAGATGTTCTGAAATTAGCAATTCAAAATTTCAAATTTCGAAATCTCATACACAGAAATGATGAATTGTCGATGGTTTGATTAGGTACTATAAAAATTACCTGTTCTGTTTTTCGTACTTAAAAAAATCTTGAACTGTAAATTTGTTGACTGGGCTTGCTGAGGTTACGACCGGTGGAAGGAGCTAGAGGCTCGTCTTAAGCATCAGTGAAACCAACACTGTTGTTTTCTTTGAGAGCAGTTTCGATTTCAAAATCAGTACCCGGTTATCGTCTGGACTGACACGAACGGCTTTATACTCGTGGAGTTCATTACTCAATCGAAATATTGTTTACCGGCGTAAACACACGTTCTTTTATGTTTAACGAGTATTCTGTGAGACGTTGTATAAAGAAAATGAATGTGGAAATCGTTTTCAAAGTCTATCCATAAATGCGTGCACTTTAAAACGTTCGTAAAAGCTTTTTTTCATTTCACTGCATAATACCAATTATAGGTAAACTGCCATACACTGCTTTCATGTTGAAAATTTTATCACATAATATTATATAATTTAAAATCAAGACATACCACTTATTGGTTGGTGTAACTACTAATGCTAATGTCGTTTGCTCCCTTGTACAATATCATTATGACAAATATTAAATATATCGATATCTCAGTTCCAAAGTGCAATAAGTCAAAAGTTGTCTATTCTGAGTTGAGCATGAGAAAATGTTTAACTTCAGTTTTAAAATGTAACAGGTGGTAATCGGTTGTTATTTTCCAATGGTCCTATGGAGAGGCGGTAATCATTGTTGGCTTCCGTGCTGTACCTCACGGGTTCGAGTCCCAGTACGAGCAGCATTTTCTATCGATTTATCGATTTTCGTCGAAGGCGTGAGTGTATGTGATGTCTAAAAATTCCCTTCACCGTTTCCGACCGATCCTATAATAACTGAGCGTAGTGAGAGCGATTAGTTAACCACTTATACTTCTATCCATACTACTCTCTTTGAATAAGAGAGATTGAGCGACTGAGTAACAAACAGTTCTCGTAGAAACTTCTGTTGAGATACCTCCATTAAGAGGCCACATACTCCACATTTGGAGCGCACATGGATAAAAACAAAATACAAAGGCAGTGGTCATTATTATTTTAATCCAAACTGTACACACTAAAAAAGTCCTGTGACACCTCTTTTAACGCCTATTATTGATATTAAAAAAATGTACAATTATGATAACTAAACATATATTTTTTAGATAATCCTAGAATTTTATTAAAATTTAAAAAAAAAAATGCACAGTAGAAGAATATTACTGCCTTAGTTCCTTATTATCTACAAACGATTCTTTTTGAGTTATTACAATTTGGAACCGAGTTGTCGATATAATTATGAAATGATTTATTATATATTATTGTGTATTTTTACAAATTGTATTAATGCTATTTTTCAATATATCATTAATTAAAATTAATAACTGTAGTCAAATATGTGGCATTTATTTATATTCAATAAATAAAACATCTGATATCGTCGGTGGACTTTCAAACACAGAACCCCAGTATTCTCAGATTGTGATGATTCTCAGTCGAACTAACTTTTTTTAGCAAACGTAATTTATTAATTGATTTGGCATTTACTTGGTAGAAATCCATTAAAACAGATTAAAAATATCAAAGTATTTTAGTTCTACAGTTTTTTAATAATTTTATGCGTTGATAGCTATTTTTGCTTGCGCCATCGTCAGAACTACAGAATAGTTATCAACGCATAAAATTATTAAAAAACTGTAGAACTAAAATACTTTGATATTTTTAATCTGTTAAACGTAATTTAGTTTATATGGTTGGTGCTAATGTAATATTTGTGAATATGTTCACTATTGTGATAATCATTCTGTGCCAACAATTTACATAATTTTGTTTTATTCTTTCAAGTTTTTATATCTGATTAATCATCATGTTCCCTCGTTTTAGGAATGATTATAATAAGATATATATTCTTTACAATATACTGTCTACTTAAAGAGTCTATTTTGACAGTTTATTTCTTCTTTCTATTGCACTATTTCTATTGGTCGAATAAATCATGAAAATCGATATACAGTACAGATAGCTGTAATTATTACATTAAATTTACACCGACCGTAAAAACTAAACACAAAATCATGTTTCAATCAAAAGTATTAGAGATATCTCTTAATTAGTGTTTTGATTCTTATCAATCTGAGAATAGCTCCGTTTGAAAATTTAATTGATTACATATGAATTCTACTTTCTTGGTAAATGCCAATTCAATTAATTAATAAACTAACTCGCTTGTCGTCACAACTTTTGATCGAGTTATAATCGCAAAAGTCAAAAAATGACAAGTCGCCCGCTGTGGTTTAGTTGGTTAGAGTTTGTTCTACCGATCAGGTGGGTCTGGGTTCGGTTCCCGGTAAGTTCAATGTCAAATTGGATTTTTTTAAATTTGAATTTGAGATCTAAGACATGGGTGTTTGTTAAGTCAATTCTCCTTGAGTTAATCTCATGTGACTTTCAAAAATTCTCATCGAGTCTATCTCGTATGATCTTTCAACTTAAAAATATTTGACGCATTGGCGTAAGGTGTAATGTCATTTTTTTTTTTTTAATTAAAAAAACTAATATATTATATGTAAACTAATAATTGTTATAAATTTGAAGTACGTAAAAAAATTGTGTGTCGATCAAATATTTATATTATTAAATACAATAAAATATGAAAGTGATTGAAAAGATATGATAGGCTATTTTTATTATGTTTATTTTATAATTTTACAGATTGATTATTTAAAGGTGATATCGTTTCAAGTGTTGCCAAGGAAGTGATGATATATTGTGTTTAGTTGTCTGAATTTTTGTGGTTATTTTACTATACAAGGTATCGAAGAGACAGAATGGAGTTGTATAACTGTGTCAATTGGATAACCACCGTGCTGATCGTAGCTGGATGGCTTCTCATATCTGGTAAGTCACATTTAAATATAAAAACATTTAGCTAACATCCATTTCTTTCAAATTAAATGTTAACCATTTGACCGCGGATGACTGGTTTAGCAGCCCGACCTGAAAAGGCCCGCGAAGGGACGGCTGCTATAGCACCCATGACTAGTGAAGCTTTATATCACAGCTATTATAGCTGTTTTAGAACTCAAATTACTTAAATATAGTACTGGATATTGTATATTATCAATATCATTTGTTGAATTTACAATAACAAATATTCATACTGGCTAAAATATCATTTTTGTGGAACTCTACCAAATATGTACGTCAAAAAATGGATAATTTTATTCGTGTGACGATAGTTTTATTCATGTAAAAATAATAATGTTTGTGTCAAAATACATAATTGGCGGTTAATAAAAAGGTTATCACGTAGTTTTATTATAATATTTTTTAACGGGAGCTGATTGCAAGTGAGCAAGTGCGGTTGAAAATCATTACGGTCCGAGAAATATTATTTTATCCGTGATAGTGACGCTGTGTTCTCAGTTTCACGTGTAAAATTGTGGAGATTTAATCTAATTGTATGAAAAATGATTATTTTACCATTTCACCAAAATACTATAGATGTCAATTAACATTTAAAGATATTTCAGCCTATATTTATGGTCGACAATAGTATTGAAAAATTCACCAAAAAGTTCATGCGTACGAACCTTTTTCTCTACATTCTTAGCCGCAGTCATAAGGTTAAACCACTTTTTGTCTGACTGTTATGTGCATTTTTTCTATTGTCTTTAAACTCAGCTTGGTATCTCTGCTAAATGTTTAATTTTATTGATAATAGGTACAAATGTCATGATGAAAAGTTAATTGAAAAATTATTAAATTTCTTAATGTGTATATTAATGATTAGGTGATTAAATCTAATGACTACGCTATGAATATTTAAAGACGATATCGATTTGTGTTTTTTTTAAAACAGCATAATGGGTTGTATTTCGGGTATAGATACTGCGTAAAATAAAATCAATATTAGTAAATAATTTAAAAAAAATAACTCGTATGAAAATTAAAAAAAAAACTTCTTTAAAAGGTTACAAAAGAATTACATGTAAATATGAATGAAGTGTCATTTAGGGCTTCCAACTCGGCTTAAACCGCAACCGGTTTATTGAAAATTTTCACGGTTAACCGGGGTTTTTAAACCAGCTTTCGCCTAAAGTACAATGGACTTTTATGCAACTATTGGTTGTTGGGTCCGTGGAGCAGTAGTCAACGTCGTTGGATTCCGTGACAGACTTCACAGATTCATATGTCAGTACGAACAGCATTTTGTATTCGAAAGCATGGGTGTTTTAAATAAAAAAATCAGAGAATAGCGGAAGCGATCTTTTAACCATTTATTTTGTCCTAGCCCTAAAGACGTTCTAGCAGAAAGAAAATTGTTAACATAAACTTCATTAGCATATGTTCCACATTGGGAGAGGATATAGATATAAAAAAATATACAGTAATCAATTTTTGTTCGGATTTGGAATTGCGAGTCCCACTACAATATGACATATCTTAAATTCTTGTGAAACTGATAATTATTGTTGAAAAAACTGAAAAGGCATTATATTACAACATGAGATTATTTCTGCGAGAACTGTTTGTTACTAAGTTGCTCAACCTCTCCTTTTCTAATGGTAAGTAGAGATAGGAGGATAGGCCTAAGACAATCAATAATTTAAGTGTCGGAAAGGAAGGAGGGAATTTTTAAGCATCAAAAATTCCCATGCCTTTGAGCAGAGATCGATTGAAAAAATGATATTCGTAATGGGACTCGAGCCTGTGAGATCCATCACGGAAGCCAGCGATATTGACCGGCGCGCCACGGTGTCGATATTTTAATAATTAAAATCATAAAAAAACTAGTAAACGCATTATAAAGCTTTATATTAAATATTGTGTTAAATAAATTAGGGAAGAGAACGGAACCTTGACGCGATCATTTCTGTACTCTAAATTCAGTAGGGTCAATTGTAGTTATTATAATGTAATCTTATTTATTGAAAAACATACAATTAATGTTATTAATATCACCTTGGAAAAAAACGGAAGAGATAACAAGACGTTTCAATAAAAAAAACAATGATTGATCCTATATGGAATACATAAGAAGTTTAACTTAGCATCCGCCTTATAATGCAATGGAAACATTAAACGTATTCTTGAACAACATGCCACGCCTGATGGAAAAAAATGAAGTAGGATTTAGCAGTTAAGATTCTCACGGATTTAGGTATCATTATAAAGTTCTGACCGATGTCCTTGTAAAGCACAAACTCCCAGAGACCTCTGAGCAATATGGCAAACTTCGTTTAGTTCCGTCTTTCTCTATTAAATATATTATTTTATTTCTTTTTTTGAGTGTAGTTAATTGAGCTGAAAAAAACAAAAATCTACGCTTATTGGATTTAAATTAGTTATTCTAAATAATTGGCTGCGATTAAACCGCTGACTAGGGCATCCAATCCCGGGATCCCGAGATTGACACGGCCGCGATCTCGGGATTTCGGAATTGAGAAATTTTTAGCAAATCCCGAAAATTGACACGAAATTGGCAAATTGAAGATTTCAAATTTCTCGGTGAGCTAAAAAAAAAAACGAGGTTCTGTGACAATCTGAGGGAAAAAGTATAGCGAATTGAGGATTTCAAATTCTCCGGTGAGCTAATCCCAATCCCGAAATCCCGGGATTGGATACCCTACCGCTGACTGTATGTTATTATTGAATAAAACATAACACAGGATATTGTTTATTGGAGTTAATATCGTGTAAATAATTTAAATCGTTTTCTTTGTGATATACTGTATCTTATCTGTTAAATTTAATGGTGTATTTTGTCAACTGTTTGCGGAATGTTTTTATTTATCAATTATTTGTCACAGACTATCGATATTTTTGGTGTAACCGGTTCTTTTTGAAATCCTTGGCCTTCCTCAGTATTTGTGTATACTTAATTGATTTCTTTATCAAGGAATCATATAATATGTTCTTTCCTTTTGATACAGATTCATAAATTGAACGTCTTCAGTCGAGTGATCGAATTCGTAATCATGCGAGACAGTAATCGAATAAAAATATTCGAATATCCAATGTTACAACCTTGAAGTTATTTGATTATTCGAATAACTGAATATTTGTTTTTTTTTGTTTTAATTGTGAGTCAGTAAGTATTATGGTATTAAAACAATGTGGAGTCGGGTAAAGAAAATGACTCCGGCTTCGTTTATTACCGTTTAATTTACATATAAGTGTAACATCAGATTTTTATGGGCATTAGAATAATTAAAATACAAAATCATTGTTTTATCAATAAATATGATGAATAGACTAATATTTTTTAAAAAAATGCGTCGCAGTCAGGATTTTTCCAGTCCACAGCCGCGGTTTCATTGAAAAAATAGATCCCATCAAGATATAAAACGACTTAAAATGCCATTTTTGTTAGCCCAAAGGCTTATTATACATAGATACATGTTACGGATAATATTCGAATAACAATCCACATATTCGAATTTCCGAATATTAAAAAATATCCGAATATTGAATAAAGATAAAACAATAGTGTTAACTACGAAAAACGAAACTGGCACTTAATTACACAGTATTGTTTTTAAGAACGTGACTATGTACATTAAAGTAATTGTCTGACCTATGTAAACCGTTGAACAATTTTCGCAAGATTTTTTTCTATGACGATATGGAATATTTTGCATCGAAATTTTATTTAATAATCAACTGAGAAATTTCTTCCTGTTCTGTGAACGAATATTTGGCATAATTATCATAAAGTATAATTCATATTAAAATATTGGCAGGAAGTAACAATATGTATACCGTTATGGTCATTCCTAATACCGCATAGAAAGTGAATAAAATTATGCAGAATGTCTTCACAATGATAATTTATTGAATAATCCGTGCGCAATCTACATTTATAATAAATTAATTTGAATAAATAACAATATTTACATCATATAAAATTATTGTTTAATATTATTTCAATAAACTGGTAACATTGTGAAATCATTGAATCGATGAATTTATTAAAGATAGATCGAAAAATTTATTATGTACTGTTTCGTCAGTAATAATACTAGCATTTTTATATATTTTTTTACTATAATATAGTAATATAGCGTATAGGTCGGGTCTATGGTGCAGCGGTTAGCGTTGTTTTTTTTTAAATATATATCGACTGTGGAAAGGAAAAAGGACGTAACCCACACATGTAAAATTTTACAGGAGGCGCTAAAAACGTGTTTTGATGATTTTGTAACATATGCCAATTATGAATTATACACAACCTTGAAGTGCACGGAGACTTCTAAACTGGTGTTTAATTGACATAACCTAATATAAATTAAAGAAATTGTCTCAGAAAAACCTTTATTTCAGTGTTTTTTCTTGGTTTTAATTTTTTACAAGGTCATCTTTTTCAAACTTAAAAGCTAAATTTAGATACTTATTCGGCATTTTCAACTTCCATCCTTTTGATAGAATGTGTGTCAAGTTGTATACATTGTAACTATTGAAAAAAAGCTGTTTTAGAAAATTGAGGTTTACGTCCTTTTTACTTTCCACAGTCGATATAGGGAACAAATCTTCAACTTTATATTAACTTTATTCCATTTTTTACATGTTTTTTTGTGGAGCGTATCTACTGCTCCAAATCTGACAAATCAGATCAGGTCCAAAGTACTGGACCGATACCACTCAATTATGGTTCATCTAATGTTCAAACAGTAAAAAGTTGACCTCAATCGAAAACATATGTAATTTGTTGGTAAAACATGTTAAGTCTATTTTTATTTTTTTGACAATAAAATTCTAGTACGCCCGTTTTTGTCAATTAAAGAATGCTTAAAAAACATTTTTCTCATAAATAAATGTCACTGTTTTAAAATCTAAAGATTTCCATTCATCCTTAATGGATACGTGAATTATTCTTCTCTCTGTCTGTGATGTTTTATCTAGGCCAACGAAATAATACGCGATTACTATTTAATTGTCTTCTATATGATAATTCAATGTCTACCATATTTTATTATTACATACTACATGAGCCTTCGTGTGAGCATATGACTGTTTTTTTCTCAGTACACAATATAATATAATTCTAGAGAAGCAATAACTGGAAGACCTCGTTCTATATGCAGGGCCGGCGCCACCATACAGGCGAAATAGGCAACCGCCTAGGCGCAAACCATTAGGGGGCGCATAAATGGGGTACTACAATTATTTTTATACACTCTAATAATAGCAAATCCTACGTCCTATTTTATTTTGACGTTTGTACTTCTTCGTTGTAATTATGTATCTTATTCTATATGATTCGAAAAAGAGAAGATGAGTGACAAACAGTTCTCGTAGAAAATATTCTGTCGAGATACCTCCATTAGTAAACCATATGCTCCGCATTGGGAGCGGACATGGATAGTTGTAAAAAACAATATTCAAAAAAACGTTAGACGATTTGTGAAAAAGGGGGCGCGCCAATTACCGTTGCCTAGGGCGCCAAATAACCTCGCACCGACACTGTCTATATGGTTTTACATATGATATTGTAACAGTACATGTTTATTTTTTTACGCAACAGAAGTAAAATATAATGACATTTCAAAATAGCTGTTTTCGATAATCACATTCATTACGAATTAATAAACGTTCTATCAAAAGTACTTATGCTGCAAATGCAGAATCAATCGATATCTTAACTTTACTTGTCACTTACAGTAAGCTTACAAAAAGAAGAGCATGTGAAAATTGCAACCAGAAAAAAAAAACTCGTTAACCCTCCAAAGGCGAGAGCTTTTTTTTCGATAAAAAAATATTTTCTAAGCCATATTGAAGTCACGGATAACTTTTATTCCTAACAAAAATTAAACAAAACAAAAACGCAAAGTCGTTGTATAGAAACCCCGCATGACTATATGGTCATGCTTATCATTTTACTACCGTGTAATATTGTGTACGGACAGTAGTAAGGACGAGCGTGACCGGACGGGCACGGAAACATTCGGGGTTGAAATAGAGCTAAACGTGCAATTTATAAAAATACAAATTTACAATTTGACTTCATTAGATAATCAAGATATTAGCAAAAGAACTGTACATCAACAACAGTTTCAAAAAATCCATTGAAAAAACGAGAATTCAAAAAATCGCATGTGCTTTTGGTGGCCGTATTTGTCCCCGCGGCTGATGACTTACTGAAGTCTGTACCCTTCTTAACCAAATATGAGTGAAAGCATCGATATTCAGGCAGAAAAAGGATGAATAGTGGGATCAATAGACGATGGTGTTTACTGTCATCGTATGGTCACGCTCGTCCTTGGGGGTTAAATTAATAGTATAAAAAGTAAATAAAACACAAGTTTATTTGTCTCCGCCCACTCCTTAACATTTTGACTTCAGGCAAAAATGATCAAAAAACGTTTTTTGTGCCATCCCTTTGTCTTTCTAAACTAGGTTTGTATATTTTAATAGAAATTTTCGCGTTTTTTTTAAGCACCAGTTCTCAACCATTTATTAAATGTGTGTTTGATATTACGTGTCAATTAAAAAAAATACTTAAATAATGTATAATGCTCCATGGTACGGTGTAATATTTCATTACCCCTTTTGTCAGCGTTAAAACAGTGGTTTTCCGATTGTAAGTGATACATATATGTTGGCGTACATATCCTTTTAAATCTAAAAGCAGCTAAATGTTTCGAAGTTTTAACATTCAGTATACACAAAACATATAATAATAGTGACATGCTTATTAATTTTGATAACTTTGTTACTCCACGCGTTGTGTTACAAATAATTGTGATACGTTTTCGTCAATATTAGAAGAAACATCGGAGAGTTTACGAATTCACTAAACATTGATTATAATTCATTAGCCATAAATTAAGAAGTAAAGTGTGCCATGTAGCAAATGGTTAAACTTTTCAGTCTCAAAATGGTTCAAAAACTCCTGCCATGTATTGATTATTACAGTTGCTATTTTTTTTTGACCCAGTGGCCCCTTTTGAATTAATATTTTTCGGTGACTCTCGTACAGTCAGTACTAATTAGTTTTTCAATACTTGGTACACAATTACTTCGGCATCCCGGGATTAATGACTGGGAAAAAAGTTGGGAATTGACAGATTATACAATTATTGACCTCTATTCTTTAAAAAGTAGCGAATTGACAATTTATACTAAATTTGAATCGTTCAAACTATGTACATTCTCACAGATTTTGTCACTAACGACCCGGATTTCGCCTTTCGGCATCTTCAGGCATTCAAGCGCACGGATGAACTTGAACTGACGTTTAGTAAATGAAAGTCTCGTGCTTATATAAGAAATAAATGCATCACTGAGTCCAAAGCCATTGCTGGCGAAAAGGATGAGCTCATGGGATTGCCAACAGATTTGAGTAGTAAGTAGTTTCAAGAATTATATTATTTTTTTGTCGGCAAACGTTTTATGATTATATGATTTTATGATTATATAGGGTATAGAAATGGAGATGCGGGAAATTTTAATATTTCATTTAAAATCGGAAGACTTTGCAGCTGTGCTCTATTGATTTCTAAAATTTCTTGGAAAAAGAGCTTATGACTGTCCGTATTTGGGTGTAACATTTTTATCCCTTGTTCCTGATTGAACACGTGTCCCTCCGAAATTAAGTGATTAGCAAAATTATACAATTATTAAAAAAAGTGAGGGCTTTTCTTAATCTCGCTTCTCCAAAAAAGTAGCGAATTCACGGTTTTCATAGAGATATGCCAGATTTAAGACTTTTTTTTTTCATTTCACATTAACCTATATTTTTATAATTAAATACCTTGTTCGCATACCGAATGCGCAATTTCTGTTGTATTTAGAGTGTCCGTGCCCCCCCAAAACTGTGCTGTGGCTCCCCTAAAATAATATGTTCTCTGTGACCCTCCAGAAACATGCTGTGGACTCCCAAGGAGGCTACGTGAACCCTGGTTGAGAAACCCGAGATTACACTACACAATTAGTTCTTTTTAGCTTTTGTTTTGTGACAGTGGAAATAAACCTATTTCCATCACGAAGTTTCCGACTACTACAATTGACTAAGCGGATCTGAAGATTTTGCCACAATCATATGTGGACTTCTTGCACGTTTGATAATAATAGAATAAATAATATATTTAAGTGTGAAGGTGGTTCATTAATTCTCTCGTAATAAATGTAGGGCAGGCCTTAGGCGAGAGGTGTGATTTACTGGTAGTTCGACCGCCATATATTTGCGGATTTTAAATGGTGATTGAACCTATCATTAAACATACTGTCACCTTGTTCAAAATGGTACAATAATGTCACCATGTAGAGCTTGTCACCATTCAACGCGTCAGTGTCGTATCATTGCTGTTTTAAAAGTAAGACTTTAAGATAATTAAAATATATCAAAATTATAAATTATTTTGTATGTCATTTACGTGAATTTGCTTTCGTGTTGGATCTCAAGGGTTTGAGTCCCAGTATGAACAGATTTTTCGGTCGATTTATTTAAATCTGTTCGAAGGCATGGGTGTTTTTCATGTCTAAACATTTCCTCCCACCTTTCCTGTTAAAATGAAATGATTGAAAAATTGTTGGTGTCGGAGTAGTTTTTTTTTACACGACTCCACAACCCTGATTAAATAAACTAACTTAGATAAACTTACGAAAAATAGAGTCGAAATAATCCATCAAGTATCAAATTGTGCATTTTAACTAGAGGAATGCGAAACATCGCCGTAAAATGCTGGCTCAATAATCTGAGAGACTGGTTAACTTTCAGCCTTTTTAATGCAGACAGGAGATGTAGAAATGTTTAGTTAATAATTTGATTATAACAGAACAAAAAGTGTTACTTTATGTATAATGTATATTTTAACCTTTGTTTTATCGTTCCTCTATTTCATTGGATTCAGTTCCTCAAATGATCTGTTGTTGTACCTATGTTATAGCCAAAGAAACGCCTTGCATTGTCGTGCTGCTAAAATTGTGTTTGGGTCCACACCCAAATTATTATCCTAGGCAAACAATAATATAAGTAACAATAGTTGTATGGTATTGTGAAATCATTTTCAATTATAGTAAATATGAAATAAGACATTGGGAAATATTTTAGGATAACTAGACTGAATTCCATTCTCATTTTTAGACGGCTTAAATATGATATTTATAGGCAATGTCCATGTTGTGAGTTTATTTTAAAAGCCTCTGGTTGATTAATGAATGTACTGTCAGTTGCAGCCTTTTAAAATGATTCCGATAAAGATTTTTTGAATTTCTGAAGTTTGCATGCGCATTAAAAATCACATTAAATCTCTCGTTTCCCACACGTATTGTTCATTTTTTCCACATTAATGAAACATTAAAAATGCCACGAAAAAGGTTCCGTAACACCGCTCTACTGCATTACATGTAAAGAAAGCCCCGATATATAAATCAATTTATTTATTTCTGTCTGATGAACAAGAAAGGTTAGCAAGCAACTATCCTGGCCTTATTCTTCTATCCCATCTCTCTTAGAAAACATTTAGAATTTTAACTACTGAGTTACAATAAGTTCTCGTGGAAAGACTTCTGTAGAGATATGTTCCATTAGGAATCCACATTTTTTTTTGCCACGAATATCCGTCGTCGATTCACACATAATTAGTAAATATTTTGGACTTTTCAGTGAGGGTATAGTACTTACCTAAAATGTTTAGTATTCTTTCCGTCAAAATTTCTTTTGAGTTTTTATTTTGTATGTAATGTGATGGAATACTGTTAATTTATTGTTATACCCTTAGTAGACTTGAGTGGTTTAGTAATATTTTGTTTACGTGTCACCAGTGTGTCATAGATTCCCATATTTTAATCACCGCCATCTTCCTATAAATAATTCCCATCCCACTCACATCCGCTACAGTAAAAGGAGATAATAAACGTCAACAAAATAAATTCGTTGTAGAATTCACATCGATTCACAGAAATTGTAACCAACATTTTCAAACGACAATAAAGCATCGTAAAATTACCATCTTTGTAATCTGGAATGACGATTTATTGATTTTGCAGTAAAGAATATAAACGGATACAATATGGCGCATCATAACGTCGTTCCACGCAAGGTTTCATTCTCTACAAAATTCATCGGAAAAAGATGATGTTTTACTAATTGAAAATACCGCTTGTACATATACGCTTCTAAATATAGTACAATATGTACTTTAATGCATTGTATTTACAGTTAGTGGTTACTGTTTTACTATAGTTTTTAGAGTCAGTGGCAAACCTCTCTCCATTCTACTCACTCCACATGTTTTCAAGGAATATAATATAGAATACCAAAGAATGAAACTACGTATTATTTAATATGAATCGAGCATAGAAACTCAATGAATTTGGTGAAAATATGTGTATAATAATAATTCACTGAATCTTTTGTAATTATGAAAAAATGTGAAACATTATTAAAATTCACTCAATTTGTTTTGATCAACAATATAATCATTAATAAAGAGACTACATACTTTTAAAACATACACTGTCTAGGTAGTAAGTGCTCTAAGACTGGGGTTAAATTTTTCAAAATACATTTCTACTCGTCAAAAAAAATTTGGTTGTTTCAGTAATAGATATATGACTATCTCACATAAAAAAAATATACAACACGAAGACGATGAAAGTAGAATTTGTTTTTTTTTTAATTAAAGAAATCTACCGAAATACATGTGTAATTAATATACTCAGATATTTTTATACTTACGATTTTTTATGTCACATCAGATACTGGGCTAGTCATTTGGAAATATTTTATCTTAATATTTATTTTTTGCCTAAATTTAGATATACTTTATTTAAAAAACTAAATGTGTGTGTGTTTATGTCGATTGAACTTTATCTGTATCTATATAGTCTTGAGTCCAAACAGTATCAACTGTCTTCAGCAATAATGATATTGACACGGTAGGGTTTATTGTCACCACTACCACTTTTGTGATGAAAACTGGCAGAATTTTAAAATATGTAGCTAAATTAATTGTGTTTACATTTTTTTATCATGTAACCCATTGATTATTTGATATTATTCAATTGTTTTATTGTTTATGGCCTTAAATGGTAACATTGTTTTTCGATACCGATGTGATTTTTGTTTCTTTCTTTCTTGCTATTTGGGACACGAACCAGGCACAACGTATGTGTGGGGACACTTCCCGGTCTTGGGACTTGCTCCCAGAGACCTTAAGTTGTAAATTCACTTTTAGTTTTTTTCTTTTGTGGTGTTTCGTTCGAGATGGAAGAACTGATATGTTTCTATTTCGACAAGAATTCAAATTCAGTTTGTTCTGCGCGCAGATTTAGCATAAATTTTCTTAACTTTTATAAAATCGTGTGAGCAAACTAGGTCTTATAATAGTTATTGTGTACTGTAATAATTCAAAATTTTGTTTGTTAAATATTGTATGTAATTAATTCGGTGATTGCAAGTTCTTAAATAAACGTTTTCGAGATAGTAGAGCGATTAGTTTTATTTCATATCTACCTACCTATTAACGCCGATTTTACACCGACGGTATAGGTCGTAATGACTTTTATTAGTGGGGATTTATTCTTGGGGCTTAACATCATGAACAATAGTAGAAATTTATAACAATAAATGAAACCAGCTCTACAATAAATTACGAGTAATGTCAATATCAATTACCAATACTAACGCTCACATCCAGTGCTGTTTTAAACTGCTACATCAAAGCACTTTTGCGTAATATTGTATACTTACCACCTAAATGATTAAAAAGTACCCTATAAAATATCCCTGGTACTGAATTTCCAAAGCTTACAAAGGGGAAGATAATAAATAATATTATAATTCAACGCTCAACCTGAAACAAATGGCACTGAAAAGTTAGCTAGCTACCTGCTTTGTAAACAAAAAAACGACATTGCAAATAATGTCTTGAAAATAAAGTTTTACTGATGAAGAATAACAGAGGGTACGCCGTGCACTGAGTGATCTCAAGTATTATATAAAAAAAACGTAGCAATTGTACCACGCACATCGGAGAAAAAATCAGTTTATTTGTGAACCATTACAATCATTGAGATTTGCCCTGCATTTTGGTTATGTCCAGATTTCACTCAGCCATAGAATAATGATACTGTTTCTCCCAATCTTCTCTGCCTCCACATTACAGAATGTTATAGACAAATAATTATTTTATTAATCAAAATTAAAACAGGAAATAAAAAGAGCATGCTAAATTCTTGCTTTTCAGTATGTACAACATTGGTTATTGTATTTCATCCGTGACAAATGAAGATTTATTGCGTAATTTTGCGTTCACAGACCATCTCTGTATAATGAGAAACGATATAACAATTTATTTTATAACGGTCTTTTCAAAGATGTCTTTTGTTAATACATTATTTGTTGATTGCATCATACAATATGTCTCCCTAGATTTATGTGGCTGAATATAAGAAGATTGCAAAGAACTTATTTAAGACATAATTAAGTTGTTTTATTACATGATTGAAGTAGTCTATCGGAGATACAATTTATGAATGAAGGCAGTATAAATACTTTAGTGTGGAGATAGTAGAGGCTGTACATATACAAAATACTTTAGTTTTGAAAGACGTCAATCAACCTGCGATTTACTAACGCTATTTCTTAAGCTTTCGTGAGATACTTTTTTTTTGATTTATAATATATAATTGCAGTTTTTATAATACATTTTTTTAAATCATGGCTTAATTAAAATGTGCAGCATTATAATTAAGAACCAAAAAAGATGTTGTAACGTAGTCGTTCGACTTCAGGGTTAAAAAAGCACCCAGTGGTAAGCTAATCACTTTATTTACACCAAAATTTCAGGATTAAATTGGTGGTTGGTGGGATAGAAAAAAAGCGGTGTACACACCCATGATTATAGATAATATTCCATAGAATGTTTAAAAAAATCAATGCATGCAATAGTACTTCTAATTTACCACAAAGGAATGTCGACGACTTCACATTCTGTTTCTAAATATTGTGGTTTAGTTTTTTTCAGGCGTTATTTACCAAGTTTCTTTCTATTTCTTCGGAATTTGTCTTTTAGTTAGTTGTTTGTTTTTCTGAAACTGATGTACTGGTTCACAGGATTTCATCGCAATTTATTAACCACTTTTACAGTCTTAAAGTTTCTATAAATAGATGATTGTGACACAGTCTATATTAAAATATCACAATATTACCAAATGTTTTTAAGTCTTGTAGTCCTATTTAAATAAAAAAAATCCGTTTATTCGGAGTTTTCACTGTGTCAGTTTTTGTCTGGATTATGTTTTAGTAAACTGTATGAAACTCTTGCTTTCCATTCAAATGATTTTCCTAGTCGATTATTGTCTTCTCCCGCTTAATAATTTCTTCGTTATCAAAAATTAATGTCCAAATTCACAATCGAACCTGCAGCTTGTCCACCAAACTTATTATGGTCTATCAATGGAAGAAAACTTGAGTGAGAATGACAATTAGGCGTGATTCTAACGTTTCGAGTCGATTTACTTCTCTGATTAGTTCTTACTAATTTTTTAATTTCATCATCATAATCATGTCACTGCGTAACGTAGTCAATTAGCTTTTTTGAACTAATACTTCAATCCTTATTGAACTCTACATGAGTCAGCTATTTTTTCATTCTTCCTGAAATAGACAAATAAGTGTCAAGTGATTTTCGACGATTTTTACATTTTCATTTAGGGAAACAAACAACTCTCACTCACTAAAAATATTAGGTCATTTGGAATCGTTATTTCAAGCAGGCATTTTAATAAGCGTAATTTTCATTCAAAAATTAGATTAATTAATTAATTAACCAAAAACATTAAAAAAAACACAGGTTTGTTGGCCTTGTTTAGTCCGTGTCCGGGATTCCGATCTGTATATAAAAGTCCTTGTGTTGATTGGTGAGAACGTATCTATAAACGATTTTGTCTTATGAGATAGATGGCATCATTTAAAATAAACTTAATAAAAAGATTAATCAAATATTTACCGTGACGGGTATGTTTTTTTGGTAATCAAAAATTAATTTAAAGTGTTTCGACACAGTCGAGTAATAATGCATTATTGCAAAGTAGCCTTCTCATATCATGATCTGAGATCTGCGCAAAATCCAATATACCGACATCACTCTTAATTAATTTCGTTATAATTTGTGATTAGGGTAACGTGTGCTAGTTTTAGCCACTTACAATAATTATTAACAGCTAATACTAAAGCATTACACCAAAGATCTTAAAAAAACCGACGTACAATTATTGTAATCGTGAAATGAATAATCCTACCTATTTCGTCATTTCACGTTGTCGGATGTATATTTAATATTTATTTTTAGCTTAACACTTTCAACAAAAAAAAAACTTTTTAATTCTAATGATTACATAATATTCAAAGAATTTTTTTCTCTCTGGATTTAAAGGTATTTATTAAGATGTGAAGTTTCCGAGAAAAATCAAGGTAACACCTCTTAGAAATTGAAATACGCTAAGTTTTAATTTAATTTCAAAAAAGAATTTTGCATTCAAATGATTATCCAAAATGTTTTTGTTAGATTTTTCATCATAATTATAAAAAGAATATTCCAACAGAGAATAATTATATGGTCAATAAGTAAAACTTTCACTCTATTTTTCGCAATTTTCTTTTAATTACAACTAAGAACAAGCATGCGAATTTGGCAAGGCTTAGTAAACAATTAATTACGAGTGTATATTTAAAAACGACTGCATAAAAATTATTAAGCATTCGGTATTTATTACTACAATATACTATTATAAGAAAAGATTTAAGATAAGATTTTTTTTTGAATTTCGCTATAAACTATCTAGATAAAATCGCCGAGCGTAGTAATATGTAGAATTTTAAAAGTGGAAAAATTGCGAAACAGTATTGTGGCAGATTTCTTCGTCCCTGACCAATTTTCAACCGTGTCGTAAAGCGAAATACTTTGTTATAATATTCCTAGTAATTTTTTGTTCATCGTACTTGCTTCTCTGTGTACACTTATTTTGTTTTTCGTCCATCCTATTGGCTATTATCTAATTGAAATTTCTAGCGAGAATTCTTGCTTCTTCAATTCAAACATAAGTGTTTCGATTTTAATATCGTCTACACCCCTACAAGACCGAGTCTACAGGTCTGAATATCATATGTAGGAATGTAAACTTACGTACATGCTTACAGTTTGCGAGACTTGAATACTTTTTTCCATCCATAAAACTTGTTTTTAGCGCTGATCACAGATGCAGCAACTGCAAGGGCTTATTTGCTGACCAATGTATTGCGTAGAAAAGTTTAAATCAACGCTTCGTTCGTTATTGAAGATATATATTTTTTAGTTTATACACTACTACTTTTAAATTTTCCAATACATGACATACTGTTTAGATATAATACGGCGCCGAATAATTATTTTAGTAACTTAGTGAATAATTTTCGAATATCAAAAAGAGCCATATATATTCGAATATTTGTTTTAAAACCCTACATATATTCATACTCTATTTTTTAATCCAAAGTTCATGCAATATAATTTTAGTTTTATCCTAGTATTGCAAAAATTTTGAAGATTGAATTCTGATTGGTCTATATTTAATATTGTACGCAGAAACTCTCAAAATTGTATTCATCTTTGTTAACATTTTTCCAATTCTTGCCTGTTTTAAAAACAAATTTTATTTACCGATGATTGTCTGAAAACTAAAACTTTATGTGAGATAATAAAACTGCAACAAAATATACAAAAATCATGTTGTTTACTAAAATGATACCTGACACGTCTCTAAGATTGAATTATAACGTTTTTCAACGTTCAAGATGTATACAACTCCACGACAGGAAGATGACACCATAAAAGTCTGAAATGGTACATTTAGTATGAAGTGTCATTGTTCGATAACCAATCCATATATGTAGCTCACTTTGTTGTTGTTGGAAAATCAGTATGTATTTAAGACATGTTTAAAATATGTCTATGTATCAGTTTGTTGTGTAGAAAGAAGTCAAGTTTGACAATGGTAACTAACCCCCTTGAAAGGGGGCCAAAATCATAGTGGCGCCACGCCATTGCACATAATACATTATTAAAATGATGATGAAATTATAACAACAACATTATACAAACAACGTGGCCAAAAGATCAATCCGATGAATAAAAGTAATTTATATTCTATTTGCATTTATTTATGATATAATGAGACGTGTGAATGAATACCAGAACTGCTTCGATCGCGTCATACATCAGACCTCAAAATAAAGAACGTTTATATTGATGACATAATGCCATTGAATCGATTTGATTGGGTCTTTTATCGCAATCAATTGAGTTGTTCAGTAGCAAAGTTTAATTTTTTACTTTCACTCAAAGTACAGAAAAACCTTGATGTAATGGACGTCGAATTTAACGGACCTTATCCAGAGTAAAAGCTTCTTTTTTATACTTTAAATGTTAATATAAAAATGTGACCAGCTCATAAGCAATATTTAGCGCACGATTAGTACAAGTTGTCTTTTTATCAAGTTCCGGAAACTAAAAGTTAAATACGACGACCTTGTTAACTGACTTTACCAATTTGTCGAGTAAAGATGTAACTGACTGACTGGTGTCACTGGAGAGAAGAGCTCTTGCTCTATTTTTCTTCCTTCTCCTGTATGTTGATGTTGTTTTTTTATCGTTTTTTGTCTCTTCCTTTTTTCTTCTTATATATATATATATTTTATTATTTGGCGTGATAGGCTCCTTAATGGAGGTACATATTTCAACATATTTCAACAAGAGAACTGTTTTTTTGGTTAATCTCACTTTTCAACAAAAAAAGTGTAGAAATGGAAATATAGGGCTGAGACAAGTTTAGTGTTAAGCTAATCGCTATCACTAAACCCTATTTTCAAGATGGTTTTCCCCCTTCTTTTCTTCTTTTATCCCTTCTTCAGTGCCTGATACTTAATCTTTATAATAAGTTAATGCAGCGATTTCTAATCTGGGAGGCGTGGGATATTGCAAAGGGAGGCGCGATCAGTCCAACATATTTATTTACCCTTTAAAACGTGTCTTTGTTACTATATGAAATAAAGGATGGAGAGGCGCGAAGACATTTTTTTCTTTAATTGGAGGCGTAGCAACATAAAGGTTGGAAACCACTGAGATCATGAGTACTATAAGTTAAAGTTTAATCCTTATAATAAGTTATGGTCTGTATTCTTTTCATCTATCTATGGTTTGACAACGTCAATCAGGCAGATGAGATAGGAAGTGGTTGAAGTAAGGAGGGCTTAGGGAAGTTTGACCAAAGGACCACGTGACCTCGCGTTTTATGTACGGGGATAGTCTATGTAATCATCGAGTAGTGCTTTTATCGTTGGGTTAGGATGATCAATCATGTAACTCTAAAAATTCTTCAACAGCTTTATTCGTAATGCGAGACAGATGTAAAGAACAAGTACTTCACTTTATAAAAAAAATATCGATGAAGAAGTAGACTAGAAGTTCTCTGCCGTGAAGAACTCAAGCGCTGCTGTTAATATTACAATAAAACATTACTGTTTTGTAAATTGTATCCTTTGGGATTATTGTGTTACCGTGAACTGGCTTCATTAAGGATTTATCACTTCTGTAGCGACCACGCCCTTCCGTCGGCAACGATGGCAAGGGAATACAAACTATCAAAACATTACCAATGAAGGAGACTTGAAGAACTTTGACGCTAAAGCGACTTAGTAGTACTTAAAGCTCCATCAATTTTATATAAAAAAAACAATCCACAGGAGTTGGTTATTTTCACAACGTTGATTACCTGTAAAATATATTGGTTTGGTTATTTTGGAATATAAAATATCATTTAAAATCAAAGAATTAAAGTGGCATATCCAAAATTCTTAAGTCACGTTTCGAAAGTTTTTCACACCAATTATACGAGACGCGCTTCTGTGTTTAAATGTCTCAAATGGCACACGGTGACAAAAAGTTTTAAAGTAATAACATAATATGATTTTTCAAAAATATCCCATTGACTATATCAGCTCCGTTCAGTTTTAACAGATTGTTACATGTGATATAACAAAATGGCCGCGGGCTTTTCGTTTATAGGTTTCGTAATTTAGATACAAGTATCACTACTAGTACTTCAATATTATCAGTGTTGCCATTTCCGCGTGTATACATTGTCGTGAATTTTATGGGCCGGAAAACAGTTTAACACTTGGAGATAAAAAAAAAACAAAATGTGACATTAACGGCGTATATATGCAAATATTGTATGTATTATATTACTTTGTAAAAACTCGCCAACGTTGATAATGATAGTAATTATGTTCGAAGAATTTCCGCTGTGATTTATACTATTGTATCAAATCCTGTGTATGCTATACATTGATATTCTTTATCATACAAACTATTGTTTTGTTTGAGAGAAGCAGTATTTTTACAAAGATTAATTTACAGTTTGACCTTACCGAATCATAGGGTCAGATGAAGCACTTATAAGTTCATAAGTATAATATATACCAAGATTCACATTTGGCAATAGTGTACTGTGTAGTATAATTGCCTAAATTTTCTTAAGGCGGTATTGTTTAAGTAAAATATCACGGATATATTAAACTCGTTAGCCTTTTGGTTGATTAGTATCATCAATATATTACAAAAATCGTTTGATATATAATAGTATTTAAATTTAATTTAAGAATCTCGCGATACCATTACGCATTTAATCATGTCGACAATGTTCCATTTTGTAATGCAGAGCTTTATTTGTTTTAAACATAAAAAGGTTTGTGTCAATATTATGTTTGTATCGCGTTAAGTGAAAGCAAAATTCTGATACTTTTTTGTTGTTTTATCCAATGCTCTCTTAATTACCGGTATTTTCCGTGCAATTTATCACATAATTGAGCGCCTTAGATTCAAAACCTACCCAACTAAAAAACCAAAATTGTTGGCAAAGTGCAAAAAACTGCTGCGGGCTTTTTGGATTTGAGTTGCTTTTGATGCGTTTTTTAAAATGCGTTTTCTCTGTATTTAGAGAGGTTTTGATATTGGAAATTTATTGATATCAAATCTTCGGAGCTTTAAGTACCAGGGCACGTTAACGTCAAAGTTCTTCGAGTCTCCTTCAACGCTAATGTTTTGAAAAGTTGTATTCCCTTACCATCGTTGCAGACGGAAGGGCGTGATTGCTTGAAATAGGAGTAAGCATCAAAATTTTTTTTAAAAAATGGTCTGTAGCTAGGTTTTGAAACTGATATCGTCAATTCTGTTTGTAGACTAAAATTGACGGGTAACTTTGTAATCATCAATTGATTTCCCTACATAGCTCACTTTATCAGTATATAGTCTTGGAGGACAGTAAAAAGTAACTTTAAATGAAGAAATCTTGTCTATTTTATGATAAACGCAGTCGTTTTCATAAAAGTTAAATTGTTCATTTATCTAAAAAGAAAATCTAAAGCAAGAAATGAAAGTCGGTCTTTGGATTAAAAGATTCAACAAAATGCATTAAATAAAGTCAATTTCATCGCCTTTCATCTACCTCCTAAATATCGTGTTTAGCCAAATTGAGCCATATTTCAATAAAATACGGTCACTTAATGATTTTAATTGCATAAAAGTTTTCTTTAGAATGTCCAATATTTTTTCTTCTTAAATAGGAAGGGGTCGTATTAAAAAAACTCTGAGAAGCTTGAGCTTAAGATAAAGTCACATTACGTAGTCACTGTGATAAATAAATTAAATCGGTTAGTTTTTTTTTTGTTTTATTTAATAACAATAAATTTCAAGCAAAAACAATTTAGCGTGAATTCAACCCACAGTACAATGTCGTCGTCAATTTAATGTGATTTGTTTGAATTGCCTGTTTTTTTTATACACCAAGAACATTTTTTCGCCACATTGTTATCTGATCTATAAAAAAAAATTAATGAAGTTGTCAGTTTTATTAAAAACAATTTGTAATTATTTTATATGTTTTGATTTATTTTATCAAAGATCTTTTATCATACACCGAAGGCGCTGTTGATCGAAACGATAATGTTTTATTGCACGGATTCCATGCGACCAAAAATACCGACCACATTGCCAGTGGTTACTTTCCCATGGGCTTATTTTGTTAGTGGGTTAGTACTTTATAGCTACAAATCGAAAACGATGGTTTATATAAATAAAAACAAAATCTGTTGGTTTCTCACCTCCAATCATAATGAACGTCTGGTTGGTCTTTTACGGCGGTTTCCACAATGGTATCTTAAAGCGTTAGAAAATTAAATATAGACGCAATGAAAACACAATTTTACTAATTCTAAATCATTCTTGTGTATAGTCAGTGAACTGAGAATCCACAACCCCAGAAAAGTTTCACTGAATGCGCTACAAAATTAGGATTATCGCGATCTAAATTAATAAGTAATCTACTGTCTCGCTTGCATAAAAGACATGGTGGTCCACCAAATTTCTTTTAGGAATGTTATCATTTCACTCTCTTGAAGCTCGAATATCGTTTTCAAGTTTAAAGCATTTTTCTCTTCTCCTTCGGGGCCGAGTTAATAATCCTGAAAATCTCGTGACTATTAATTTACATGCCCCCAATTCATTATTACGTGGGCGAAACTATGACCAAAAACTTTTGTTTCTAAAAATTTATACCTCGCTTAAGAGGCATGAGTCACCAGTTTCAAGGGCCGTTAGATTGATCAACTTATTGCCTAGAGAAGTGGAAATTTTTAGTGACAGTATTTGTTAAGTTTTTGATGTATAATGTAGTTTTATTTTATATTTTGTCTCATTATATTTGTCAAGTACATGACGAATTATCGTCAGCTGTAATGTCATGTACATACTGTACTTTCAATTTTTAAACAATAAATAAAAAGCTCTTTTTATACGGAATATAATAGCGAAATTTGCATCGGACTAATAACAACAAGAAAAATTGAAATAATAACAACAAAAAATACATGCACAATTAAGATTCAATAATTATTTGATCTTCTCACTCACTCACTTAAACTGGTCTCGAATCTCCAAAGTAGTTTGCCGCAGGCCACACTCTTCGCTGATACCACCTGAAGATGAGTTGAGAACCTCACATATAAAATGTTTATTGGTCATTATACCTTTCGCAAGGGTTTTATGTTAATGGATAATGTTGCCAAGGAATCAGAAGAATCTCTCGTTTACGTCAAGGGGAAAAGGTGGGATATTAGTAAATCTGTAACCGGATATGTGATGTTCTTTGCCAAGTCATGTTGTCCAAGGAAATCCGTATACATACATGAAAAAAGAAACAAACCTAAGATTCAACGCGACCTAATAGTGGTTTTTAATTATCAACACATTTTATTATATTTTTTGATGACATGTGCAATATTTATATCATAAGAACAATAAAATTGTTGTTTGACCTTAAACTAATATAATATATATATAAGCCAACGTACGCTTTATGCAAATTTGCATTTTAAATATATAATGAAGTCGAGAAATTTATATTTAATTTAAAATAAAACATTTACTTGCGCATTATATTTAACTTACAATAAAACTCAACCGCCATAAATTATCTTATACATGCGGCATAGCATACAAAATAAATACTAATAAATCTACCACTTCAACGAAAATAATATAATAATGATTTTTTAACAAAATCAGGGAGTAGTAACCTTTTTTTACCAATATCAATGTACTATGATGAAAGTGACAAAGTAAATTATTGAAACCATGTTTCTTGTATAAAAGTTAAATGGGGATTTGTTTTAATTAATATATCGATGTAAGAGAATATCGATGCAATGTAAACTTGTTATAAGTGATTTTTGATTCAGATAAGATTAAATGAATGAATGGCAGATTTATCATTTATGCGGTGTGTTTTTGATTACAAAATTATAATGAAACATTTCATCAAAATATTTAAGGACAGGAAAGGTTTTCATATATATTATTGAAGTAAATTAATAACAAAAAAAATATAATTTATTTAATTTATTAAACTCACAATTCTTGCTATATCACGCAATAATTGTGTGTTACAGCAAGTATCCACGCGTTATTTAGGTATGTTATATATATATCCGACCAAAAAGAAATTTTATTCACTACTTTGCAACGTAACATAGTATTTTTAATACCAACATTTTAAAGAAAAGATTTGTCCTTTACTATTCCTTATAGCTCAAAAAATGAACCATATTTCTTGGGAACGTGTTCATGCATACCTTGTGGACTATAGATACCGCTTCTGCTACAAAACTTCTTTGCATATTGTTACTCTTCATAAACAAGGATCAGCGGTAAAATTATAGCCCTGCAGAAGTGTGGTAGTTACCTGTAGAAATACTGGAATTGATATGAGTATTGAATTTTCGAACGCTCTACAATGAGAGCAGACAAGATTTTTAAAAGTTTGAGTTGTATGAAAGTGTTATGGGCGTTATGGCTTCCGCCATGTCATTTATAATTGTGTTTATAAAAAAATATATAATAAATAAATTAAATACTTTTGATTAACAAATGATTTGTTTTTTTAATAAAGTATTCTTATAACACTATACAATATACACGACTCACTAGTTTCGCAGCACTGTAAATGATTTATTACACGTTTTAAATTATCACTAATAGTTTTTTGTTAAACAATCAACTTTTAATAAAATAATAAATAATTCATGTCGAAGAGAATGAAACAAAAAAAGTCTCGAGTCCGTGCAAGAAAGTATGAAACGCAGCGTGGTTTTTCTACCGTGAAAATTATATGAAAAAAAATTAAACTGTCAATATTAATAGATTTATGTTGCTTCTCGGAAAGACAAACCGTCGAAACGAAGTATCAAAGAAAATATTCAATGCGTTGCGGTAAACCGAATTCGGAACATAATTATCTATGGAATATGTTTTCATCGACAAGAAATGTTTTGTATTTATTTGTTCATTTCTAAATGTTTGGTTAAATTTTTACAGTTTTATTTACTATGGCAATGATCTTGATTTTCTAATTTATTCACAATTGAATGCATATTTTTTTATAACACTCTCTTAAATTAAATTTGATATTTGCGTTTAAAGTGATAGTGGGCAATTATTTATTTTCTATTATTTGTCTCATTGATTTCAACGATGTATCAATTTTTTTTGTTGCTAGCGCGGTGTACTATATACAGAACTTCTCTGTTTCTGTCAGTCGTTAAAGAAAACATAAACAGCAACCCTATAAAAAGGAACCATAAAATAGATTTCTAATACCTCTATAAGAATCACTTCTTCCAAATTAAGTATGCACTACTAAATGAGTCGATTAGGAAAACACCTTACAAATATTTGGTACTTTCACGTTGTAATATCGATATTTAAATTAAATTAAAAAAAAACATATCTAACCTAAGCTAGCCTAACAACATAATTTAGTATAAAACTTTAATTGTTACTGTACAGATCATTTAAATTATATTAAAAAAACTAACCTAACACAACAATATTAAAAAAATAAAATATATACTTATCCCACTTTTGTTTCGTATGATCAGGACAAATTTCGCTAATGATCACGAGCATCATCAACCGATGAACCTGGTGTCAAATAATAATAAAAAAAAAAATGCATCACAAACATAAATGATTCATATTTTCCTGAAATTAAGTCCGGCTGCAGGAAAGTCCCTTTCAAATCTGATTGTACAAGATTAAATTATTGCACCGTTATTCATGTCTATCTTCGGTATTTTGTTATCAAAAATACATCCAAAATACCGGACTCTGTTATACCAGTAATAAAATCCATAATAACCACAGCGTAAGTAAAGTTCTGTCAAATTCAAGTAGTGTCTAGTTTAGACGATGCGTTTTTCTTAGCAAAGAAAATCGTTTTGATCACAGAGTACGGATTCATTCAAATAAAACTTGTTGCAGATTACATCATGAATTGAGCACTTCTATAAAACGAATAACCATAATGTATCCACTTTGATTTCACAATAGTTTATGATAAGTAATATGAATAATAATTTGAATACACATAAAAAAGCTAATATTGCCAATATAATATTTTATAGCAGACCTTTGAGACTTGGAAAATTTTACAACTTACTTCTTTTGTCTATTGTCTTTTTGTTTAATTAAAATTCAAATTTAGAATTCACGCTTGGGGATAGTTGAATATGTAATAAAGGATGTCTTTGTATAATAAATTTCGTCGTTTGAAAAGAGAAACATTCTATGGAGGTTTTTAATATGATTTTCTCACAACATTTTTACGTTATTAATTATTAATATAAATATAATCTCGGTTGCCGTAGACGAGCAGTAATGCTATATATATTTTTTGTAGGTTGCACGAAAGCTCGAATCCCAGAATTGTTACCAACATCAATTATTTTTTCATAACAATTTTGAATTTGTCAACGAAGGCGCGGTTTCTCTGTCATTATTATTTTCCCTCGACAAGATGGACGCTTTATGATAAATTCTTGAGAGAGTTTGGTTGGGTAACTTTTCTCGTAGCATTAATCCATTTTATAACGTTCATGATTTATTTAAAGAAGTACAATTTATATGTTTATGTATATTTTGTCAAATAAAATTGTTTAAAAGACGATGTCATTAATCAGCACGATTAAAAAATACATTATTTTTAATCAATTACTACGTGTAGTTCTTCTTGTATTATTCATGTCTCATTTTGTAAATTTCGTTTAATATGCACTTTCAATTATGGCGTGCTTACAAGTAGAATCGCTATAGATATGAATGAGTCCATGGTGAAGTCAGTTAACAAGAATACTATGAAAATTTTCAAGAAAACGATTATTTTTATTCTGTATTTCATTCAAAGTAGTGACATAATTTAATGAGGATGTTAAAAAGTCTTACAGTAAGTCCTCAATTAATAATAACCGTTGAAATATGATACTAATAGTTCATCGGTAGTGGAAAATGTGTAGGGTAGAACTGGGCTTAAATCTCATATTAAATAAATTATTTAACTTTGATCAATGCAGAAAAAAATACTGCAATAATTTTACGATGTTATAAAAAAAACTAACAATTACATTGTCTAAAACAGTGAGCAATAAATCATTAATTAAGTAATTGGCAATACTGGGAAGATAATGTATTTTATCATAACCTTATAAAAATTCTGTGGGACATTTTTGAATTCATTATTATATTCTGAATAAAATTATCCTTCCGTATTACTGTAATGTAACCTTACGCGACTCGATTGTTTCGAATTCAAAAGAAGGCCATTTTTAGAATGAACCATTTTCTATTCACGCTAATGTTCTTTGATCCATAGCAAATAAAAAACTTATTCAAAAATAATATAAACTAGCTGTTAGCCCGTTGCCCAGCAACGTGAGATTTTTGATGCATAGTATTTAATTTTATTTTATTTTATGGTATTTAATTTTATTTTATTTTATGTAATTTTATTTTATGGTATTTTATTTTATTTTATTTTATTTTGTTTTATGTTATTTTATTTTATTTTATTTTATTTTATTTTATTTTTATAGTTAGCAGAAATTTCGTAAATTATTGAATTTTTGGAATAATGTTCAAGTTTGCTAACAACCATTTTTTGTAGGAGCAGAAATTTCGTAAATTATTTAATTTTTGGAATAATGTTCAAGTTTGCTAACAACCATTTTTCGTAGTAGCCGAAATGTCGTAAATTATTTAATTTTTGGAATAATGTTCAAGTTTGCTAACAACCATTTTACGTAGTAGCAGAAATTTCGTAAATTATTGAATTTTTAGAATAATACTTAAGTTTGCTAACAACCATTTTTCGTAGTAGCAGAAATTTCGTAAAATATTTTATTTTTGAAATAATGTTTAAGTTTGCTAACAACCATTTTTCGTAGTAGCCGAAATTTCGTAAATTATTTAATTTTTGGAATAATGTTTAAGTTTGCTAACAACCATTTTTCGTAGTTGCAGAAATTTCGTAAATTATTGAATTTTTGGAATAAAGTTCAAGTTTGCTAACAACCATTTTTCGTAGTAGCCGAAATTTCGTAAATTATTGAATTTTTGGAATAAAGTTCAAGTTTGCTAACAACCATTTTTCGTAGTAGCCGAAATTTCGTAAATTATTGAATTTTTGGGATAATGTTCAAGTTTGCTAACAACCATTTTTCGTAGGAGCAGAAATTTCGTAAATTATTTAATATTTGGAATAATGTCCAAGTTTGCTAACAACCATTTTTCGTAGTAGCCGAAATTTCGTAAATTATTTAATTTTTGGAATAATGTTTAAGTTTGCTAACAACCATTTTTCGTAGTAGCCGAAATTTCGTAAATTATTTAATTTTTGGAATAAAGTTTAAGTTTGCTAACAACCATTTTTCGTAGTAGCAGAAATTTCGTAAATTATTGAATTTTTGGAATAAAGTTCAAGTTTGCTAACAACCATTTTTCGTAGGAGCAGAAATTTCGTAAATTATTTAATATTTGGAATAATGTTCAAGTTTGCTAACAACCATTTTTCGTAGTAGCAGAAATTTCGTAAATTATTGAATTTTTGGAATAATGTTCAAGTTTGCTAACAACCATTTTTTGTAGGAGCAGAAATTTCGTAAATTATTTAATTTTTGGAATAATGTTCAAGTTTGCTAACAACCATTTTTCGTAGTAGCCGAAATGTCGTAAATTATTTAATTTTTGGAATAATGTTCAAGTTTGCTAACAACCATTTTACGTAGTAGCAGAAATTTCGTAAATTATTGAATTTTTAGAATAATACTTAAGTTTGCTAACAACCATTTTTCGTAGTAGCAGAAATTTCGTAAAATATTTTATTTTTGAAATAATGTTTAAGTTTGCTAACAACCATTTTTCGTAGTAGCCGAAATTTCGTAAATTATTTAATTTTTGGAATAATGTTTAAGTTTGCTAACAACCATTTTTCGTAGTTGCAGAAATTTCGTAAATTATTGAATTTTTGGAATAAAGTTCAAGTTTGCTAACAACCATTTTTCGTAGTAGCCGAAATTTCGTAAATTATTGAATTTTTGGAATAAAGTTCAAGTTTGCTAACAACCATTTTTCGTAGTAGCCGAAATTTCGTAAATTATTGAATTTTTGGGATAATGTTCAAGTTTGCTAACAACCATTTTTCGTAGGAGCAGAAATTTCGTAAATTATTTAATATTTGGAATAATGTCCAAGTTTGCTAACAACCATTTTTCGTAGGAGCAGAAATTTCGTAAAATATTTTATTTTTGAAATAATGTTTAAGTTTGCTAACAACCATTTTTCGTAGTAGCCGAAATTTCGTAAATTATTTAATTTTTGGAATAATGTTTAAGTTTGCTAACAACCATTTTTCGTAGTAGCAGAAATTTCGTAAATTATTGAATTTTTGGAATAAAGTTTAAGTTTGCTAACAACCATTTTTCGTAGTAGCAGAAATTTCGTAAATTATTTAATATTTGGAATAATGTTCAAGTTTGCTAACAACCATTTTTCGTAGGAGCAGAAATTTCGTAAATTATTTAATATTTTGAATAATGTCCAAGTTTGCTAACAACCATTTTTCGTAGTAGCCGAAATTTCGTAAATTATTGAATTTTTGGAATAATGTTCAAGTTTGCTAACAACCATTTTTCGTAGGAGCAGAAATTTCGTAAATTATTTAATATTTGGAATAATGTCCAAGTTTGCTAACAACCATTTTTCGTAGGAGCAGAAATTTCGTAAATTATTTAATATTTTGAATAATGTTCAAGTTTGCTAACAACAATTTTTCGTAGGAGCAGAAATTTCGTAAATTATTTAATATTTGGAATAATGTCCAAGTTTGCTAACAACCATTTTTCGTAGGAGCAGAAATTTCGTAAATTATTTAATATTTGGAATAATGTCCAAGTTTGGTAACAACCATTGTTCGTAGGAGCAGAAATTTCGTAAATTATTTTATATTTGGAATAATGTCCAAGTTTGCTAACAACCATTTTTCGTAGTAGCAGAAATTTCGTAAATTATTCAATTTTTGGAATAAAGTTTAAGTTTGCTAACAACCATTTTTCGTAGTAGCATAAATTTCGTAAATTATTTAATATTTGGAATAATGTTTAAGTTTGCTAACAACCATTTTTCGTAGTAGCAGAAATTTCGTAAATTATTGAATTTTTGGAATAATGTTTAAGTTTGCTAACAACCATTTTTCGTAGGAGCAGAAATTTCGTAAATTATTTAATTTTTGAAATAATGTTCAAGTTTGCTAACAACCATTTTTCGTAGTAGCAGAAATTTCGTAAATTATTGAATTTTTAGAATAAATATTTAAGTTTGCTAACAACCATTTTTCGTTGTAGCAGAAATTTCGTAAATTATTGAATTTTTGGAATAAAGTTCAAGTTTGCTAACAACCATTTTTCGTAGTAGCAGAAATTTCGTAAAATATTTTATTTTTGAAATAATGTTTAAGTTTGCTAACAACCATTTTTCGTAGTAGCCGAAATTTCGTAAATTATTTAATTTTTAGAATAATGTTTAAGTTTGCTAACAAACATTTTTCGTAGTAGCAGAAATTTCGTAAATTATTGAATTTTTGGAATAAAGTTCAAGTTTGCTAACAACCATTTTTCGTAGTAGCCGAAATTTCGTAAATTATTGAATTTTTGGGATAATGTTCAAGTTTGCTAACAACCATTTTTCGTAGGAGCAGAAATTTCGTAAATTATTTAATATTTGGAATAATGTCCAAGTTTGCTTACAACCATTTTTCGTAGGAGCAGAAATTTCGTAAAATATTTTATTTTTGAAATAATGTTTAAGTTTGCTAACAACCATTTTTCGTAGTAGCCGAAATTTCGTAAAATATTTTATTTTTGAAATAATGTTTAAGTTTGCTAACAACCATTTTTCGTAGTAGCCGAAATTTCGTAAATTATTTAATATTTGGAATAATGTTCAAGTTTGCTAACAACCTATTTTCGTAGGAGCAGAAATTTCGTAAATTATTTAATATTTGGAATAATGTCCAAGTTTGCTAACAACCATTTTACGTAGGAGCAGAAATTTCGTAAAATATTTTATTTTTGAAATAATGTTTAAGTTTGCTAACAACCATTTTTCGTAGTAGCCGAAATTTCGTAAAATATTTTATTTTTGAAATAATGTTTAAGTTTGCCTACAACCATTTTTCGTAGTAGCCGAAATTTCGTAAATTATTTAATATTTGGAATAATGTTCAAGTTTGCTAACAACCTATTTTCGTAGGAGCAGAAATTTCGTAAATTATTTAATATTTGGAATAATGTCCAAGTTTGCTAACAACCATTTTTCGTAGGAGCAGAAATTTTGTAAAATATTTTATTTTTGAAATAATGTTTATGTTTGCTAACAACCATTTTTCGTAGTAGCCGAAATTTCGTAAATTATTTAATATTTGGAATAATGTCCAAGTTTGCTAACAACCATTTTTCGTAGGAGCAGAAATTTTGTAAAATATTTTATTTTTGAAATAATGTTTATGTTTGCTAACAACCATTTGTCGTAGTAGCAGAAATTTCGTGAATTATCGAATTTTTGCAGTAGTAGCAGAACAGATGCCGTAAATTTTTTAATTTTGGGACATCAGTACGCACACATTTGTGGGTTGTGATTTGTCAATTGTGAATTGTGATTATTTTATCGGCTATTAATATATAGATTCGTTCGTTAAGTATAAGGTCAGACTAAAAGACAGATATTTCCTCGAAATTGTATAATACTTTAGCCAGTTATAGTAAAGCATTTTTTTAGTTATGAATGTAGATAGATTGATTTTAATACGCTGCATCTTCTGACAAAACTATATTTTTTGTACATTTACATAATTTTACCGAAGTCATAATATCGCCTCATAATTACAACACAGTTATAACATCGTAGTTTTAAATCAAGAGGTTTTTTCCATATAACGCGGTGGAATTTTTTTTCTCAGCATTTTTAAATATTTTCCTTTCAAAACGTTGATAAAAACTGTTATATAGCCTTCTTATTGTATCTTTTGTTTAGTTTTCAATCTTCATATTGCGAAACAAAAATTTAATGCACTAGTTCAAGTTTTTGAACAAATGAAATTTAATTTTAGGTGCTTTTACAAATGTGATGCAGTTGCCGAAAGCGATATGCGTTTTCTTGAAAAGTTACACTTTACGAAAAACTTTTAAAGAATAGTCTTCATATTGAAACGACATTATGTTTTTCCACGTTAAAAGAGTCAATAAAAAAAAGAATGCTATATAGAAAATATGTGGAGTTTGCACTTGTGTAGTTGGCTAAAAATATTGACCTGAATTCCGTCACATTCTTCCAATCATAAAATTAACAGGGCAAAGCTAGAGCGATTGGTAAGCCACTAGTCTTGTCCTAACCATATCCTTCTATTCTTACTTTCTTCGAAAAATAAAAGAATTCGAGAGTTACAAGCAGTTCTCGTAAAAAAACTTCTGTTGAAATACCTCAATTAGGAAGCCATATACTCCACAGTGAGAACAGATATGAATTAGAAAAAAAAATGTAAAAAGTTTGACAAGAAGTGAGTTTCGGCATCTTATTTTTTTTTTAAAAAAGCACTTTTTTTGAATATGGGAATTGAATTCGTTGATCATTATCGAATGTCATAAAACGTTAAGATTGTTTAGAACGATAAGTAATAGTTGTAGTGCATATTTTTTTTTAATCCATGTCCGCTCCCAATGTCTGGCCTCCTAATGGAAGTATGTCAACATAAGCTTTTTCTACAATAACTGTTTGTCACTCAGTCACTCAACCTCACTTTTTTGAAAGTGAGTATTAGCGAAAGAAGGATAAGGCTAGAACACGACTAGTGGTTGGCTAATCGCTATTGCTACACCCAGTTATTAAAGGATCAGAAGAATGGGAGGAGAGGAAATGATGTGAATTGACATCACAAACACCCAGTCTTTGATCACAACTTTAAATTTAATAATTCTCAATTTCGCTGTGATCTGACTGGGAATCGAACCCAGACCTGCGTGATCGGTAGAGCAAGCTCTAACCAACTCAATCACAGCAGACGAATAAGTAGTGAGCTTAAAATTTCATGATTGTAGAAAATGACAATTACCTCAAAACAAAGTTTTTTTGGCTTATCGCCTTCTGCCAGTATATCGACGATATTGACAACCATTCGGAATCTCAAATTATCATTTTTAAAATACATTTTTTTTATTGTTTAAAAGGAGTTTATTGCTAGCGACCTTGCTGTAAGTATTATCCTGTAGAATATAGATATAAATTTCTCGTCTTCAAATAACTTTGTTGGCTACTAGACGCCCACGAACTGCAAGTTAAGCGTCACTACTTTAAATGAATTATTGACATCGCGAATCTTTAATGGTAAACTAATGGCGATCTTATTGATTCGTGTTTTTTTTTTGTAATATGATTCTATGTTCCGTATACCATTAAATTTAAAAGTAGATAATAAAGAATAAATAATGTCGTGACACATTATAGAATAACTTTGTTAAAGATAATATTGTTTACGACTAATCCTTGGTGAAAATATTATGTTACAAGAAATAATCAGACAACCAGGCAATCGTTTCACACAAAATCGTGTGAAAGAAATTGATGATTGGTTCCCTGAATTTAAAAAATCATGTTATTTGAAAAAATAACAACATTGTTGTATAAAAATTTAACTGCTTTTTGATATATCGCTACTTGAAAGCAATTGCGAGATAAATTGAAAATACTGTTTTATCGATAATTTACAGTTATATGCCACATACTTTACATATTATAGTGACGTAACATAAATATAAGTACACAAAAATACAAATGTACACAAGCAATACCAGAAGATAGAAAAAGCATCTGGAGACTATGATTGTTCTGAACCTTACATATAATCTGACTGATCATAAAATATAGCTGAATGGAATTTAAAAAAAATCATAGCATTCCTTACTATACCATTCCGCGAATAGTTTACTGTATATAATAAACGGAGAGCCAGTGACGTCCTTAAACAGTAACTTAATTAATACTAGCCGGTTCCCGACAAGCATTGCAATGCCACTTAAAGAAAGAAACCGTTTGTGTTTTAATTGTGTTTATTGAAGTGCATGTTTTCTCTTTCTGTCTGTTTGACGTTTAAAGTTTGCTGCCGATTTTCTATGGAACGACACACGCGCCACTTATTGTAAGTCACAATATATTCTAACTACAACCTTCACGCAAGTGCAAGCATACGTTGTCAAAATGCATTGTATGACAGACATACAAACATTGATTTTTATTATATATAAGACATACTGTAAGTTACTTTTTATTGCAATGCCACTCAAAGAAAAAAACGTTTGTGTTTTAATTGTGTTTATGTGCATGTTTTCTTTTTATGTCTGTTTGACGTTTGCTGCCATTTGCCTACGACACACGCGTCACCTACTGTAAGTTAATTGTAACCTTCACGCAAGTGAAAGCATATGTTGTCAAATAAAATATATGGCAGACATACAAACATTGATTTTTATACATAAGACCTACTGTTAGTTAATTATACTACGCCATAACCTTCCCGAAAGTGCAAGCAAAAAGTTTGTCAATTTTTTATTGCAATCGGATGAGCGGTGTGGCAACGCATAATGTACGAACAAACAAACATTCATTTTTATATATTAGATATTGCACCGTGAGTGCAAAACCATAGCAAGTGCATTTTTTTTTGATTTCGAGATTTAAATGCAAAACAACTGCAAAAGTAATGAACTTGATAATGTAAAAGTGAATTAACTGGAAACTCAATATACAGATAATTTGATTCTACAATAAAAAGATTTACATGTATTGTTGATGTAAAACAAAGAGTTATCTGCACATAATTCGGTTTCACAATAGATAATTGATCGAGTAATACATACCTTAAGCTTAAGCAATGCACTTACGTCATTCATCATGTCGACTGTGGAAAGGAAAAAGGACGTAACCCACACATATAAAATTTTACAGGAGGCGCTAAAAACGTGTTTTGATGATTTTGTGACATATGCAAATTATGAATTATACACACCCTTAAAGTGCACGGATACTTCTAAGCTGGCGTTGAATTGAAATAACCTCATATTAATTAAAGAAACTGTCTCGGAAAAACCTTTATTTCAGTGTTTTTTCTTGGTTTTATTTTTTTACTAGGTCATCTTTTTCAAACATAAAAGCTAAATTTAGATATTTATTCGGCATTTTCAGCTTCCATCCTTTTGATATAATCTGTGTCAAGTTGTATACATTATGATTATCGAAAAAAAGCTGTTTGGGAAAATTGAGGGTTACGTCCTTTTTTCTTTCCATAGTCGATGTGTTTATACTCTTTTTTCCTGACAAAACGAAATCTTTGAACAATAATATCTCCAAACTAGGTTACTTACAGATGCGTTGGTTTTACATCCACGAGCGATATGTATGTTAAGATTTTAGCGAGCTGAATTTTATCAATAACATGAAAATTTGTGTAAATTACCATTATTGCTATGCTTCAGTATTGTTATTCTTCTTAAGACACGAATTCATTGTAGAAAAATTCGCATAACCATTATCGATCGTGAGTTATTTATGTGTCGTGGGTGTGCATACAATTAAGATAAGTTATATTATTTGCATTTCATTAAATTATCTTTCCCATATGTCCCAAACTGACAATTAATCATAGTCATTGTTCGTTTTGACATGGATGTTAAATTATATCAATATATTCAAAACAGCATCCTACACGATTTATTTTTCGTATCTCTCATCACATGTTTTTTCAATGTGAATTTATAGTGCATTAAAAATGAACAACCTTCTAGAAATTTTGCATCATTAAGCAAAAAATAATTTCGCATAGCAGACTGTCTGATTTCGTGTGCATGGTAAACAGCAGGGTCTGCAATCCCGGGATTCTGTCCAATTTTGTGCTGGTACTAATACCGGGATTTAGGGATTGAAGATAGGAACTAAAAAAATCTCGAAAAGTTTTTGAAAGTAGTCGACCATGCATGTTTTTTTGAAATCCACCTGCGAGCTAAAGCTGTTTTTCATCTTATTTTGATTACCTTAAAATCTCTCAATTTTTGACTTTTTTCTTAGTGATCGATCCCGGTATCCCAAAAACCCACATCTTTATGTATCATCCAAGAATCTTAAGGAATTATGACACAATTTTATGGCGAATGAATGATCAATCCCGGGATTGGAATAATTGTAAATCCGAAAAACCCGGGATCGCAAAAAAGGTCCGAGATTGGATGCCCTAGTAGACGGTGTTATTTGAAAAATCTATCAAAATTTTGTGATCGGCATTTTTTTTTTAATCCACGCTTTCTTTCAATGTGAAGCATATGACCTCCTAATGGAGGTGTCTCAATAGAAGTTTTTTTATACGAGAACTGTTTGTTACTCAATTGCCCAATTTCACTCTTTCGAAGAGATTGAAAATATAAATGAATCGTGGGCTAAAAAAACACGTAGTTTTTAATGGGTTTGTTAAGAAAGAGGTATGTTTAAAACATCTTAAACATCCATGCTTTCGAACAGAAATCTGTAAATCGACTGAAAAAATGCTTTTTGTAATAAGACGCGAGCCAGTGAGAGCTAACGACGTTGACCACTACGCCACGGACCTTACAATCATGTATAATACAATCGTAGTTGCAATATAATATTAAACATTTTCTATCATCATTTTTTTAAAACAATTTTTTTGCCGAAAATTCGGAAAAATTATGTAACACGACATAAGATAAACAGTTTCATTATTATTATATATTAACATATGAATGTAACGTCATAAAAAAGGTTAGGTTAGGTCAGGTTAGCATTTATCAAACAGAACTAAATAGTAATTATAAAAACATATATACATACATACCATAGGCTTGCAAGACATTCGAAGAGGAAATGGTTAGTAAAAAGAATCGTAATATATATTCTTTTACAATTTTATTAGTATTTTATATTTAATTCCTCTTTTCTTATTAATTGTTGGAATTACGATTTTAAGCATTCGAGTACCCGAAAAAAATCTTTTCTCTATTTGTAAACGTTCAATTTCGTTGTATATTTGTTATTTATTGAAAATGCCACCTTGTCGTATCTTAGTTGAGGGGGTTAGAAGAAAACTAGCAATCTTTAAAAAGTAAAAATTGTATTATACGAATAATAGGGGTAAAGGGTAATAGGGGTATCTTTGTCATAAGGGTCAAAAATTAAATTTATTAGAACAACTTGAGATTAATAGGCATAAACAAAACATCTTAAACGATTATTAATCCATCATCGTTGTTAAAACCCCTATTGTAATTAATAATAAATATTAGTATAATTTATCCTAATTTACTTTGAAAAATCCCATATTGCTTATTGTTGTTCGAAACAATAAAGCCATAGTTAATAAATTTTATGTAATGTCATTAATAATAAATATCATTTTAATTTTATCCTAATTAATGTTTTAAGAAATAAACCCAGATTGTTAATCGTTCTTTGAAAAACTAGAATCACATTTGATAAGTGTAATATTGTAATTATAATTAGGATGTTAGAGTGAATAACTTGATGCATTGTGTATCTCTTCAGAGCCAGTATATATAGCTGAGCAAAATATAAGTTTAAACATAGTTCTGACGATGGCGCAAGCCGAAATAGCTATCAACGAATAAAATTGTTAAACTGTAGAACTAAAATACTTTGTTATTTTTAATCTGTTATAAATGGAGTTCTACCAAGTAAATGCCAAATCAATCAATAAATAGGGGTAAACATTATTCAGCTTGTTAGTTGATATTTCAGTAGAAAATCGTTTGAAATTCGCGTTAGAAAAAGATCAGCTACTTCACTATAAACCAGTGTTTCTCAACCTTATTTGTGCCACGCACCACCTCAACCCATCAGAAATGTCCATGTCTCCCCAGTCAAAATATATAGGTACCAAACAAATTCGTAATAAAATAATTGCTTCAAATAAAAAAATGCAGATTGTTAATACTAATTTTTATTTAACATTCGTAAATAAATACATATGTAACTACATATATTATGAGGCACGTCAAACTCAGAAAAAAATAACACTTAAATTAGTATAAACCTTGAGCTTGATGTGAGTTGCAAAGAGTTTTTATAATAGTTGAGGTACTAATTTGGTCAATTTATTTGTAAATCTCCTGATATCCAGACGATTCTTTTTTTTAATAGCATAACGTTTAACTAAATATGACGAACAGTAATTTTCGAGCTAAATTTGCCATGATTGGTTATTATGTTTGTAAAAAATGTAACAAATATTAATGATTCCAGCATTTCCCCCTAAAAATTTAAATTGCCCTTCGGTGGTGCGTACGCCGCACGTTGGGAAACACCGCTCTAAACGTTTTGTTGAATACAAAAAGTCACAAAATGTTTGCTCAGCACACTTGACGGATTCATTGTTAATCACAATATTCTACTGTAAGGTATAGCACACAAAAATTAAATTAACATAACTACTAATGGTACTTTTTGTTTTTTTTATTTTTTTCTAAAAATGACTTCCGTGGTAGATTACTGTCTTTGCTTTTGACCTCCTCAGTTAACATATCGACTGTGGAAAGGAAAAAGGACGTAACCCACACATATCAAATTTTACAGGAGGCGCTAAAAACGTGTTTTGATGATTTTCTGACATATGCAAATTATGAATTATACACAACCTTGAAGTGCACTGATACTTCTAAACTGGTGTTTAATTGACATAACCTAATATTAATTAAAGAAATTGTCTCGGAAAAACCTTTATTTCAGTGTTTTTTCTTGGTTTTAATTTTTTATAAGGTCATCTTTTTCAAACTTAAAAGCTAAATTTAGATACTAATTCGGCATTTGCAGCTTCCATCCTTTTGATAGAATGTGTGTCAAGTTGTATACATTGTGATTATCGAAAAAAAGCTGTTTTAGAAAATTGAGGGTTAAGTCCTTTTTCCTTTCCACAGTCGATATTATACATACGTATACGTTTTAAACAGATACGAGAGATTGCTACATACATGTTTGGACGCACTTCTCAACTACACATATGGCTTCTCCGGTAGAACAAATACGCAAGTTCAAATTATAATTTGTTGATTTTAAGTCAACGAAATCGGGTAAAAACAACGAGAAATATGAACTGATTTGAAAATTTTACAATTTGTAAAAGCAACTTTAACAACACCAGCTACAAAAACACGACCAGGAAAAAAGCTCAAAGTAAAACATTCAAACTAGACGGTATTCAGAAGCGAACAATATTGATGTTATCATAAAACCTGCATATAAATAAAAAATGAAAATGGCTGAAAAAAGTTGGAATTCGAGCTTTCTGTGTATAATGTCTTTAATGTATTCTGTTAACATAATGTAAAAATAGGAGCTGGGAACGGAGAAAAGAAATTAAATGATTTAGATATTTAAAAATATTCTTCTTTCTGGTAAACCATGGTCGCCTAAATAAGTATCCTCCACTCCACTCCTACACCAGAAACTGACCTCCAGCATTCATCCGCAAGTTCTGTGACACCCATCAGTCCTACTTAGTAGCTGTCTTCGTTTTTTCTCAGTAAATGAAAACTAGATATTTAAAATTATATAATTTAAATCAAAAAGTATGTATGCTATTCAAATCAAACGCAAAAAACTTAATTCTAGAAAAATCGATGGACTATTTACAGTTCAGAACTGATTTCTAATTAAAATGAACAGTATAATCAACTACCTATTACAAAATTAAAAGGATTTCTTCATAATACAAATAATAATGGCAGAAACTTCATTTTTCGCGTAATCATAACATAATACGTTGTCTTATACAACAAAAAGAAGAAAATATCGCAATGTTTCTTTTATAAACTAAACAAATATTAGATAAAAAGTTGTATTGCAAAATTTTCTGGGTTACGATAATCCGGTCTATTCGTTTTGTTTTTAAAAATCCAATATTGATCAATCGACCGAAGTACGACTTGATTGTAAAATTATTACTCACAGCCAAGAGAAAGGTAAACAACTAATAATTATACTTGAAGACGTTACATGGTTGTGACGAATTTGACTTATTTCAATGATGTCCAATTCCAATTTGGAGTAGAATTGTATCTGTAAAATTAACTTAATGAAGAAAATAACACACGTTTGTTTACGGAAATTGGTTTTTATTTAGTTATTCAAATTCTCGTGCTCAAAGAGGGGAAGGGATGTAAGGATATAATTAACAAACCTCCAATTACTAGTACATAAGTTCACAAAACATTGACCCATGACGCCTTTTATTACAAAACAAATAGATAACAGATCGACATAATAGAGTTTTTTTTTAAAATATCGATTGATTCTTGTCATATTTGCTTTCATACTTTTTTTATTTTATTTTTATTCGATAAACTTTTTTTTCTTTTGTGTATCACACCGAAGATAAAATATTCTTAATGACACTTTTGAGTTACATTTTTTTTATAGCAACTTGATTAGCAACAAAAAATAGAATTTTATTAGCAAAGTTGAATTCAATAAAATGGGAATAACTATACCGAAAAACCCCCATTTACACTAAAGTCAGGACAGTTTAATTGGGGGAGTGAATCTCATACGAAATTAGGGATTTAATTTTTTACGCAAAAAGTGCAAAACTAAGAGTTTTGCAAAAAAATAAATATTGATGAAATATTTAGTTACTAAGTGATAAAATGCAAAGCGTGCCAAAATCCAACACATAGACAGTCGCCCGGCTATACGTGTATAGCCTGGCACGTGCTGAATACACAGACGCTAGCCAAAATTTGACTGTATTAATAAAAAACACAATATTTCTTTGTACTTCATTCAACTTTATTAATTAGGTTAGGATCGGTTTCGCTCATTGTGAGCATTGTCAACTGATGCAGTTGACAACTGATGAAGTTGAAAATGCTCGCAATGAGCGAAACCGATCCTGAACTAATTAATAAAGTGGAATGAAGTACAAAGAAATATTGTGTTTTTATTAATATAATGCCTTTCCACCAAGTATTGACAGTGAACACCCTAAAAGTGATTTTACTGTATGTATCGCACAGACGACCGTATCGTAGCAACGACAATGAACTTCTACAGTGCAATTGGGGGATTTGCGGCGTATATTTCAAGCCAGCGCGTAATTCGGGGTAGTGTAATTTGGGGTTCCAGTGTAGTTAACAAAGTAATTAGGTAATAATAAACAATTGATTTATGGTAGTAATGAACAACTTTTATTTGGGATTAAATTTATACTAAGCGAAATCAGACTGATAAAATACTACACTAAAATTGAAGTGAAAAACAAATTGGCATTTTAAGAAAACGTTACCATAGATATATTTCTGTTTATTGAAATGTTTGTATCGTTTCCTCACAATATCGGCGTTGGACAGAATAGCCATATCGCCGAGCCCTTTCTCCGTCCAAAGTGAATATTTGTTTCAAAAAATGCCGGAGGCTTTTACATTGAGGGAAGTAAAGTAACCAAGAATCACGATATCGTGAGACAATAAACAATATACATAAGTTACGTTATTATTTACGGTAGTGTTTTGAGAAATAAACGACTCGAATTAATATGCCAACTGTGGCACATTACATTTTATAAAGGCGTTTACAATGACCATGTTGCTTGTATCGAATTGGATCGATAGCTTACTCTTCACTTATTGAATTGATTAAAGTACAGATAAAAGAGCTTTTCTAACACTAAGTAAGATCTTGTTTAACTAATCTTCAAAAAAACAAGGCTGTCAGACGTTTAAATCAGTATCATGTCGATTGAATTGGCGTTTACTTGGTAGAGCTAAGTAAATCAATTATAAATTAATAAGTATAATCAAGCCAACGACATCTTAAATAAACAAAAAATTGTCAATCCATCACCGTTACTTGTAAATATTGATAAATATCAGTTTAATTTAAACTTATTTATCGTGAACAATCTCATATTTTTTATCGTTCTTAGAAACACTAAAACCATGTTTAACTTGTTCTGTGCCGTGATTTATTGATATGGGCGTCCATGGAGGGCCGTGATTTTCTTTAAAAAAATAAAACTTAATAAATATGAACTTTTTAGACATATATTTATTTAAAGACACTTACCATATAAATACACGATGGGTCATTTCGCCATCATTTATCCAAAAACGGAAATTACCGCCACGTTAGCATAGCCTTGCTAGGGATAATTTGAACACAACAAAAAACCTTTTTTTAATATTGATGTATTATAGATTACAAAAAAATATCTTTAAAGTTTAAGTATCACACTATGATTCCAAGAGATGTCACTATATGCATGATATTTTAAAATTATTAAATACGTTTCTAGTGGCCTTTAAGTCGCGTCCTAAATACAGCGTGTAAACACGCACGTTTTGTATGGCCGGCCTTACGAGCACGAAATTGTATGGCGTGTTAACACGTCCGTGGCAGAGAACGGATATTTGGATATAAAACGATCTTTGTGATGGATAAGAAATATATATACACCTCAAATAATATAGGAATAACTTCCGCACTAATCATAAAATTGTATATTATTAGAATTATATAAATGCAAAATATCATTATATTTAACACAATCTATATTATCATAAAATAATATCCAGACATCTTTTAGGCTATTTGTGAGTCCCTAGCTCTTACACTGCGTCTTACCTGGGCGAAGTCATTGCAAACGCGATTGAAACAAGGCTAGAAGTGAATCAAAATATCAAACAAACTGATTGCGGCGTGCGTTTTGTCACGTGAACACTCTATAGCGGCGGGGACCATTTGATATTTTCGTGCCGCATTGAGTCACGTTCCATTCGCTTTGACTTCGTCCACGCAACACACATAGTTATTGAATTTACCGCAGACTTGAACCATGCAAATAAACCGTATACAAACGCTCTCTAGCTTCGGTTGTTTATTTCGTATTTTTGTTGTTAGAGTGATAGACATCTCTGTGGAATAAAGTTGGTTAAAATGCCTTTAGTCACGATATAATGGAGACCTTGATCTATTTTCTTTTGTTTAACATTTCGGCGTACACTTTTTTAATGAGCCTACGAGAGAGTGATATCTGCAGCGTGCCAAAATACTGCATACGCCACAAGCTACGTTTTTTTTTAAATGTAAGTAATAATAATGTTGTGTGCAGCTGACATTAGGGTTGTCAACTATGATTTCCCAAAATGGAGAACACTTCTTCCACATCAACGAATAGCATAAATAATTATGATTCAGAGAAAACGATAGCAAACATTCAAAAATTGATTATTCACAATTTTTAAAAAAATTTAAAAATCAGTTCTGATATTCCATAATAAAATTTATTAATGGAAATCACAATTATTGCTTAGAAAAATTTTTTTCCTGCAAAAATTAAATCATAAAGTATACACATTCAAGCAAACCGTGATTTATTTGTTCTTTGATTGGTTCGCTTCTCAATTATATTGACAAATCTCTTTGTACTGTAGATGAATTTCAATCGCTGATAAGTAATATGTTTTTTTCCATGTAACGCGGTGGAACGGCGTTCCGGAACCTTTGTCTTGGCATTTGTAATGTTTCAAATCAATATTCGATGTATCAAAATTAACGAAGATATTTGTTTTTTAGAACTGTATTACTTTACAATGATAGTTGCAACACAAAAAGAACTGTCATTAATTAGTAAAAGTTCTTATTTACAAATCTTAAAATGGAATAACATGTAACAAAATAAATTGACAACATAGATTTTCTGAAGGCTGAATTATAACACGTGTTTCGCTTCCTTGAGAATAATTTTAGATATACTAATTTTTTTAAATTTTATATGAAAGACAGTTTTATTGTATGTTGCAAAAGATCTTCTACATAGTAACTGCCGATTCCATATAAAATAGTAAATGTAAATATGTCTGTAATTCTCTGTGGCAAATGTAATAAGAAGCTATCTGCTATAAGAAAATGGTGAACGATAAGCTGTAACTAGATATTCTGTGATTTTATCCCTAATTATAACAGTACAGTTTTTTTTAAGTAAATGTGTAATACTCTAAAACAGGGGTGAGGAACCATTTCATTTCTAAAATCCACATTCATGTATCTGATTCAACATAAGGTTGCAGTAAAGAAAATATTGACACCCCCCTTTTTTTTCCACTGTCGAACATATAATGAATTGATAACGCTCTTTTTCCAAACCCTTGCGTATAATTTTTTGATCAAAGTGAATATTGTAATCAAGTCAAAAGGCTGCATTAGAGTAGCCAAGAGGCCGAAGATTCTCTTTCACTGCTCTTAAACTTTATAAGAAAAATATAAAATAAATATTTCAGTAATCAAAAAATCAGAGAATATGTTTTATTTATTAGAATATGCCATATATATAAAAAAAAATATTTTTTTATATTTTAATAATTATTATACCTTTCATCTGATACTCCTGTATGGTGGAGGACATTCTACTCGAATGCATGTCAGTAGGACGCGTGGAAATTATAATAAATAAGAGGACTGTCTTTCTAGACAGAGGACAGTTGGCAACCCTAGTGCATATTAATGCTTACGAAAAATTATGAATCATACCCCCTTCCCCTCCTTCTATACGCAATGTAAGTAACTGCTAAGTACTAATACAACCGGTTCCGTTCTCTTTTTTTGCGGATATAACAAACTGTTTGATCAACTAAACGGCTCGCTTAATCAGTTTTTTTTATTCTTTTCTTTTTTATATGATTAGCGTGTTTATTTGAATGACTAGTCATATTATTAAGACCATTGAAATATTATGAGTCAAAGAACCAGTGACGCTAGAACAATTTCAGACAGGGCCGTGGTTAGAAGTTTGGCCGCCCGCGAACAAGCTGGTCGCTCTCATTGGTAAGTATAAAATCAAAATTATACTCATCATTCGATTTCCAGAGTAAGTGTGTTATGTCAGATCACAGTTAAAAAAGCCTCTCTTTTTTCGTCCGGAATGTCAAAATGAGCCGGGTTTGAGTATGGATCCATGCTTTTGGATGTATCACCAACACATGTATAATATTGCTTAGTAAAATAATATTGTTTATTGTAAGTTTCTAACTATTTTTTACTGTTATTTTACATTCAATGTACACATGAGTTTACAAAAGATGTTATTTTATTCACCTAATTGAAAGTTATTGTATGCTATTTTTTTAATATTGATAAATCTATCTGATGTTTCCTATGTATGTATGTATAAAATATTACATAAATATAAATCACTAAATGAACATTAAATTTATTTATTTACAAAAATCTTGGAAACATATGCAGTGTAAATGCTTCTTTATGCGAGTGCCTAAGTACAGACCATAAAATATATATTAAAAAAAATCTTTTCTTGTTTGCTTTCGCCGCCCCCGTAATCTGACTGCGTGAACCGCACGCCTGCCAAGTACGGGCCTGATCTCAGGCCTCTCTTTAATTATAATTTCGGTTATCTTAAAGAATAGCGTCATGAAGCATTTGACGTTTAATCGAAATTGCCGCCAATACAAAAATCTTTTGTGAATTATTATACAAATCTAAGAAGCGTTATGATCTTTGATTACTGTCAGAATAAATGAAAAAAATAAATGTATATTCAATCGTATTTTAACTATGATGTATAAGTAGTTACACATAGCTTCCAATATTAACGATTTCGCGGCGAAATCGGTACGGTAGCCCGTCGGCATCTGTACCACCCACAACAGAATAGACAAAAACCGTCCATTCCAAGTTCCAAATTCAAAAAAAAAACAAAATTACGTTATTATCTATGCCCATGCAACGCAATAAATTTAAAAAAACTAAGGGCATATTACAAATAAGCTGTCAACTAAATGGTTCCAATGTATACGTCTATTTTTGGGAGAATCGTCAAACTCTAAATATCCAGCATACCAATGACCCATCTTTTAAGTTAATTATTCTTATAATATCTCATTTTACACGAATATTGCTTAGTAAAAGAAACTATGAAGATCCTTGTTAGTTAAGGAGACGAAACAAGTGTCACAATTTGTTACACGAGCTGTGGAATTACTGATTTATTTATATACAGTATTTGATAAACATCTATCAAACATTTTTACAAAAAGAAAATGGCTAACATCAATAATTGTCTGATACATCATGCAATATATTTTTTTTATTCGTATTTATAATTTCGCCATAAAAAGATTCAACAAAAGAAAAATGAGTTTTTGATTGCAGTCAGTTTGAGAGCATTAAAGCATTATTTTATTTCACCTTGGTTATGTATTATCTTTAAAAGATCTGTGAAAATGTATCGAGGTACTTAATTCATAACGAACCTAACTTTTTAAAATCCATAATTGATGATTTATGTCGGCAGCCTTTGGTCAGTGGTGTAACTTTAGTGAGGGATATACCTGTTAATCTTTTAACTTTTCCGGTTCTAAGCTTAAAAAATGCGACCCCAATACCCAAATTTTCTTAAATATCTATTATAATATAGGTGATACATTGTTTATAATTAAGGTATTCTTATATCATAGTTTTTTGGACCTTTTGTAGTTTATATAAATACGCGATAACGCGATGAGGCGATAAGCGATCGTTCGTAAGATAGCTGGTCTAAACTCGTCAGTTGCAATTTCATATGTGTGCTGGGATGACGTCTTTTTTACGCGCAACTTAAAATATGATTATTTATTAAAAAACCACGGATTTTTATAAAAAAAATGCATGAGGAATGATGCAGAGAGATATTTTGAAGCCCTTAGACTATTTATTTTTTTGAAATTCATAAGAATAAGGCCAATAATGAGGAAACCACTGGGGTCCCTAAATGACACCCATCGGCAGAGAAGTATTTTTCTAGTCTCCGAGCCGCGAGAGTTAATGCACGAAAAACAACGGTAGCGATTTACCGTTTAATAATGAATACCAGTACTTCAAGAATATATCGACTGTGGAGAGGAAAAAGAACGTAACCCACACATAGCAAATTTTAGTTTTTTGAGTTGCACTTTGGAACCGAGGTATCAATCTTGGGCAATTAGTTTTATCAAAAGTACTTTGCGCTTAAAGGTAACATGGTATCTTGCTTAAAATCACATAAAGCTCACTTCGTGTGAAGTTAATGATTGACAATCAAGTTTGTCAATCAAGACAACAGACACGCTATTTGACTCTCCGGTCATCTTCTCTCAGTAGTAGTCCAATTGTATACAACAACTAGTTACGCCACTGCTTAGAATATAATTCACTCACAATTAAAATTTATGTCACGTATTCCCATAAAGCATGAAGCTTGAAGGAATTATAAAATACTATGCATCTATGTTGCTCATAATACAGCAAGGTCAGGAAATAATGGGCTCTTAATGCTGCGCTTCTCTCCATCGTGCTATGTGACCCGCCCATTGTCATTTCAACAACTCGTGAGTGTTAAATATTCAGAACCTTGATTTGTTTTAAATTTAAATTGAGTCGTGTTAATTACAATAACCCTCCCCAGTCAGCTCACTTTTAAAGTTATTTTTGCCTCTAGTGTCAAAGTAATAATATAATTTGTCAATGTTCGATGTCGAGGAATTTCATTTTTCTTGCTGTAATATTCAAGCACTTTTTTAAATTCATGTCCTTTCCCAATGTGGAGCGTGTGGCCTTCTAATAGAGTTATTTCAACATAAGTCTTCTTTCGATAACTGCTTGTTACTCTGTTTCTAACCCTCCCTTTTTCGAAGACAGTATTGATGGTGTTCACTGTCAATCATTAATCGAAAAGCATTATGCTAAGAAAAACACAATATTCCTTTGTAGTTATTTCCACTTATCAAGACTGGTTTCGCTGATGGTGAGCATTGTCAACTGATAAGAAATAGAATTTCACAGTTTTATTTATACAAAAAAAAAATGAAATGAAAAGGTATAATAAACAATTGGTATTGAAAAGAATTTATAAATTACAGTAGAAATTATGAATAAGTGACTCTAAAATAACACAAATTAAAATGTTTAACACCTCTAACATGTTATTAAAAGATCACCAAAGAGTAATTAAGATAAAATGGTGACTAATGATAATTTCAAACATAATTATAATTTTGAAAAATTTTAACATATACATAGATCTAAAGTGATCTTAAATGTACATTAGTAAAGTGACAAGTGGAAGTGTAAATAAGTACAAAGAAAAATAGTGTTTTTCTTAAGTCACTGCTTAAGCACGCCATTGGCATCCTGTTAATTTTTTAAAGAAAATAAATACTGGAATATAATTATAAACAATGCTTTACTCAACTGAGATGTTTTTTGAAATCTTTTAAAGCTAGATTATATCAATTACACGAATATTTATAAATAAATCACATAATAATTTGTGTTAACTATAGGTGTCACTGTAGACCACTACATTCACATTTAACAGTATTTTAATCATTAATAATTAAACTAAATTTAACAGTATTGTAATTTTTTTATAAGAAAATATAACAACAATAGAAGTGTTAATTAAATGAGATATTTGCCTAACTAGGTTATCAACAAAACAAACAGAAAAAATATTTTTTTTCCTCGTCGTGAATTCAAAATGACATGCAATTATTGTACTAACGAAATCGTGACATTTGATACTGTGACTCACGAGATCAACTTAACGGCTAATTATATTTAATTAAAATATAATATAATATTAAAGAAATTAAAGCCTTGAGTTTTAATACTGTACAATTTAATAAAAAAATATTTGATTGTGTGTTAAGGATTATACGTTTTTTATTGTAATCATTATGTACACCGTGACTATAATTTATCACGAAGGGGTCGTATAAAAAGTAAGGGCGTACTGTACTATAAAAGAAAATATAGACATTTTTTTGCTGAACCTTTTGCCGACTGAATGACTTATCAACGACGTACTTACTAGGGTATCCAATCCTGGACCCTTTTTGTGATCCTGGAATTTCGGGATTGACAATTTTTCAATCCCGGAATTCCAGGATTGAGTACTCAACACTAAATCGTGTATAAATTTGGATTTAGTCGCCTGCTGTGGCCCAGTTGGTTAGAGCTTGCTCTACCGATCACGCAGGTCTGGGTTCAATTCCCGGTCAGATTACAGTGAATTTGACAATTATTCAATTCAAAGTTGTGATCGAAGACTGGGTGTTTGTGATGTCAATTCACATTATTTCCTCTCCTCCCGTCCTTCTGATCCTTTAATAGCTGGGTGAAGCAATAGCGATTAGTCAACCACTAGTCCTGTTTAAGAATTATCTTTCTTTCCCTACATTGAAAAAAAAGTGGGGTTGAGCAACTGAGTAACAAACAGTTATCATAGAAAAAAACTTATGTTAAGATACCTCCATTAGGATTCCATATGTTCTACATTGGGAACGGACAAGGATAAAAAAAAATCGAGAATGACAAAATTTATGGTCGAAATTCTGGAAATTTATGGAATTCCCAAATGAACAGCGCGAGAGTTTTTTTAGCTCTTCCAAAAATATTAAGAATTAAAGCAATATTAAACTATAATATATTTGATATTTTATGACATTATCAATTGTTGCCTATTAGCGACGTCATCCACTTATTATTGATTAAATTATAGCCAATAATTATTGCTAATTTGATTACTATACATATCCATACTGTCACAAAGCCTTTTAAAATTGTCTACAATAAGTCAACAAAATAAATGTGTAAAACAAATTTAATTTTTCTTTCTCAGAATGTGCAGAAGAAGGGGCCACATACAAAAGAGCTCGCGCGTCACCAACACTTCCAGTGGAGCCCTCGCAAGACCTGGTCGAAGAGAGAGATGAGCCATCCCTACCAGACCTGCCACCGCCAGGATTTCTCAGCCCGTCAGTGCAGGAGTATCTTGAATTGGGGAAATCTATTCCTGGTAATTATTCAATTTCATTAATAATTAATTGTGATTTTTTGTTGGACGAGACATGAGAGGAAGTAGAGAAAGCTTTTTTATGCATACATAAGTGCAAGCCACCGAGTCATAGATAATTACTTCTAAGATATTTAAGGTTAAATACAAATTATCGCGCATACAAAACCCTCATAAGGTCAGTCCTGGCGTATGGGTCATAGACATGGACGCTTAGCTCTAAGGAGTCTCAGGAGCTACAAGTGTTTCCTCGAAAGATCCTGGAAAAGATTTTCAGTGCTGTCAGTATATATGGCATCTGGCACCGTTAGCATTCCCATGATTATTTATTACTTGCACGCCATATAGTATAAGCAAGTTCAACAGTATGAATACAATATTTATCAACATTTAAATATATTAGGAATTGGATGATCTGTCGCAGTGAGCTCAAAACTCATACTTTTTAATACTTCGTGCACATCATTTATCGAAAGCATTTGATACCGCCGTAGAAAAACAACAACATGTTTGTGAAAAAAAATTGTGTGGAAAATGGACAATTAAAACCCATTAGAATGGTTTTAGATAGATGCTTAAGCTTTTTGGGTGTAAGTTACAGTCAATCAAATAATGTCTTTTCCTGGAGAATAATGAAAAATACATATGATTCAGGTATTAGCGAATCGTTAATTGCGTTTTTCCAACGTGGTATAGCAAAAGGTTTGAAGGTTTAACAATATTAAAGACATCTGTGACCAGTTTTGCAGAACGAAATAACAGTGGGTCATCACCGGGGCATGACAAACGGCATCTTTGAAATAGAACAAAAATAATCAAACTATTTAGCAGAGATGTTCGGTATAAAAACCGTTAGGAAATTTGTCTATAACTGAGTGTGACTTGAAGTGCAAAAAGTTTCGAAATAGGATCTTTTCCTCTTTGATTGATGGCAACACTAATTGTTGGAATCTTTTTTAATTTTTCGGCTATTGCCGTAGATAATTATTTGAATTAAGAATTTCGCGCTTTTTTATCACTTTCAATTAAAAAATATCCGTCTCGTAATGGATAACTTTTTTTAGAAGAAGTGCTAATCGTAATGCAATTATGTCATGGATTTTTTTAAATATAAGATTTATAATTAATAGATACAGCTCGGTCAAGTTATTGCACATGCATTTAGATTTTTGACGGACTCATATACCAGTGATGCGCATTGGATACTTTGAGTGCCACTTGTAACACATTCATAAATTCTTCTCGCTGAGGTTCCTTTTGGCACGTGCTTATGAAGCGACTCGCTCTAAGTTTAGACTAAGCTTCGAGCTCGCTGCGACAGGTCATCCGCATCCCAACCTATATAGCTGATAATAAATTTATATATATTTTTATTATATTTGATTTGTAATCTGATTTAAATTTACTTAAACTTTCGAAACTGTTTATACAATATGGCAAGCAAACATGTCAACGAGAACTAGCACCTGGCTTAAAAATGGTGCACACCACTGTCATAGACAAGTGGTCGATGCACTTTGGCTTTCGTCCACTCGGATGCGGGGTCAATGGTTTGAATCCGCGAATGGGAACAAAATTTCTTTCGAATCGTGGTCATTTTAGACATTCATCATCCTCCTTTTCGACCCACGGTGAATTTTGAACTTTTTAATTGCTTTCAATCAAAACATAATAATCTCGTAATGGGTAACGTTTTAAAGAAGCAGTGCTTATCCTAATGCAATTATGTCACAGTTTTTTTATTATATACTAGCCGGTACCCGGCAAGCGTTGCAATGCCATTCGAAGAAAGAAAGTGATTGTATTTTAATTCTGTTTATTGAAGTGCTTTTAGATATCTTTTTTTCCGTCTGGTGCGTATACGAATAGATCTGAAGGTTTTCCAACGGGTGAGCAGGCCACATACAGCTGTCCATGTGAGAAGCATAGATTTTCTAAATTTAGTCCTCACCCTTGTAGCGATTGTCCATGTGCTTTGTTGATGGTTATTGCAAATGCGAGTCGCACCGGAAACTGCAAACATTTTAATTCGAATGGCATAATTGTTGGAATCATTGAGATGCTTGGCAACAGTACATAGTGCCCCTTATATTTTCCCTTTAATTTGTTTAGCTTCAATGATATTGTGCATTATATTTTTCAATGAATGTCTGGTACCGTTGCAAAGTGGTGGATTTATATTTCGGAGAAGAATGATAGGTACGCCAATTTTCAATGTAAAAACGTGTGACGGCATGGCTGGCAAATCAAGTGAGTTTAAGAATTCAGAAGAATTTATTGCGATATTTTTGGGAAAACTTTTTGAATCAATTCTCTTATTGTTTTTGTAATTTTACAGAAGTTTGTTGGCAATGTAATACATTGTGTGGATTCATCTATTTCCAATTTTCCATTCCCAATATTCGACAATTTTTTTGCGAAACGTTCAGCGGATGTGTCATATTGTAGTTCTACACGCATGCTGGCCTTGAAAGCCAATTTCTGCACGTGTCGCCATAAAACTGATGATTTGAGACATGTATTTAATAAGTTGAACGTGGTATAACTGGTAGGGTTTGTAGAAAATCACCAGACAATAAAATAAGTGCGCCACCAAAGTCATTTCCTCTCAAATCTTTTAGTGGATAGTATACAGCTTACAATGCTTTTTTGTACGCCATAGTACATTCGCCTCATATTATGAGTTGGCATGATTGAAGTACTGCACCCATTCCGATTTTTTTTGATATTTCATGTTAGTGTCTCAGTGATTTGCATTAAAATGCAATTTCAGTGCTGAATGCGCTGTTCGACCACCATCCAAAAATGTTCACACCAAAGACACACTAAACTTTATGAAACACACACATTTGCTAAATTGAGAAAAGTCACCAGAAAAGGCAATAATTATTAGAAAATTCGCCACAGAGAATTCTAAAAATAGCCAATCAACGGGTCTAAATTTCACTTTTTGCGACCTATGATTTGCCATGCAACTGATAGCCATGGCACGCAGATCGCTTTATTCGGCGAAATTTCTCATTGTAAAATTTCTGCACTCTGGGGTGGGCTGGAGGAAGCTAAGAGGGGATCGCGCAAGCCCTTTGTGAAATTTTGCTAAGGTCGGCCAGCTCCTTGTTAATTTAAGAGAAAACAATATTCTCAAATCAAATGAGTGCATAGCTGCAATTTCTGACTTACATACATTATCTATGACAGCATCAGTATACACAGTAGTACATTTTCGGCCACTTACATTGATGAGTTTACAGTAAATTGCATATTGTTACATATTGTAAATGTATTAAGTAAAAATCGATTGCTTATTTAAGTAGTCCATCAGAGTGACAAAAAAACTCACTGCTTTCCGGAATACCGAGAATTGCGTTGATATAAAGCGAGCCCCTTGTACACGCATTGGCAGCCTACTGCTATCTGTACTAATTTAGAAAACTTTGAGGGCGTCCGCACAACAAATCATCAAAGTTTTATTGCAATTGGATGAACGGTATAGAAACAGGAATACATTAAAGAAAAACTCCCAAATTACCGTATGGGCAGCCCATCGTTGTATGCTTTGATTCAAAAACCTTTGCTGGTGTCCGCAAAACAACTCACCAAAGCTTTATCGCAATCAGATGAACGGTATAGGAACGAATAAGGAACAAACAAAAAAATTAACGTATTGGAAGCCCACCGCTGGCTGAATTTATTCAGATACTGTTGCGGGTGCTTGCACAACAACTCACCAAAGTTTTATCGCAAACGGATGAACGGTATAGGAACAGGAACGCATAAAAGACAAACTAACAAATTAACATATTGGCAGCCCACCGCTGATTTATATACATTCAAGGGCGTCCGCACAACAACTCAGAAAAATTTTATCGCAGTTGGATGAACGGTATAGGAACGAATATGGAAAAAACGAACAAATTAACGCATTGGCAGCCCACCACTGATTTATATACATTCAAGGGCGTCCGCACAACAACTCACCAAAATTTTATCGCAATTGGATGAACGGTATAGGAACGCATACCAGACAAACAAACAAATTAACGCATTAGCAGCCCACCGCTGATTCATAAACCTATTCTGGCGTCCGCATAACAACTCCCCAAAAAAATTATCGCAATCGGATGAGCGGTATAGGAGCGCATAGGTAACAAACATACAAACATTCATTTTTATATATATAGAAGATAGATAGATAGATAGATAATTTGGATATTAAATTAATGTAAAAAGCTTGTTGAATTATTGCACATATGTTAATTTAATATTTAAATTTTTAACAATGACATAGACAAGTGGTTGATGCACTTTGACTTCTGTCAATGGCTGAAATTTACGAATAAATTCATAAATAAATTATTTTTCAAATAGTAAAACAAATTTTTGTACAAATTCTACATTTATTTAATCTGATCAAGACCGGTTTTGCTCACCACATTTTTTTTTACTTATAAAAATATACGATATATAAATAATAAGAAATAAGGTAAATTCCTTGCATATTCCTATTACCAATGGTTTGTTTAGTATATAGTTTAGTAAATATTATATTATATAGAGCAGCGGTTTCCAGCCTTTATGTTACTGCGCCTCCCCATCCTTTATTTCATATAGTAATAAAGACACGTTTTAAAGGGTAAATAAATATTTTGGACTGTTCGCCTCCCTTTGCAATAGTTCACGCCTCCCAGGTTGAAAACCGCTGATATAGAGAGTAAAAATAAAAGGATAGAGCCAGAACAAGAATAGTTGTTAGCTAATGACTCTCGCTACGTCCCGCTTTTTATGGATTTGCGGATAAGATGGCTGAAAGGAGAGAATTCAGGACATTAGATGATTAGTTATTTATATTAATTCTTACCCTGAATTAGTATAAATAGCCCTGCATTAATGTTTACTCATATCAGTTGAAAATGCTCGTGGTCAGCAATACTGATCTTGATTATTTGAAATAATTGTGGAAATAATAAACAACTGATTGGTATTTTAAAAAAATATATAATTCCTGTCGATTGTGTATAAAAAGTTAATAACTGAACATAATTTCCTTTCGATCTGTGAAGCTAAACCAAAAACACAACTATTACGATCTGGTTTGACAAAATCATTTTTAAATATTGATCTTTGTCGAAGTGTTTTACCATAACGAAAAAGTGATATATTGTTTATTCTTTTACGATATGCACAAGATGATTTGCAAAAAAAAACGGCATTGTTTTACTACAATGTTAAATGTGTTTAAAAAACCAATAACTTTGTTTGCCATTTGCATACAACTGTTTCTCAAAATGGGGTACGCAGCTAAGTGCCACGAGTGGTATTTAATTTGTTACGAATAACAGATTTCATCGATTCACTACCAGAATCATTAAGTGACAAAATGTTGATTCTGAGATAATCAACTACATTTTATCAGTTATAACCAAATGTCAATAATAACAATTTCGTTTGCCTTGTACAGTCTTAAAATTTCCAAAAAGTCTCAGAAATACTTATTCTCTCGATCCCAGAGAAGTTTTCAATAGTAAGTTACTGCATTTGGTGAATTATTGTGAAAATCATTTATCAACGAATGCACTGTTAGGGTATTCAATTAAGCTTCAAAAAACATTTTTTTCGACATAATAAATTATTTACAGGCCATGAAAAAGTATGTACATTGCGATAACTAACTCACTTTTAACCAATATGTTACTTAATAACTTCTTGCAGTAAACGAGAATTTATTAAAATATATATTTATCTTCCAACAATCATCGAAGATAACACTGCGACTAAGATAAAAGTTATATCTTTTTGGCGCATGATTAAAAGATAGGTCGCGTTCAGCTCTGTATCCGACCAATACTAAAAGGGTTGATTAGTTTATTTTCTTGATCGTAATTGCGTCATGGAAGACGGCCGTGAAACACATAGCGGGCGGTGGTGGGACAATCAACAATCAACTTGTTATTAAAGCTTATTCGCATCAAAATTTTGTTAAAGAGTAGTTAAATACACTTTTGGTTCTCTTGAAAAATTAAGTGATTCTGGCTTTCTGTGTTTGATACTGGACGCTTCATTTAAATTGTTGACATTTCGATTGTGGAAAGGAAAAAGGATGTAGCCCACAGTCTTTTCGAAACAGGTTTTTTTCGATAATCACAAAGCATCAAACTTGATACACGTTCTAGCAAAAGGATGCAAGCTGCAAATGACGAATTAATATCTAAATTTAACTTTTAAGTTTGAAAAAGATGTGCTTGTAAAAAATTGATACCAAGAAAAAAGACAGAATGAAAGTTTTTCATAGACGATTTCTTTAATCAATATTAGATTATGTCAATATAACATGAGTTTAGAAGTCTCCGTGCACTTCAAGGTTGTGCTTATTTCATAATTTGCATATGGCCGTAAATCATCAAAACACGTTTTTTGTGCCTCCTGTAAAATTTGCTATGTGTGGGTTACGAACTTTTTTCTTTCCACGGTCGATATGCTACTCACATTTATAATTCTTCTTGGATAGCTTGATTAAACGTGTGGAGCGTTTGAGTTTGAGAAACACTGGCATACCAACATACCATCTAAAAAAACGTGGGCGTACGACCTCTTTACTTGAATATTGCATAATGATTTTTCTTATTTAACTAAATATTAATGAATCGTGAATATGTGTTTTTAATTAGCGTTATATTTCACATTGCAATTCAGTAGTAAGAAAGACATCACAGAAAAGGTGGGCTCTTCATTAACAACCATCAAAATGACATATATTTAAAAAAATATATTTTTCCTATTTTTTTTTAATGAAGTTGTGACCCGAGTCTTACCTGTTGCAAGTTGTCCCCTTCATTCTTGAAGTTCCACAGCATACCTTCCTTAATAGACACGCAGTTTGGAAGCCTCGTGGGCCATCAAAGCCCGTCGTTTCGCGTTCTGGAGCTGTTTCAGTTCTCGCATGTCGCTTTCACCGGCTGCTATTTGCAAAGAAAAACGTTTTTATTCTGCTTTGAAAACTTTTGATTTTCGGATCTTGTCTTGATGTGTTACGTTTTCCGAGAATTGTCAGAACTAATTTCAAAACTACAAGATCTCATATGTGATTTAAATGTAAACCTTTATATTACAAATCAAAAAGTAAATACAGGTTTTTGTAGAGTAAACATAATTTGGACCATTTTAGCTGAAGACGACCAACGTTTTCGTGGATTTATACTTCAGGAGTCAAAATGATAATTTGAGTAACTGAGTAAAAAGCAGTTCTCGTAAAAAACAACTGCTGAAATACTTCTAATAGAAACCCATATATACCACATTAGAGTCGTACATGGATTAGAAAAAAAATCTTGACAATATGGGAGTTCCGGCACTTCAGGAATAAGGAAGTAATAAAATACTCTTTGGTGATTGTATTTCATATCATTTGATAATGATCGTTATGAGTTAGGCAAATCAGTGCTGTTCTTGCTAAATATAAGTGAAATTAGTTTATGAATTATTAGGATTACCTTTATACCATATTGCCTACTTTTTTATGATAAAATATAATTAAACAAATATTTGAAAGTATTGCGTATTCAAACATTTGGAAAAATACACATTCGTAGATCAGTCTCATCCCGGAAGCACATAAAAAAATATTATTACATAAATGCATGTCATTATTAAAACTCAAGAAACATATAATTTTTAATGGGTAACATTATTTTTAAGATTAAGACGCTAAATGATTTGTGATTTGGGAGGCAGTGTATTATGCCAACACGAGACTTGACCTTCGCCCCCGGATATGGCTTCTTTTTTAGTAAACAGTGATGGAAAACCATTGTCTTATTTTTATTTACCCTTATTAATGATATATTCGAATTGTAATGATTCTGCTATGTATACTCAACACCATAGTATACTATGTTTATTCTCTATGACATTCTATTTTCAAATGTTTATTTCTAGAATGAAACAATTGAATTATGAAACATTCAGTTTAAAGAAAAAAATTGCAACCTGTCATCTCACTATTTTTCTTCTTGATTTATAAGTGTAAATTATGTTATCAGAATAAAGTTGAACCAACATATAAAAGTGTTTCAGTAAAAATTATAAACATAACAATTCCAAACATCTTGTATCAAACAAATATACATAGAACAAATCTATAGGAATATATTTTATCACACAAAAAGAGTGAGCTAAGATAAACGATATTTCCTCTTTATATTATTAGAAAATTAATGCTAATTTTTAATGAGATTCGACAATAAACTTTTCATATACAATTAAAATTGATAACTTTATTTCACTGGCTGTGTGGCTAGTTGTGAGTTCCATCTTTTCGAGAAGTAGAATTAGACATAATCTGTCGTGAGATTTCAATTTATAGCGTATTTTAAAATATTTCAAAATTTGGAGTGGGGAGGGGGGACCCTTTCCCGGTAAGACACAAACAATTACATTATTTCTTACAAAAAATACAAATATTTTGAAGGAAAATACAACGGGAAATAAAAAAAAAGCTAAGAATCACTCGTCCTACTAAAAAAGTATAATGTGAAATATTTTCCATGTCCGCTTCCAATGTGGAGCATATGACCTCCTAATGCAAGATTTTCAAATATTTAAACTCCATTTAGATCATTTTTTTGTTTTGGTGGAAAATAAGAATTTAATTCTAGTTTTGTTATCTAAATCAGGGGTGGGGAACCTGTTCATTACTAAAAGCCAAATTCATTTATCTGATTCCACATAATGCAGCAGTAAAGTAAAGAAAAAGTTGAAACCCCCCCTTTTTTTTGACCATTGTTTTTGACAACATATAATTGGTTGATTACCCCCTTTTTCCAAACGCTAGCTTATAATTGTTTGATCAATGTGATTATTTAATGCGCGGGGGCTTGCAAACTGCTGCGCGGCCGCACGCGGGCATCTAAGTGGGAACATTACTTCCAGTAGAAAACATATTATTACTAAAATGTTGTGTTTTACTGTATAATAAGTATGTTGTATTTTTTAATTATTAAAACAAAATGTGTACATTAAACATAATTTTTCAATTAACGCTGCTTAAAAACGAAGCTGCATTTCTATAAAATCATCGAGTGTGCATATATAAATGTGTAATCACAATTATTGTTTTTATATCAGCCATCAAAACGTTGTATGTCACTTTTTTTTTACCACGAAACATGTTGGATACTGACCGTTGCATAGTGTAAGTAGCACAGGAAAAGTAAGGTCAGGGGTTCAAATAGCAGCTGCTGCAAAATGAACTGCCTATTTCCCAATACAAATGCACTTCTATTGTATAACTAAATATAATTGATAAGTTGTACGTACAATATTAGATATTTTGACACATTTTTTGTAGTAATGTTTTACACTTGGCAGATACTTAAAAAGTCTGTAGAAGAGTGGACAACGCTGTTGGAATTTATCCTACCTTTACTCGAGTTGCAAACTCATAGATTCGACTCGGTCCAGTGATAGCTTTGTGGTAGCTAATTTTGACTATAGAATTAAACTTGATAACTTCACGGAGCTTTGGTCTTTCTTTGAGTGACAACCTATCGACGTTTTTCACATGATAGAAGAGTGACAAAACTGTTGCAGATGGAGTCCAAGTGACATAATACGCGTACTAAATCAATCAATAAGCCATAGTATGGTATTGTTTTGTATTATGACATTAATTTACGATTGTTACAATACATGGTATATTACAGTGCTTCCCAACCTGTAGGCCGCGAAATTCAGTAGAAAGTACAAAAAATCTATATATTTAAGTCTATCAAATCGGTGTTTCCCATATTGGGGGCCGCGAAATTTCTTAAGGGGGCCGCCGGATTGGATTGGATAGAAATTGGATTCTGGGGGAAAAGTATAGCAAATCGAGGATTTCGAATTCGTCGGTGAGTTAAAATAAAAACGAGTTACGGAGACAATTGAAGAGGGCCGCGGATTATTTTTTTTTAGATTTAGACGTGGAACGAAAAAGGTTGGGAAGCACTGGTATATTACATTCAAAAGGGAACTAAGATAGAAAGAAACAGTTAATGATTTCAAAGGAAAAAAAACAGTTTTTAAAGCAAAATAAAAATACAATTTTGTTAATATTGAATTGAAACATTAAAAACAGGCCTGTGGAGTCGGGGTTGGAGTCGTGAAAAATAAACGGCTCAAAACAGTAAAAAAACCAAAATTTTATGATAGTGTTGACAATGCATGCTCGGCCGACTGAAGATGATCTGATGGAATACGTATATATAAGTTAAAATTAAATTATTCAAAAACTTCTTCGAAGTCGTCTTTTTTTACACGACTCCACATCCCTGATTAAATATACTATGACAAAAGGTTTCGGAACAACCGTTAGATGTGAAAAAAAGCACTGTGTAATTGTATAATATTATCCACTTTTATGGTGTTCACTGTCAATAATTGGTAGAAAGGCATTATACTAACAAAAACACAATTTTCTTTTGTACTTGTATCCACTTTTATTTATAATGATCAGAATAATAGTATATCAGCTGATCAGTAAATTATTATATCAATTACGACCAACTGAAATCTGTAGTAACAACTGCTATATCAGTTTTATATTTACGTTGTATGTTAATTAATTTTTTAATGAGTTAAATTTATTGTTGAGATAATGACGAAGGAAATGTTGTGCATTACTGACGTGGGCGTATAGATGCTTCTTCCAACTTGGGTCACTCGATTGGAATCAAAAAGTTCGTTTAATATTGTTTTTCAAAGCTTATATTGCTCTGTTTGATTTCAAAGTGTGCGATGTATAGACATGTTTAGTACGTAAGTAAAAAATCTGTTAACTTATTCAAGGACTCGTGTAAATGTATATTGAAAATGTCTGGGTGAGGTTGTTCACTCCAGATAGACTCGGCACACAAAAGAATCACGAGTGATTGTTAAATTTACATAAGTTGTGCTGTAGTTAGGCCGGAACCCGTCGGATCTTCAATATGTGACTTCTTCCTGGCCGGAGCGTGCTGCGGCAATTTTCTAAAAATTTATACATGTAAATCGAAAATAATGAAAAACATGTGTATTTTATTTTTTAGAAGTCTTAAGCCTAAATAATTTTAACGTCTTTCATTTTGTTAACGTTTTGTTTTGGTTCAGATGAGATTTTTTATTGAAAAAAATAAGAGCTCACTGCTTAAGCACGCCACTTGCTATCTGTTCATTTTTTACAGATAAATTTTATTACAATACAATAATATGCAATACTTAAATTAACTTGAGATGATTTGAAAATTTTATTACGCTAGATTCTATAAAATAAACGAATGTTTGTAAATAAGCTATTTAATAATATGTCTTAATCAAAGATGTCACTGTAGACTGTGAAACTAACCCTAAAAGTAAAAGGATGAAGGAGGAAAAGGTCTGAGGGTATAAATAATAGCTTCCCAGCTCAATTTTAATTTCAAGTATTGTGAAAAATTGTGATTCATTATGATTTTCTGTATATGGATATTTGGGTGACATTAATTTTTGGTGATTTTTGTGGAATTGTAGCTATCGTGGTTTTCTATTTTCATGTGTCATACTTGTTTGAGGTTTACAGCTTTGTCTTGTTTAGTTATTATTTTACCTTCAATAAATCGATTATAAAATTGGAAATCGATCTTGTAAACACCTTTACCGAATAGTAAGAAACCTCAAGAGTCTTCAACATTTGACAACAGAACCGAGATACTTGCTGAAAGAGATAAATAATTCAATTCGGAGAATTTCATGAAATATATTATCAAAACGATTATATCACGTTACATACAACGAATTTAAACATATTTTAATATGATTTACGTGCGTTATTAAATGAATAAATAATCGTAAAATATCGCTTTATGCCAGCTGCATAATATAATATGTTCAAATCGCACGAATTGTCCTAATTTACAATTGAACAATATGCTATTCCCACAGCATTAACGAGCAAAAAACGACAAGCACTTTTTATTATACTATTTTACGAACCCATTTCGCAATACCTTTCGACTAAAGCGTTCGTAAATAGAATTCAATTTATTATTTACTGGTTTTATCAAGTGATATATGAGCTGTCTAAAAAACTTAATGACTTAATTCATTTAACGACATTAGTTCAAAAAAGCTATAATCTAGAAAGCATTCTGTATTATAAGAAGGGTTTACTAAATGTTGCTTGCATTGGTTGTCTCAAAAGTCTTTGCATATTTTTAATACATTTGGAGTTTCTGACATCTATATTAATTGAGTTTAACGTTTGTTAACTAATCAGTTTGAAAACTACAATTAAATTATATTATTTTATAAGAACAAGAAATTAATGTTTATGAGGTATATAATATACGGATTAGTTGTAAGGAAGGACGTAAAAGCTAGAATTTTTGTAAATAAATTTACTAGTGACTGATTATAATTGTTTCATTCTGCTTATTTTATTATTTTTTTTGGTTTTATTTTGTATAAAAGAATACAACGAGTTCCGTAATTTATTATTTTTTGTTCAATGTACTTATTAGTAAAAAATATTTATTAATTATCAAATGATAATATTATTTATTATGCGAATCAAAACAAAAAACAACTATTTTCAAATATGACAAATTATGCCATGCATTTGTTGGATTGGCCCATTTAAAAAGGTTTAATTTAAAGTGTAAGGAATTTTAAGGTTTAATACACCTTTTTTTTATTTAATTTTGTTTTTGTACTGTAAACTTGTATTTTCTTATCAGTTGATAATGTTCTTGAAGAGCGGAACCGGTCCTGATATTTCAGTACGAAAGAATATTGTGTGTCTTTAATATGACGTGAATGATAAAAAATAGTGGATGTATAACTTAAATTCATGCATTTAGATATTTTGAAAAAGCAATGCTAGAAATAGTCCATTGGACCAAGTTATAATAAAACAAACTATATGATTGTTTTTAAATGCAACATTAATGTAACACTGAAAGCGGATGAAAATTTATCGAATTCGTAAAAACACTATTTTATTTGGATAATCCATCTTTATTAACAACTATCGCAAAGATTTTAGTAACACTTTGTATAATCTTGTATACTATTTACAAACATGCATCTCTTCCTCAATTACCACAGTATAATTTAAGTTTAGCACAGTTTTTATATAATTTTATTTTATTCAACCATGGATATAACGTTAAGCGATTCACTTAAAATAAATGTTTCCTAGATATAAAGTGATTCAATTTAATATAATTTATCTTACATAATAAAATATATAATATAAATTAGTTAATGTGAACAATAAATAAACTGTTGCCTTTTGTAGAATTACTGTCAGTTATCACGTAAAACAAGTCGGACTGATTTTTTTCGAATTCACATTATTAATTATACAAATAATAGTCTCAATTTTCATGGTTTTATATTTTGGACTGTGTTTTTGAGAAGCCAACGTACCGTGTAAATCGATTTACGTAATATCTTTAAATACGTAATTAAAGCGCTGTCTCCTTGATGCAGCAAGTAAACAAGATTTAAATTGGTTTTCATGTCTCAATATTAAAAATACTGCTACTGATAATGGTTGTTTTATACTGCTGAAAGTATCATTTATTATTTTGTTTACTATCGATTTATATGACTGATATTTCAATGGGTTTATGTTTTTTTTTATTATAAATTAGCGGATGTGAGGTTAATAGTTCGCCCTGACCTCTACGAAATTTGTTAGTATTCAATTCCGGTTAATAATACTTTTTACATCTATATTCCTTGTGGCGTAGATTATCATTTTGAACGCAATGTAATTATTTTATTAGAGTAAATGTTCTGCAGAAATTGTTTATGTTAAATTACTTGTAACAGAATAAAATTCATGTGTAAACAATTGTTTAAAAATCCAAAAGAGATTCGAAGCTAAATTATTGTTTACACGAAATATGATATTTTTGGATGTATAAATAAATGTCTGGTTCAGTACCAGACATGACTATCCCACAATAAAAAATCAAAGATAATTATAAAATCAAGAAGAACTTTTTTTGTATACATATCTCTATAACAACAAAATTTATTGAAATGCTTGTTTAATAATTGAAGGGAATCGAGGAAAGACAATCGATCCTTAGAGTACTCGATACTCGTTATTTATAAATGAAGATTTATTTTGAAATTTTATTTACTTATTTAAAAAACTATGTAAACAATGTTTAACCGGTGCGTTTAACTGTGCATTGCGTGGATTTTACTATCAGGCAATATATTTTTTATTAAATGGGTTTTCCCAGTTTTGCCGTTGACTGTGCTATACGATAATTTGAGACGTTTAATATTCTCTATTATTTTTGAAATATATGTTTTATAAATTTATTAATGAAATTAAATAAGCATATTTTTTTATATCATCTATTTATATACACAAATTTGAATTAATAATATAAAATGTATTTTGGTACATCTGAAACTACTCGAGTATACCCGAGTATTTTAAAAATTTACTACTCGATACTCGAGTAATTGGAGATTCTAGACCAGGCATGGGGAACCTGCGGCTACTCTGGTGCGGCCTTCTGGCCAATTCTGTAATTCTGTAAATGTATTTAAATTCGTTAATTCCTGACATTCTGACTGTAAATTCTTGTTTCCGGTCAAAGATTCCCTAGTCAATGTTTACTGCGGCCTTATGTCGAATCAGAAAAATGAATGCGGCCTTTAGAGAAGAAAAGGTTCCCCACCCCTGTTCTAGACCCTACCTAATTTTTTCTCTTTTTTCAATTTTACGATATTTAAATTCTTCAATAACCATTTATAAGTAGGAAAATAACCCAAGACAGTATTTCACTTACATCACGTGTTACACAAGCCTATGTGCAGTTGGGTCTTTTTTATATTGTTTAATAAAATGTATGAAGTAAGTTGTCTAATAAGTCATTAAGTGCCCTTCGTGGCTTTGACCATTTCTGTATATTTGAAAAGCTTGAAATATCTCTCAAAACCTTCAATATATATCGACTGTGGAAAGGAAAAAGGACGTAACCCTCAATTTCCAATTGAAAATGCGGAATAAGTATCTAAATTAAGCTTTTAAGTTTGAAAAAGATGACTTTGTAAAAAATTAAAACCATGAAAAAACACTGAAATAAAGGTTTTTCCGAGACAATTTCTTTAATTAATATTAGGTTATGTCAATTAAACACCAGCTTAGAAGTATCCGTGCACTTCAAGGTTGTGTATAATTCATAATTTGCATATGTCACAAAATCATCAAAACACGTTTTTAGCGCCTCCTGTAAAATTTGATATGTGTGGGTTACGTCCTTTTTCCTTTCCACAGTCGATATGTATATAAAGCTTTTTTGTTTAAAGAAATTATTGTTTGATTGGGATTAGTAAAAAACTTGCTTACTTAAAATTGAATTTACTTACAACTTTGTTTTTAAGCTCAGACCATTTGTCTTGAATCAATTATAATATATACAGATTTCCTTAAAATTTTGTTTTATTCATTTTTAATCTGAAAAGAAAAAATGTAAATTGGTAATGTCTGGTACTGAGCCAATAAAATTCATTTTTTTTTAACACCAAGTTTTTGATTGACTTGTCTTTTTAAGACAATATTGTAACAAAACGATCATAAAATCTGTAAAATATAAGCTTATTATTATAGCATAACTATTTTGAATAATGTAATGAAGGCTGTTTATAAAGGTTGCGAATTGAACAGAATAATAAAATAAATTTTATTTTATTCATGCATGTATTTCTGCCTCCAGCTCATTGAAAGAAGAGGAGTGCCAAATTTTTTGAATATTTTTGTATCTGATTTATATTGAAGCACATCTACTTTGTATACAAATTACATATTATGTTTTATAATGCACAGGTCCGGCTTCGCTAATCACGATCATTATCAACTGATTCAGTTGTTCATTTTATATTGTTATAAATAAATGCTTTTCCATCAAGAATAGATTTTTTTTTTATGTTTCCGCTGTTTTAAAAATCATTTACCAATAAGCAAAGTTTACACTTGCTTAAATAAACATCAAATACAATAAATTTTCCATAGACTGTTTATTTCAATCAAACAAAATATAACTGATATTCTTAACTTTTTTCATGTTTGCAGGACGACCCGGGACCGATTATCCGGTACTAGCAGCGGTGCCCTACACGAACTTCTATTGCGATGAGCAGCCCTACCCTGGCTTCTTCGCAGATATGGAAACGAGATGTCAAGGTAGATCACTTCTTCTCTGCTACACGGTCTTTAAGGCGTGTCAAATAGGGCTGTGCAAAAAATCATGTCCACAGCTGGCCATAACTTTTTTGAATCAATAAAAAATAATTGTGACATTGTAATTGAAATTTTCGTATTTTGAAAACATCCCTTTTCATTTAATTTGCTCAAAAGTTTAGTCGACGTACAAATTATATTTATTTTGAAAATATGTAGGAGCATCCTATTTTTACTTTCACAAAGTATACGTAAGACCTAAAAGAAGACAAGATAAATGTCGTAAATATATTTTATAGCGATTGAAAAATATCTAAAATTCGCGAGTAAGTTTTTAAAATCACTAAAAAGTTTTACAGCTAGGTAGGCAATCATTGCAATCCAACTATATTTAACCTTCATAATTGTGACGAGACAATAGCTAAGCTTAATTCCGAGAGCAATACTGTTTGACGACCTCTCCATAGATTGGTTTTTCAACCCGGCTCATTCCAAAATTCTTAAATCATGAACCATGAGTGTATTTTTGTTGATAAAAAATAAATTTTGAAGGTATTTTAAGAAATCAGTATCAAACATCGCTTGATAACATACAAATTATCATTCCAAAGTAATGTAAAACTAAAAATACTTTTAAAATGTACATTGTTTTTCAAAGTGAAATTCATGTTTTCAAGTTTTTTAAGAAACCATACTAGAATTTGAGCCCGACAGTTCCGCATTCGAAGTCAATAACGTTGAGAAAGCGGCCTGGCTTAAGATTACGAAGATTAAAACCTTAAAAATAAAATAAAAATATATATTGTGCTTGATTTTTTCTTCGATACATCGTTCTTTCTAGTCGGTCCTTTAATATTGTCTTAAAAAATAGAGATTAACTAGCCCATTTTGCAATCACGAGTTATCTAGAATGAAGTTTTGTGTTAAATGAATTCTAAGTTCACATCCGTCAATGTAATTCATGAACAACACATCTTTGAAAGCCTGCCTCCATAGCAATCCCGATCAAATTTATCGACAATTGTTTTTTGCGAAACATTTTTACAGCAAGTAGTCAAAATTGTCACTAAAATGATTATTGTGTAACGACTAAATATTGCCATTTTAGCACGACCCTAACATTCAACACAATTACGTACTCACTAGTATCGAGTCCGCAATAATATTCTAGTCACGTAGATAATGGCGACTTTTTACAGCGCTCCGATTGTCTCTTGACATAATGCGTATTTCATTTTCATCTCGATTAGCTTCTTACGTCGAAAAAATATACATTAGCTTATTAAAATCATTCGAAACACTTTCGTAATCATTCTGAAAACAATTCCTTGGTACTGGGCCATGAAATCGATTTCTTAAATGACATTTAAATTTGTTATCACAGTGACATGTAACGATAATTCAAAACGGACATTTTACATTTTGTTGAAAATAACAGGTCGAGGTTTTTCTTTATGTTTTTTTATTTTGATTTCTACGATTGTTCTTTAATGGATGCTATGTACATAGTGAGTAAATCATGTGATTGATTTTAATAATGTGAAAAGTCCTTCAAGAAATGATCTTTCTGCCAAGCTTTATAACTTTCTATTCGTTAAAACAACTTTAATAAAATGAAACGTTTATTAAGTCTAAATATTAAAGAAGCATTTTTTATGGGAAAAACACAATTTGTAAGTGTTGTTTTATTTTTCTTTACATACATATCGACACATTTTACAGGAGACACAAAAAACGTTTTTTGATGATTTTAGGCTAAAAGCAAATTATGAAATATACACAATCCTGAAGTGTACGGTGACTAATAAACTGTTTTTTTTTTATTGAATTAGGCTAACATTAATTTGATAATTTGTTAAAGAAAAAACTGTTTTTATGTCTTTTTTCATGGTTGCAGTTTTCACAAGCCTTTCTTTTTTCAACCTTAAAAGCTAAATTTAGATACTAATTCGGCATTTTCAGCTTCCATTCTTTTGATAGAACGTGTGTCAAGTTGTATGTCTTTTTCATTTCCACAGTCGGCATAAGCTGATGATTTACTACCGGTTTCAATGTTTGTTTTAAATATGATCTTACGAATTAAAGTTCTTTTCTCTGACTATATTTTAGTTCAAAATATGAAAATATCGAATTAAAAAAACAATTAGGAATCAAAATATCAGAATAACATATAATATTTAATATAAGTCACAAATAAATAAGAAATAGACAATTATTATTGTGTTACTTTAAATTAAATTTTATATTATTTGAAAAAGTAAAATAAATTTCCTAAATAAAAACTATCAGTAATATTGATTTAGACCAGCCATACTCAACCTGCGGCCCAGTAAGCTCTTACCAAATCGATGATTTCAAATTCCTCGGTGAGCTCAAAAAGTATTACCATAAATATGTTGCGGCCCACGTAGAGAAGCAAATATCGGAATGCGGCCCGGAGCAAAAAAAGGTTGAGTATGGCTGATTTAGACAGTGATATATAATAAACATATTATTTTTTTTTGTTAATTTCACTAAACACTAGATTGTCAGAAAAAATTACCTTTCGCGAAACATAGTAGTTAAAAAAAACAGGAAAAAGAAGCACTTCTTAGTTTAGATATTATATTATTTCATCGCTTTAGAATTAAGTGTTTGAATTTCCGAAATATAAGGTTTGAATAAGAATGCTTATTATGCGTTTTCTTTCTTATGTGTGTGATATAAAATTGGATATAGATACAATCAAAGCATATTATAGTCCAAAAATATGTATTTTAAGGATTTAACAATTATTTTGATAACTTGATTTTATTATGACAAACAACTCACTGGAAAATTGGGAAGTAAAAGTACTATTGAATGTAAAATACTATCGCATTTCTCTTGGAACTTCAGATTACAAACAATTAATTGAAATAATAGAAATTGTAGGAAGAACAACATTGAATGTTAAGTGACCCTGTATTTAACGAGTTCAACAGTTGAACAAATAATACTATCGTGTTTTTAGTTTTAAGTGTTTTCTAAACGACTCTTAAATATATTTGATTATTGTTTCTTACACAATAATAATTCTGTGGTATTGCAACACTAGCTTTACTTTTTTGCATCTCAGTGACCCTTTCCCAATAATATTTTCGGTATACAGGTAAAATCAATAACTCTTTTATTACACTGTTTCATTAATCATTGTGACTGGTGCTAATTAACCAATAAAAATATATTATAAAATATTACTGAATAAGGTAGTTTTGTAATATAATATAAGCCCATTAGAGGTGAAGAGAGCCGAGTGGTATTTAAGAAAAAAAAATAAGTTAGATGCGTTGTAATATTCTACACCTCTTGAAGTATTGTAAAAGTGAAGTAACCTTAGTTAATACACATTGCAATAGTGTTATCTCCGTAAAATAAAAATATGCAATCTACCAAAACACAAAGTAAAGGCGTGATTGTTAGTAAGTCCAAGAACAAGGTTTTTTCTCCGTGTTCTAAGTCAACGACGTTGACGCTCGACCACGAAGCCAGCATGGTTAATATCATATAACCAAATTTCATATTGGACTCATTCATTAGATTCAAAGTAGTTTTCACGAAAAAATTAAAAGAAAACGTCCAAACGTACACGCGTCACGCAGGAATCTGGGTCGGCACTACAACGAAGCGCAGAGCAGGGCAGACACATGTCTGTGAATATATCGACTGTGGAAAGGAAAAAGGACGTAACCTTCATTTTTTCTAAAACAGCATTTTTTCGATAATCACATTGTATACAACTTGACACACGTTCTATCAAAAGAATGGAAGCTGAAAATGCCGAATTGGTATCTAAATTTAGCTTTTAAGTTTGAAAAAGATGACCTTGTAAAAAGTTGAAACCAAAAAAAAAGACTGAAATAAGGGTTTAACCGAGACAATTTCTTTATTTAATAATAGGTTATGTCAATTAAACACCAGTTTAGAAGTCTCCGTGCACGTCAAGGTTGTATATAATTCATAATTTGCATATCTCCCAAAATCATCAAAACATGTTTTTGCGCCCATGTGTGGGTTACGTCATTTTTCCTTTCCACAGTCGATATGTGTTTCTTCATGAAGTACAAAAAAAAATCAAACTGAATTTTAAAAAAATACATATTTTAATATTTTTTTTCGCGATTAATTGAAATAATTTAAATGTGTTAAGCCAGCGATTTCCAACCTGGGAGGCGTGGACTATTACAAAAGGAGGCGCGAACAGTTCAAAATATGTATTGTCTTTATAACTGTATGAAATAAAGAATAGGGACGCGCGAAGATATTTCTTTTCTGAAAGGGAGGCGTAGTAACATAATGTTTGGAAACCACTGTGTTGAGTGATATTATCATATTCGAAAATTGATGAGCCGTTTAGAAACCGTAGGTCATCAGTCTGTAAGTATGATTTATTTATGAATGACTACCTATAGTGAGCGATCCCACTCGACTGTTTTTTAATACCGGTATTGATATCTGAAATACCGGGATTGCAATCCCTACTACAGCCTATAATGTGAAAAAAAATAACGTCACGAAATATAAATAAATGTTTTTTTTAATTTTTAAACCAAACCGCAAAAAAACAAGGAGTGTTCGTTTTGAATAAGTGCAATGAAGATTTTCATATAAATTAATTGATTAAAGGTCGTCAAGTTTTCTCTGCGTAATATTTTTTAACTGTAACGACAGTATGGGAATATGTTTAAATTTATCGACTTTTTAACGACCCGTTTAAATTATGAGATGGTCTTTTACATCTTAAGAACATCTCGTTTCGATCATCCGAGGACGCGATCGACGGTTTTAACAGCAGTGCCGTAGCTCGAGTATCTTGGGTTGGGATAATTATTGATTTACCTTGTTGATGATAATTTTGCTAACCAAGTCTACTTCTAACACTACCAATTGAGGGCATTATTTCCAAAATGGTTTAAAAATGATACTTGAATTTCATTTTGTAAAACATTACGATTACAAAAATATTTTTTGTTTTACATTATTTTGAAATGATATTTTGTATCTTATCAAGTCACATTTCAGACTGATTTCTAAAAATCCTTTTATAATTTATATGCATTTACTAAATTAAATTTATAGTGTTAATGTTTCAACAAGGCTGGGTTTGCAATTTTTTTTTAAACCATGTCCGCTCCCAATGTAGAGCATATGGACTCCTAATGGAGTTTATCTCAACAGAAGTGTTTCTACGAGAACTACTTGTTACTCAGTTGCTCAACCTCTCTTTTTACAAAGAGAGTAGGGATATAAGGATAGGGCTAGGACAGGACTAGTGGTAAGCTAATCGTTCTCGATATGCCCCATTCATAGGATAGGATGGGTGAGAGGGGGGAATTCAAGACATCACATGCATCCATGCCTTTGAACAGAAATTCATAAATCGATTGATAAATCAATTTATAAAACAGTCCGTACCGGGATTTGAACCCGTGCCCTCCGTAGCCGAAGTCAACAACGCTGACCACTCGACCACACAGGCGAAGGTGACAAAAAATAGCCTCAATATAGCCTATATCAACAGAAGTTTTCTACAAGAAATGCTTATTCGTCAATTTCTCTTACTAGAAATGGGTTCCATGAATAAACAGAACATGAAAAAACAGAACATGAGAACATAGAACATTTAGACATAGACAATTCAGAAGATATTCAATTTTAAGTTGAATGATACCTGTTTCTTCTTAACTATTTATTGGAAAAATATTATAGAATTATTGAATATCATACAGGTTATAATTTCAGAACAGTATGTTATAACGTGCGCTTTACTTTATCAGCCAATGGTGACTATTATAATCGTCGAATATAAGTGTATTTACGACAATTTCAGATTGAAAGTTTTATTGATATTCACGATTGCTGTTTTATTTATTGTATCTAATACGACATAGAGATTACTAATTGATTGTAAAACATATCAATACTAGTGTTTTCTTAAGATATATTGTACGTTTTGTGATGTTCTGTTTTATCCGGTTACCCTAGAAATGATATTTGATGAAAAGACAAAACTAGGAAAATACTAGCGTTTTTTTTCACAAAGAAATATTTACAGGTAATTCCAATGCGTCAAATATTTTAATGTTGAATGATCATTCTAGAAAAACTCGACGAAAATATTTTATAAGTTACTCAAGATTAACTTGAAGAGAATTGACATCACAAACAACCGCGTCGTAGGTTTCCATTTAAAAAAAATCTAAATTTTACATTGATCTTACCGGGAATAGAAATTAGACCCGCCTTATCGGTAGAATTAGCTCTAACCAACTAGACCACAGCGGGTGAATATTAATTCAATGAAACTTTCCGTACTGAGATTTAAGCTCGCGCTCATTGCAACTGAAGCCAATGATGTGGAACACTTGACTACGGATCTGGGATTATGCTTTTTAAATGGAAGATGACATAAAAATCTTTTTTTCCCTAGATATTCACGTTCACTCAATCATCATACTAGAGATTTCTAGATAAGCACACGTATAAGCTTTTATTGGTATGTAAAAATAATTTAATTATCTACACACCACTACTCTTTTTGGTGTGGTAAAACTACGTTTAAGTCGTATGTGCATATATCCATATAATTTTTTTTATTAAGTGTTCTCAATCTCTCAAAACGATCAATTAAAAAGATGCGCTAATCGGTTTCTCAATACAGTTTCCGAATGTTAGAATTAGGGTAAAACCAAAGATCGATTATTATAAGTTGTCCGCTTAGAGAGGGCGCCAGTGTGACCAGAGGTATGTTGTTATACTCATTTACCTGTCACGGGTGTCACGTTATTGTCAAAATACTTACCATAGCTTTTTTGACGAGCTCATAAAGAGTATTTTTCAGTTATGGAATGTGGCTTCGAGAAATTAATTTGAAAGTATGTGAAAATGTGCATTTGAGTTTAGTATAACGGTGACCATTCATCTGGGCCCGACCATAGATCTTTTACACGAGCTCAATATTGTGTACCAAATGAACAGGTCCAGCGTTTTAATAAAACTGAGAAACACTTCTCTAGTTTGAACGCATACGTTAGGATCGTTTTTCGATCAAATTCTTTGAGTAATTGTTTTTTTAAATTAAATAAAAAGCGCGCCACTGTATTTGTGCAACCGTTTTGTATTAATCATTTATAGATTTCGCATAAATCTTTACAGTTTTTGTACGCCGCGGTGTAATTATGTCAAGCATTGCTTGGGTTTTGCGGCCGTGATGAAAAAAAACGTACTGCCACTGGAAATTTTTAGAAAATCAATAATAATTAAATTGAATGGTAGCGGCCTTAGGAAACATTGACACATGTACGTTTATAATTATTATTAATGGTTATCGTTTCTAGCATTTTAAACATTAAATTTTGGACTAAATAATTGAAGTAAGAAGATTTATTTGAAATCCTAAAATCTTTTTACTTAGCTTGTTTTCAAATTTGAGTTATGTATAGTGTGTTTGTTCCGTTTTCGACAAATTGAACATGATATTAATCTAGGTTAAACGAAATTCAAAGTTAATTGATCGTAATCAGTAACTTAAATAGAGAAGTCAGAGGTACCTTGTATATTTTAAAGATTATATTTGCCCATTAAGCCGCCCGCCCCTTTAGAGTCGGTCGACATAATGCGAGACTCAAAACACGCAATTTCGTATAATACACAGTCGACCTCCCTTATAGCGTAGATATTGGAACTACGCTATAGGAATACTACGTTATAAAGAACTAGGCACCAATACGAAATTTGAGGTTAGGTTCTTTCCATCGTTTTTAGTAAATTAAACGAATTCAGCAAATCAAACATTTTGCCTGTCATGTTTACGTTTTCTTTTCACCTGTAACAGAATACGTTTAGCGAAGTCAAGGGACAAAAAGATTCCGAGAAATATATTATATTTTTTCTCTATTTTTCTTTTCACCATTGTTCAAAATAAAATTTTCTTCGTTTCCAAAATTGCTTAACTCTAATTCTAATTTAAAAGTTGCGTTCCAAATAATATTACTATTTGTATTATTGAAAACTAAATGAAACACAAAGACACCAATCTCCCCCCCCTTCTCTGTTCAAATCGATATTATATCAAACATCGTTTTGGATATATGGATCTTCACTTTGCAATATTCAAACTATTTTTAAAAAAAATGCTGGGAAAGCGTAGAAAAATAATATGAAATGTATTTGAGCCACAATTTATCAAATTTGCTTATTACACGAGAGAAACGTTTTGATACTATATAAAAGATTGTTAAATAACATCTTTGTATTTTGATTTCACAAAAACATCGTAGAACAATATTGCAATCGGCCATCTTGTGCACGAGTCGATAATTTTGAAAGGGAACCGGAAGTCTAAAACTGGTCGTTGCTGAATAAAGGTTTAAAAGTCAAAGCAGAAGATATTGCAAGTGAAAGTATTACTGAGAAATGAATTTACTATTCATAGAAAAGTAAAGTCTGCTGCAATAATGTGTTATGAACAAAAACCCGATAAATGTATCATCAGCGATTTGACGCGGAATTTTAGCAAAGGCTAGGTTATTCTAAGCAATTGATAGATTTTTATTTACGAACTTTTAACTCTGAGCAGGCCAATCCAACAAATGCGAGGCATAGTTTCAATACTTTTGTAACAACATCAAAATGTCATATTTTGTTTTGCTTTGCATAATTTAGTGCCGCCTGTGTGGTCGAGTGGTCAACGTTGTTGGCTTCGACTACGGGTTCAAATCCCGGTACGGACAGTTTTATAAATTGATTTTTCAATCGATTTATGAATTTCTGTTCAAAGGTATGGATGTATGTGATGTCTTGAATTCCCCCCTCTCACCCATCCTATCCTATGAACAGGGCGTATGGAGAGCGATTAGCTAACCACTAATCCTGTCTTAGCCCTATCCTTCTATCCCTACTCTCTTTGGAAAAAGAGAGGTTGAGCAACTGAGTAACAAGCAGTTCTTGTAGAAACACTTCTGTTGAGATAAACTCCATTAGGAGTCCATATGCTCCACATTGGGACCGGACATGGTTTAAAAAAATTAAGTTATTTAATACATAATATGTGTATTCTAATAAAACATTCAAAATAACAAAAGTCATTATGGTTTTTTACATCAATTAAAATCAAGCCCAAATCAACATCAAATTTTCAGAATGAAACAATCAGTTGCTTGTAAAGTTATTAACATGTTTTATAAATGTATTGAAAATAGTAAAGTTTTTCACGTCGTTACTTACAATTTTCCAATAATTAATTTACTGTATACTTCATCTAAATCAATTTCTTGTTCTGATATAAGGTTAGATTTCTAATTTATTTCAATAAAGTAGAGTCATTCCATTTTATTCCAAGTATTAGAGTGCGCTCCAACACAAGACGTGTGTCCGGGGGCTTCCAAACCGCTGCGCGCTCCTTAGAGAGTAGACTGCTCCGAAGTGCTTAATCCATCACCGGTGGAAGGTATATTTCTTAATACCGAATTATAATTGTGATATGTTTCTTATTTCAGGTTGGCACTATTGCGACATTGACGGCAGGCAGGCTACCTTCCTGTGTCCGAACGGTACCCAATTCTCGCAGGCTGTCTTCGTCTGTGATTGGTGGTTCAACGTCAGATGCGATCTGTCCGAGAGGCTTTACGTCTTAAACGATCGACTGTACAGACGGCCAGCTCTGGATCCCACCAGGCCTCATCGCCTCATCACCAAAGACCTTCTTGAGGATATTTTCGCAAAGAAATAGACAATCAACCGTGCGTTGTGATTAGTTTTAAGAATACATTAAGTAAACATACCTTTTTTGCAAATCTCAACGTGCTTATATGTATATTTATTTACTTGAAGATTGAAGAGCTCGTCGAATAAAAATAATCGTGATAGACAGCTTAAAGTACCTAATAATGTTGAAGATGGCGTCGACATTTTCCCAATATAGTTTTTTTTATTATTTTTTATAATATTTGATGTGTCAATTCATGGAAGTAAACCAAACCCTGGTACAGCTGTTTCAATTTAGCTCGATAAAGAAAGTGCATTAAATACAAATTATCAAAATGGATCCAATGCTCAAACTGAATAAATTCACAATAAAATAATAAAGATAACCAGTGAGTGTTGTTTCACAAAATAATGAGCCATTTATATGTTAAGGGCAAGTGAAATGGTCAACAGCGACACCTATTAGTAAGAAAAATTGTCATGTGACTTATTTGCAAAATTTATTGGAATTTAAGTTTAAAACTATATAAATATTAAGCGTTAGCGAAATCATATATATCGATAATTAGATTAAGTTTTTTTTAATTCTCTATTTGACAGATACTAAAATTTAATTAGGTGTGAATTTCCAATAAAAGCTTGGTTGATATGTGAGGTCCTTGCTTAAGCACGCCTCTAGCTCCCTACCCATTTTTTACAAATAAACTTTATTACAATATGATAAAACGAAATGTTTAGCTTCAACTGAGATGATTTGAAAATCCTATTAAGATAGATTAAGTTAAAACAGTGGCAATATTACTAAATACATGTAATCGATCAATATGACCAGCTACTGTGCGGTATGGAATGAATGAGTGAAATAATGTTATTAATCCCCCCACAATAAAGTTAAATTATTACACATACTTAAAATATTTTGGAGCCCTGCTTTTATGAAATGTCAGCAGTATGTAACTAAAAAAAGAATTTTAAAAATTTGGTAGAGTGACATCTATTAATAATAAAAATAAGTATTTATTTTTTATCAATAAAATATTTATTTGCAAACAATCATTTCATTGATAAAATCTAGATAAAAACAAACAAAGACAAATATCTCAGCTGATTAAAACATTCCTCATTATTCTTTTCTTGCTATTGATATAATATAATGAACAGGGAGCCAGTGACGTGTATAAGCAGTGATTTCTTCTTATTTTTTTTAAATTTACCAATAATTCACCACAACCTCTTATTTAAATATACAGAAAATTTTTAGTGGAATTGTTTGACAACAATGTCTTTATCAATTGGAATATTTTTTTTTAAATAAAATTCAATTGGATTTCAGCAATCACATGAATATTTATAAAAAAATATATTTAACATTATTTAAAAATATATACATACATATATGTGCTGTTGAAATCTGAACTTTTTCACTCACAGTTATTCTTTAGTAATTAAAGTATTTTTTTTTCTGGAGATCGTATAGTAATTATAATTATACATACAATATTACATATTTAGATACAATAAAATAATATTTTATTTTCGTTACCATCGAAACGACTTTCCATATACATTTACGTGATGGTTACTCGATGGATGTAAATCTGGTGTAATTAAATTTTTAGTAATATGGTTTTCGTGTAGAATTTAAAATAGTATCCAAGTAAATAGGGCTATCGAGTAACGTTTGAGAAACATTTTAATATTAATCATTATGCGTACAGCATATTCTTTATAAATATTTTATTGTATACACAATAATAACAATATCTCAATGATCCTGGAAAATAATATTTCAAGTAAACCTAAAAATTGAGGCAATTAGCATCTTTTTTAATAGTTTTGCTAAGAAAGTTTAATACCTACAATTGACTATTAAAATTATACTACAGTAGTATGAAAACCAACTTTAAATAATGATTTTACTATCAAAAGTTTAGAAGGTAAAATCATTTTGTTATCACACTGCACAAGTCTTTCATAGTCAATCATATTGTAGAATTTGAATCATCTAACTGAATGTCATTAAATGTTGTGTATATGATTTTATCGTTTAAACTTTTCGTAAATATTTAGGTTAATTCGCATTAAATTTCGTCAAAAAGTTGTTAAACAAACATTCAGCTCTCCTGTAAAATAAAGTAAAGCTGACTTGGCTGTGTTTGAATCTGGACGCATAAATTGTCAAAATAGTTATTAAAAGTTGAAATTTAATTTAACAATGTAATTCTTGTTTTGCTTACTATAATAATAAATCCCCACAATATGTGTTTCATTTTAACACATTTTCAACTCAATTATTATGTTATATTTTCCTTAGAGTAACGGAAATTAATTGTATTCATTCTTCTGATGCATTCGTGAAACAACTGGTGTCGTATGATATTTAAAATTGCGTATTTTTTAAGTTATAAAAAATATTAGTTAATAATTACATCTCATATATTTTATATTTTTGTAAATAAAAAAAGTTTTTCTTCATTCTAAAGAAATGAATGCCATTCAAATAAAATATTTTACCTACCTTAAATATGTATTTATTTATATATAACTTGTAATAGAATTATAAATAGGTATTCTAGCATCTGTTTTACAATATTATGTTAATTTTTCTTAGCAACAATCTTGGTTGTGAACCCTAAAAGCTTATCATTGATAATAATAGATGGTATCATTCGATTATTATATTATAATAAAATATATTTAAAAAAAACAATAATGTAATAAAGCAAACTGTCAATTTATGTTTTATTTTTTAAACCAGTGTCTTGTATTTTTTTTTATATTAGAATGTAATAAAGTATTTTAGAGAATAAAACTATTTTTTTCAATTTTTTTATTAGTAAAAAACTATTTAAACTATCGTTTGGAGAGTTAACACTTCTATTTGAAATTTCGAAAGATGGTGCTGGTAGGAAATAATATGTAGGATGGTGTATACAACAATTCTTGGGATTAAACTTATATTTAGGCAAAATGCATATTTAAGTAAACATTCAAAACATATTTTATTAGTACTTACTATAAGGCTTTTTGAAAAATAAAAAGCTTCTTTATTAAAAAAAATTGCTTCAGTCTTTGTAGGTACTCTTCACAATGACGACTAATAATTTTGAATATTTCTCACAGCTTTTAAATGTGATTTATAGATGGATAGTATTTAAAAATTATTAAAATTTTATAAAGATTTTATAAATTTTGTCAATTTTGATGGAAAGCCATTATATTCTGTAATACAAAGTGCATAAATTTTATTATGTTATTTTATCTTAACAAAATTATTTCATTTCAGTTTTACTGCCATCTATTGTAGAATAATGACAGATAAGTAGTTTACATTTTCTTCGCTAGAGAGAAAATTACTAATATTTTAATATAAATATTTTTATGAACATCTGGAAATACTCGCAATAAACAAAAGTTAAACGGCATTTTTTTTTAAATTTGTAAAATTGTTTTTTATTTCAACGAAAATATATATTTATTTAGTTTTCCGGTAGAATGTTGAGTGTAGCGGTGAAAATGGGAACTAATATGATATAACTATTTTCTTATAGAGGTCACTAAACATAAACGAAAATAATTGTGAATATCATTTTATTTTGAATAATAATGAAATTATGAGGAGCTATTCTAGATTATTAGAATTTCAATAGTTTCAAAACTGAATAATTTCTCTTTCATTTAAGGACTTGGCAAGTTTGGCCAAAAGAAAAGAATAGTTTTAAACAATTCTTGAAGGCTGGAATAAGAAGAAGGGGTTGTAAACATTACAGATATTCATGTGGTTGAAATTTATCACTAAAATCAACATATTCATTGAAAAATTAATTAATGAAAGTGTACAAACATGTGGAACTATGGACAAATGCTAGAGTTTAGCCACATGATTGGCTATTACAGAGGACGGGGAACCGTTTCATATCGCAAGGCCGCGTTCAAGAAACTTAAAATACATTTATAAACTATTTTGTAAATATGAACGAAAACAATGGAATGGAATGAAACTTTTAGGTTTGTTCAATAGGTTACACTTGAAGTCTTTTAATGACTCAGATTTCTCATCCCTTTCATATTCCCTTCATAAAATCTGCCACTCTACCATTTTTTGATGACCTAATTATCTTTTGTTGAGATTACTTATTTGGTGTTCATATACTTCGTTAATTTGAATGCATAATAGTATCAAATTCGAATTGTTTGAATATTGTACTTTTCCATGAGTTTTGTCGCTAACGACCCGGGTTTCGCCTTTCGGCATCTTCAGGCATTCCAAATGCACGGATGTACTTGAACTGACGCGTAGTAAACAGTTTGTATCGTTTATCCTTTATCGTTTATCTTAAGTACATCCGTGCACTTGGAATGCCTGAAGATGCCGAAAGGCGAAACCCGGGTCGTTAGCAACAAAACTCATAGAAAAGTACAAAATTCAAACAATTCAAATTTGATATTGAAATTTCATCCAGCACCCTCAGTCAAAATACTTAAGCATAATAGTATATTTCTTTTAACTTTTTGGCTGCTGTAGAAAAAAGTACGTTTGTACTTAGCACGCCGGCTATGATTTGCAATTATTAATTATATTAGTTATTGACGAGGTAACTCGTCTCTGGCATGTTGACCACGAAAATTTGACGAGATATCTCGTCTGTGGCAGCCTTCTAGTTAAGCGTGAGTGAAACAATCTACAGCGACATCTATCAATAAGATAAATTGTGAAGAAACTATCAGTGTAGTTAATAACATATATACAGTTAAAAAACGCATTCTTATATAATGATCTAACATTCAGTGACGTGATCAAAACACCTTATTTATTTTTGAAAAAATGCTTTTTTTTTCGGCTTCCATTATTCATTCATAGCTTATAATGTGTTTAAAAAGTAACTGTTAAATGGAGAATAATTTGTTAAATGACAAAAAAAAACTTACTTATTACTTATCGTTAGTTACTATATTTGAAAATAAATAGCGTCTTTCTAAAAAAAAAATGTGAGGCCACTGCTTAAGCGCGCCACTGGCTCTCTCTGATAGAGTTAGCTGTTTGGGGAATACAATAATAATACGATTATATATTATATTACTTTCATTATGATATAATATAATTCGACACACGAGTTTAATAAATTGATACATAACCTTTGCCATCGTATACAAAAAGCCTTTTATTATTTCAATGATAAAACAAGTTAAAAGCTCTTCAATAAAATTTACATTGTCAGATTGTAATTTGTTCCATATTTAAATGTCATTTGTTTAAATTATATAACAAAGAAATTTTCGAACACTATGTTCGATGTTCGAACTATGTTGTTTTGAATTGATTTCTTACGGAGCAAGTGTATCGAATATACAATAAAGAATATGACACCTTGTCATGCCATCAAAACTGCTTTCCGTTCGCCATTTTTGACAGCGCAAATAAGCGAATATTATACGAGTTGTAAAACGAATAATTCATATCGTCTTTCTCATAATTGTTCCATATTTGACAGGTCTGCGGTATTCCGCATTGTTCGTCGAGGTTACTTGCTACAAAGATATTCGCAATCCGCTCGTATCGCTTTCTGTTTTTTCGCTTGCCGAAATTGATGTAACCATCATTCATATACCATTTTACGCAACAGTTGCAATATCTCTCATATTCTTGTGAGGTGCACATCTATCCAATGTCTTGGTTAAGCTTTTGTTAACCTCAAAAAGTGATTATTTTATCTCATCATCTGGATTTTGGGTAATCTTTGTGTGCGATCGATTGGAGTAACTTGCATTTCTGGTCAGTCGTTTGTCAATCTCAATGGCGTAGTTTCTGGTAAAAATAAACGATAGTTTAGTGGTAAAAGTGATGATGGTTTGTTAGTATTGATGGCTCTGGTTGCAGCCTTTCGGGTTTGAGTAATGGCGTCTTGTAGTAACAGTCGAATCTCTAAGACTGTTTTTGACTGTCCTGGTGTTTATATCGGGTTGTTCTTGCTAGTATGAGTAATTTTTTTTACCATGTTGTATTTTTGTCATTAGTTTTTCCGTTTTTTTATACTGTACCTGATAGTAAAAAGCTTATTCGGTGTATCATTATAACTTTATATTATGTTTATTACAGCATAATAAACACTTGTTGATTTTAGTTGAAATTACTAGTAAGCAATAAAAACATCACGCCAGGAATCCTGAAAAATGCATGATGAATTTAAGACTATTCTGTATTCGAATAATCGAGTTTAAATATTCAAGGTTATATTCGATATTCGAACATTTGTTTTCAGCGAATATTTGAAATCCCTAATTGCAACGTATGGTCACAGCAATTGATACCAGAATAATATACCTAGTAATTTGAGTACTACCATTCAATACGAAACTAAACAATATCGTTGAAAGAAAAAGCTTCCCATAGATCTAACAAAAAAAAACCAAATAAAATTTGCATTAAATTATAGGAATTAATTTGTTTTTGAGAATTTCACACGGCACTCAACGCTTAATCATTATTTTTTATATGCTTGTTATTTATTATACTTTGTTTAAAAGAGAATACGCACGACATTAGTTCCAGTATGTGTCTAAAGCACGGTTTCTCAACCGGGGGATACAGAGATTTTTTTTTAGGGAAACCACAGCACAGTTTTGGGGGGCCACGGGCAAATATTCGTAAACTTTCAGGTTTTGAAAATCCGGCAGCGACAAAATATTCCAGTCAAATTTATATAATAGATTTTTTTTTAAAAGTTCTCGTGTCTTTTCATTTTGAGGAACCTAAAAAATGAAATCTGCCAGCGAGAAAAATGTTCAAAGCATTAATTAAGTAATTATTTTTTTCATACTAAATATCTAGAATCTAAATATTTTTTAATACTAAGGATGAGACAACCGCGAGTAGAAAAGGAGCAAAAAAAGAACTGGATATAGCATCTAGAGAAAATGCCATAAATAATAAATAATGTTTCGGTAATACACTCATCTGTTGATAAACAACTCCACTTTCAATGTCACCCGTGAGCCTGTAGCAATTTTAATATTCCAGTGGTGTGGGCAAAATAAAAATATGGCTCGCCAAAATTGTAGCAAAAAAATAGCAAATCAATAACATATCCATCAATTCCATTTGAAGCCAAATTGTCAATACTTATTTTCCAAGCTTTTGTCGTATTTAATCAAAAAAATCCGTTATCGTATTTTAATTATCTCATTTATTTACCTGTAAATGAAAAGTGTTTCCACAAAATATTTTTTTTGTGTCAATAAGCTATTTCATTTAAGTTCAATCGCCATATTTATTTTGAAAACTGTACAAAACTTTTACGAAGAAAAAGCTTAAAAAAACTATCTATGGTTTATACGAGCGATACCTTTTTTAATATCGTCTAGGCCGCATGCCGGCTTTTGATATATTTCGTAGGCCGAAGCATATTATTATAAACTATAATATAAATGTCAGTACACAAAAATACAAATGTATCTAAAATACACATTTGTTTACGTATTTTTTTGTAAACAATATCATACGTTTGAAAAAGAATCTGGTTGTCAAAAGGCTTCACATAAAATCTGAATTGGCTACATGTGGCCCATAGGTAACAGGTTGAGTATCGCTGGTATATATGGTCTAAACTTAATAAAGTCTCATCTTTGAAATCTATAAATCCGAAACAGTCCGTAACGGGATTCAAACCCGCAATGTTTGCAACTGAATCCAAAATCGTTGATGACTCGACCACGAGCCCTGACAGTACAATAATTACAATACTTTAGTATTGTTTATTGACTTGGCAGAACTATGTTTAAACTTTTTAACAGTTTTAAAGTTTAAACATAGTTTTGACGATGGTGAAAGCCGAAATCGCTATCAACACATACAAAATATTAAAAACTGTAGAACTAAAATACTTTAATATTTTTAACCTGTTGTACTATTGTATTTTTTTAATATCACACGATATTGTTTTTTTTTGTCGATTTTTAATGATTTTTATCATTATTTTTATTACTAAATCAATTAACATGTCATTTTTATTTTTTTGTGTAGGTATATCGTTAAAGTGTATCTTATCTTTTAAAAAAAATGTCGTATAACATAAATTCGCAACATTATATTGTATCCTCTCTGTACCGTAAGCCACTGTATATTCTCATCGTGACGATTTCACAAACGAAAGTATCCGAACCGGTCTAAAGAGCTACTAACTCCTATTAACGAGACACCTGATCATCAGCTTGGCTTCTTGATTACCAGTTTCTCCTGAGAAATTCTCCACTGGACTCTTTCCCATAGGTGAGTATATTGGATAGATCAAGATAGGTAAAGTTAAGTGGAGAAATGGTTAAGCGAAGATCATGAAATGTCAATTTTCATAGTGTCATTAATCATCACCATTAGATGCAAAGATTATTTCAATATATGTGTTTATTAGTAATAAAAATTAAGAAATATATATACTAACACACTCAGAATGTGGGAAAACTTTTCGAGAGTAATATTAACGACACAGGAGTATAAAAAAGTAACGTTTTAGTAGATAAGGGTCAATGATTATTTGGTGTATTTTTTTCAACTGATAACAAATAAACTATTGATGTGTGTGTCCAAGCGGTAAATAAGTAGTACAAAAACTGAGAACCAATTTGTTAACATCTTCGGGCGTGTCATTGATTTATAAAAAATATATATTCATAATATATTACCGTAACGATAGAACATTGTTGTTTCAGGGTATCTGATATGTCCATATGTAAAACGAGTACATAGTACTTTCTTTCACGAAAAAAATACAGACCTTTTTACTAGGGCTGTCTAATTTGAGTAGTACTGTTAGCTGGAGTCGGCACTGCATGCTGTCTGAAGAAATAATTAAAGTCGTGTTTTAGCCGTCTTATTTTTGAACGATCTCACAGCCCTGCTTTGTACAAATCATAATATAACACACTCTTTCACTAATAACTTCAATTTGAAAAGAATAAAATTTGTATGCTCTTTCAGTATCAAACATATACGTCAAATGACACATCTCAACACATTATTTATGATGAGAACTGACTATAATTTCAAGCAAAAGGGCAGGGCGATGCGAGAGCTTTTACCATTTCACTAGATCTTTCCTAGTCAAAATCTTCAATCCGCACTCTTTTAGAGTAATATGTAGTTCACGTATCAAAGCTTCTTTTGCTAACGGATCTCGTTACATAAAAAAGTGTTTTGTGTAGTTTTGTGTATTTTTTTCAACTGTTGAAAACTAATATAAACTCTGGGAATAAAATTGTGCAAACTAAACTAGTTTTTGAACAGATTAATAAATATGACATATGCATCTAGAGTTTTTTTTTATTTATGACACACAGCAACTTGGTAAAGTTCCCAAATTAATATTGCACTGTGGCATTTTAAACACGCCTTCGCAAATCTATGCTAAATGATACAGAGACAATATAAACAATAGAACGAAAAAATGGTACTATACATATGGTTTTAATTTCTAGCAAGATGGATGTCTAATTGCTTGTTTGTCAAAATTAACAAATGGCCTACCTTTTCACGAATTGTTTACGAAAATCTATTGTTCTAGGATTGGAGAAGTAATGGTGAAATTAATTGCTTTTAGTCTAATTGTTGCATGTAAACAAGCACAGTACACGACCTAAAACTAATCAAACAGGATCTCAGTAAAACGCACGTGAGATTTACCTTTTATAATAGATTTCAAGGCTTAAAAACAGTATCAATTTAGACAATGCAAGGCGGTATCAATCAAAGGCGATGCCCGATTACGTCATATTTGTACAGTCCTTTTCTTTGCATATATTTTATTTATGTAACAAAAAAACCCTTGCATTATCCCCTTTACAAATCTGCTTACAGATCAGAAATCTGTTGCAGTTTAGTGACGTCAGATTGAAATGAAGGTATCTTTCTTCTCCATTAATTTTAAGTGTGATTAAGAAAAATAAATCAATGCATTTTGGTTCATAAGTAACTATAGAATTTACACATCCTAAAGCAAGTTAAATCACAAAAATCGATCGCTTTATGGCGAAGACAGCGGTGGACTACCAATACGTTAAAGGGGCTCGCCTAATCTCAAAGCCATTCTCGGTGTTCTGGTGAAGGAGTGATTTTTTTTATCACTACTATACAATTATATACGATCGATTGTTGCTTAATACAGTTATGATATGTCACAATACGCAATTTACCGTTAACCTGTCAATGTAAATGGCTAAAAATGTACTACTGTGTATACTGAAGTTGTCGTAGATAATTTATAATGTCACAAATTGCAATTATGTACTAATTTGATCTGAGAATATTTTTTTCTTATATTAACAAGCGGCTCGCAGGCCGCAGTAAAATTTGACAAGGGGCTCGCTCGAGCCTTTACAAGCCCCCTCCAGCCCACATCTGGGCGAAGATATTAGATAATATTTTTTTTAATTTTCAGAAAAATTAGGTTTATCGACTTTTTTTTATCCCTAACGCTATATTGTCGAGTCACATATTAAAACAACCCTTGCATTACCCCCGTTACAAATTTTCTGACAGATCAGAAATCTGTTGCGGTTTGAAGGTTTCTTCCTTCTTTATTAATTTAAAAAAAAACTTTTGGATATGATCCCAGACTTTTTTGTTACGCCAAAATTATAGATGATTATATTTAATTAGGCTACCAGTTGATTAGTACCAATGAAACTAAAGGAAGCGAAATTGACTGTAAAGATTGTATGTAGGAAAAATCTTAATATTGTATTAATGATTTAATAAAAAACTTATTCCGAATGTTAATTATTAATCCGCCGTTTTTAAATTCACGCCTCACTTCGTGAATTTCACGCATTTTACCAATATCGTTCTTACATCTTTACAATACGACTCCAAAAAAACAAATGAAAATTTCAAATATTCTTATTTTAAAATAACCACGGAAGTATATTTCAATAAATAAAAACGGAAAGCAGATGTCATGCTTTAGTGACAGCTGACTTATTTTGTTATTGCCGCATATAATGCAATATTGTTGGTTAATTAGAACCGGAAGGATGTTATAATAATCAAGTTCCAAATAAATTATGAATATTCAAATACGTCAAATGACCATTCTAGATTGATCCACTTTCACATGCATTGGTGTAGAAGATCAGTTTATTGGAGAAAGGTGTTGTTTGTTTTAAGTTATATATTATTGCATAACAAGTACGATAATAAGCTATTTCAAGCGTGAAAGACTAACATAAAAAAAACTTACATCTTTTATGTAATATTAATTTAATCTGCAGGATATTTCTATGTGTTTTGTTTTTGTTTTATTTTTCATCTAGATATTACCGAACAAGAGAAAGCTTCTAGGTGCGTATGTTATATTCACATACGGTCTCTGTAGTCTAGTGGTTAAAGCTTTAGTTTTACGACAACTCTCGCCAAGGTCAATATCAAATTAAGATACTTTCAATTCAACGTTTGAGATATTGGTAATATGTGTGCATGTTTCGAATTAAGACTTTTTTCAATACATGTCTTTTCCCAATGTGGAGCATACAACGTTTTAATATATTTTTTCTACGTTAACTGCTTGTTACTCATATTCTCAATTTCTTTTTTCAAAGAGAGTAGAGATAGAATGAATAGTGTAAGGACAAGACTATTGATTATCTTATTGTCCTCAGCAACGCCCCGTTGTTTTAAGATTGGAAGGGTGGGAGAAAATTTATAAACATTGCAAACATCCATGCCTTTTCATAGAAATAGATTGAAGAAAATATAGTTCGTACTGGTACTTGAACTAGCTTTTAAAGGTCTAGATAACATTATTTCAGTGCGGCGAAAAAACTTTTTAGTAAAAAAATAATACTCCATAAACGATGTCTGAAATTATAATTATTAATAAATGCCGTTTATTCAATGTTATCATTATAAAAATACATTGTTTTTGGCAATATTTTTATGCGGAGCAAAGAATTATTGACCTCAACAGAAGACAAAGAAGTGCGCTTAAAAGCTCTCTATTTTACGTTGACATAAAAATACTGAAAAACTTTTTTGTAACCAATTTCGATGAATCTTTAAAAACACGGATTTTTACTTCATATCTAATGTATTGCATGTATATTTGATTTAAATGGTATTTTCCACAAAAAAGTCACAGTCTTTTTTTGTAAATACTACGAGCGATTATAATCTGTAGTTAAAAAGTCAAATTAAAATCTTCTAATATTTACGACAGACAGGTTGTAATAAAATCTAAGTTGATATTGATAATATATGAATAAATTCATCTCGGTGTTGCTTACTGCGGTTGAATAAATTCCGTAAGTGTTTCGTCAAGCTTATTTGCATATTGGAAGTTTCTCACGTATAAAGATAAATAATAGTGAAGTTACAATACTTTATGCATAGAATGTACTAGCAGGATTTTACTATCTTGTGGCTTACTCTTTCCCTTCTCTTTCGATACCTGATTTACACATTATTATTAACAGCCTGCCTTCTTATTTGTAGACTAGTTGCGTAAACTGATTAATTTATTGAAGTGTGTTGAGCCAACTACAAGCTCTACAAATTTTGTACCAATGATTACAATGATATAAGGGTCTTTCTATAAGAACGCTCGATAAATTTCAAAATGTTAATAAAACATGTTGTGTGTGAGATATCCACTCATATTTTTTTTTTCATTTGAAAGTATATTTTATAGCATTAAGTATGAAATATAACTTTGGCTTTGGTACGTATTCGGGAGGCCCAATTGTCAATGACTGTCGCATAAATCTGGCTGATTGTGTTGGATGGCGTTTGTTATGTTGACTAGGGCGTCAATTGTTTGCGGCTTATTAGCAAAGACTTACGTCTAAAGGCAAAAAATAAAAATCACGTATTGCGCGGAACGTTTCTCGAACGGAGCAGCGATTTTGATAATACAATTTGACGATTTGCACACGTTGTTCAATGCTATAACCTTCCATGATGATTTTCCATACTCTACTAAACAATTGACAACAAATTTGAAAGATGTCACTCTATCAACATGGCTGCTATAACCTAACAAATTTCGAGCGTCCCTATTGAAAGACCCTGTATTATGAGATTTATAACGAACTGTCTGTTAGAAACTTTTTGATACCTTCCTGAACCGCTTCAAGCGATGAAACCTTTTTAAAATTAAAAATAAGAGCTTGTTTGTATCGTGAGATACTGAAATTTAGATTAAAGACTATTCTACTCGGCTGAATACTTAACAATCTGAACGCAAAATACAGTACTTGTCCTAGTGCGCCGAAAAGTGAAATGAGCGAGCGAGTGAATATAAATCGTTTATATTTACTAAGCTGAAAAAAATTCATCCCACCACAAATGTTGTGGGACTGACATGAGATGAAATTTAAAGGAGCTGAATTGTTTGGTGTGGTTAGTCTTCACACGAGCCCAATAGGCCACGCTTACTTGATTAGAATCAAAGCTAACTTCACGGCATTTGAAAAGATTGCTAATTTATTTGGGGATCGTTATAACCTTGATTCCTCACTAGAGTCAAACTCGTCGATAACGACGAACTCTCGGTGTGCAGATTATACACAGGATACTTAGTATTAATTATATTTAAGTTGCTGAGCTAGTCACACTTTTATTATTGTTAATATTTTCATTTTTTCAAGCACAGTAGTGCATGGTTCAAAATCATTCGCGTGCAGCTCAGTTCAGGCCATGAATTTGAAGGGTAGACTGTTTTTTTTCTATCAACAGCGTTGTGGAAGCAAGCAGCCATAAAGCTTTGGCTGTATATACACAATTGGTGGTGGTGGGAAACCAACTTGTACCCGCTTACGCACTCGGCATGGTTGAACAGTCGATGGACGAGTGTCGAGTAAGAGAGTTCATTAACACGTTTTTAAAAAACAAATATTTATTTCTGTACTCAATATCCTGATTTGCAAATGTCTAATTTGTCTTCAACTAACAACAGTAAGCAGAAATTTTTGTGACAATGACACCTATCGCTGAAAAAGTAGATTAATACAACTAATATAATTTATCTAAAAAAAATGATAACAATTTGAAATGTATTTGATTTATGGTGACCATTTAAATATTTCTTTTCCCACCGATTCAAAACCGGTTAAATTCATCTGTCTTACTATTGATTTGGATATATCAAAATCCAAGCGCTACACATACAACATATTGTATAATAGATTATCTTGCAATATTTAATCTTACAAGTTTAAATAAAATGATTAATTTCTACGAATTATAATTTCTGACATTAAATGAATTGAGTTTAATTGATTTTGCTTCATCAGTAATTAAAAAAAAATGATTACTTTAATTTAGCACATCTTTATAATAAATCTATCACTTGAATATGTAATGCCCACTTAATTATAATGTATGAAACTAAATTACCACGATGGTTAATAAATTATACCTTACCATATGAAGAAATTAAATAATTAGTACTGGTTGTTATGTAATTGACTGGTTTAATTTTTTGCCTTAATATTTATATCAGCAGGGGAGGGGCATACGTCCAATCTCCTAACAAGGTACTCGCTCACGAAGTAAGGAAATAATAGAAGTAAATTAATAAGCTTTTTGCACGAGTTTGAGATTCTTATGTAGGTACCAGGGCTGCCATGTTTGCCAATTATTTTGCCTTGCCAATCGAGTAGGTTAGTGGTCGACAGATATTTTTTTAATTTGGAAAACCTGAATGGCTTGCTTTTGACAAAAGAAAATTTATCTTTATGTTGCTTCAAATATTTTAAATAACAATAAAGAAGTACTTTTACATTTAAATTTAATCAGTTATAAGAAAATGTACGAAACTTGGCATTGCATATCATTTAAGGGCTTTAAAAAAACAAGGCAGGTTTCATAACCCTCCCAAACGGTTCCGGGTAAATTGCTCGAATAACAAGATAATCAATTTGTTTCCGTTTGTTCTGTCTTAGCTCTAGTCTTCTATGTTTTCTGGAAATATATAGAAACAGTTTGAGTAACTAATTAATAAGCAGTTCTCGTAGAAACACTTCTGTTGAGATATACTCCATTAAAAGGTCATATGTTCCGCATTTGGAGCGAACACGGTTAAAATAAATACTTACGAAAATTATTTTTTATATTTCACTCTCTAAACAAGTGTCGCACAAGATAAAAAATGAAATTCGTAGAAAAAGTCGTGAAAAATCGTTTAAATAACCAAGCAATTCGAATAATTTGTAATTCGAGCAATTTACCGGCTCCCCTGCCAACCAAATATTGTTGATATTTCTACGATCATTCCCTTTAACCAGATCCTCAAAATTAGGCAATTAAATACCAGTCCTGCCCTTTTTCTCACCCTTCAATTATTACTGTCTCCAAAAAAAAAGTCTTTCTATAGCAGCCATTGCCTTGTAAAAAAAACGAATGTAGAGATTATTCACTGTGAGTCCATATGCTCCACATAAGAAATTGAAATATGAGGGATCGTAAAACAATGACAGCAGATTTTATAATCCTAAAGTTTTACAACATCAATAATAATGTTTTTTCATATATTAGACTTAAAAAAGGTAATATTAAATATTCTTATAATTGTCATCTTGCTGTTTTAATATAATTTATATTTTTTTGTGAAGTCCGTTTAATAACTGCCGCATTTACTACAAAGGACTATGCAAACTGCCACTTTTGTAACAAGTTAGATTTTAATTGTTAAAAAATGTACATGTTAGAGCCTTATTTAAATTTTAAATTTAACTTACTACTATATGCGGAATTGTCAGTTCTACACTATGAAATATTTTATTAATTTTCGACAAAACATGGAGACTACCGTCATTATTTCTAGAGCCAAGATTTGTTTATTATAATAATTGGTAGTTTTGAAAACTATAAATCAAAGCTTCACACGTGAACTACGGAGTTGTCAACCACTGTAACGTTAATCGAATGGTTTTCACACTTTCATAATATTGATTTTATAGTGGTCTATAGTTTTGTATTCCAAGATGTGAATGAATATGATGTTTCAATTTTTTCCTGCCAGCCGGTACACTCTATCCGATATTAAAAAAAACAGAAATAATTTGCATCATTTTTTTACAAATAAAACAATACTACACACGTTTTGCATATTATATATTATTAAAAATTAAATAAATACTTCGGAAAACCTGCATACATCTAATATATACAAATGAATGTTTGTTTGTTCGTACTCTATGAGCTGCCAAACCGCTGATCCGATTGAAATAAAACTTCGACAAACTTTTTGTTTGCATTTCCGGGAAGATTATAGGCATATTAAAATTAACATACAGTAGGTTTTATATATAAAAATCAATGTTTGTATGTCTGCCATACCGTTCATGCAACTTGCACAGAGTTTATAGGCGTAGTAAATTTAACCTACAGTAGGTGGTGCATGTTTCGTACCATAGACCAGTGCTTCCCAACCTTTTTCGTTTCACAGCCCCCTAAATCTAAAAATAATAATCCGCGGCCCTCCTCAATTGTCTCCGTAACTCGTTTTTATTTTAGCTCACCGACGAATTCGAAATCCTCGATTTGCTATACTTTTCCCCCAGAATCCAATTTCCAATCCAATCCGGCGGCTCCCTTAAGAAATTCCGCGGCCCCCAATATGGGAAACACCGATTTGTACACTTAAATATATAGATTTTTGTACTTTCTACTGTATTTCGCGGCCCCCGCAAGATATTCTACGGCCCCCTGAGGGGCCGCGGCCCACAGGTTGGGAAGCACTGCCATTGAACATCAGCACCAAACAGACAGAAAAAGAAGACATGCACTTCAATAAACACAATTAAAACACAAACAACACAAACTCTTTGCTTCCCTTAAAAAGGAAAAATCCCAATCTGATTGATTACAACTCATTAGCATAATTAGTATCATTATCTGTTTGTTTTATTTCGAGTCTACACCCCCCTCCTTGCTCCTCTTAAAAGGAAAAAAAACCCAAACCTCCATTTTGTAATTTTATAATTTTAAAATGTTAGAATCAATCTTGCTTCATTACTTAAGCAAACTTTGCGATAGTAAGTCTGAAGATGCCTCTGAAAGAGGCGAAACACGTGTCACAGTTAGTAACACAATACGTGGAATAATCAAAGTTAATTTAAATTTTCTATTAAAATGAACTTCCACAAAGTTACCGCCGAAACCATCGAAAGTATTAAAACACAAACACTTTCATTCTTTGAGTGGCACTGCAACGCTTGCCGGGAACCGGCTAGTTATCATATAATATAATAAATAGACGTCCTTCGACCGTGTTCTGTTATGATATTTTATATCGAATATAATCTGCACTAGAAATCATTGATGATGTAAAATATTGAATGTTTTTCAATTTCACAAGATAACTATTATATTCATAGCACTATTGGAATATTTTTAAAAGATACATTAAGATGACAAAATTGCCATTTTACGTTGCTCGATATACAAAGCAGATGCTAATTTTTAACATTAAAATAAAATCATTTTTCATCATTGAAATTGTCTGACGAAACTGCCAGTGTGAAATATAGATAATCGATATGGATCAGTGTCAAATTGAGGCTATGTTTAGCATATTGTAAATGACGTTGCATCCGTTACCTTTGTCTTCTTTATGGTAAACCGGATATTTTCAAATTATTTAAGATTAAAGATTTTATTCCAAGCACAGTTGTTGACATAACGATTGTTCAAATGTTATTTAATGACACCTGCAGTAATAACCTTACAGGAAAATCCGACGTAACATTTTATTTCTTGCATTTCTTTGAGAACCTGCTTTCCGATTCGATAATTTTATTAATCTAGTAGGGTAGCAAACGTCAAACGTATCTACAGCTTTTTTCCCTAACTGAGAGTGTTTTTTCCATAGCAACTAAACTCTTCTTTGGCCACATTCGCTCCATTTCTGACCACGCGGCACCTCCATGCTTCCCTGTGTTCCGCTTATTGCTTTGCTTCCTTCCATGCGACGCCAGTCATCCCTCAGTTCCGCCGAGTACATCCTATGTATAACACCCGACGGACGTCCGGGGCGTAATCCCACCGGTTGGCAGAAGAGGCAGTGACGGGGCGCTGTCTTGTACGCTCCCTTATCTCCGAATTCTTCACAAAATCAAACCACCTCGCCCCCATTATCCGACGCAAGCATCTGTTATCGAAGCTTAGTATACGGTTTTTGTGAGTATTCGTCAGGTGTCATGATTTGCTACCGTAAAACAGTACCGTCAGAACGAAAGCGTTGAATAAGTGGCATTTGAAACGAACTAAATTGCTTGCACAAATATGCAGAAAGCTAATTTCTCTAGATCTCTAAATAAACGCAAAACGCCAACGACATTTCAGTCTACTCGCTTTCCATACGACGCTACAATGATTTAAAACTGATTTATCCCTGAATCGACGTGACACTTTTTGCCAACCGTTTTTAATAAAAATTACAATTAAATTGATAAGTTTGTATTTTTATTGATTGTGTATTAAGTTGTGACATGAGTTTGTCTTCATTGAGAATAATCTTTTAGCAAACTTAAGAATTATTTTGTACTCGTCATCAAGTGTGGCGACTGGCGGCTTTAACATTTATCAAGCAAATTTTTACAATCTTAATTTTTAATAATAATTATAAAAATATATCAACTTATCTGGTAAAATAAAAAAAATGTGTCACAATAAGCAACACACATATGACATTATATAACCTCAAGAGATGTGAAGTGAGCCAAGTGGTATTTTAGGAAAAAATCTTGGATGCGTTATAATATTCTACATGTCTTAAAGCAGGCATGGGCAACCTTTCCTAGGTCTGGGGCCAAAAATATAATTCTGTCTCCGAGCCAAGGGCCGGACCAAATTATTAAACATAATAAGTAATATTAAATCAAATAAAGCAAGTTGTTACTACTTATATATGTTTGTATTTATATAATAAACGACAAAATATTAATATTATATATTGATAACAAAATTTAGTGAGAAGATTGACCTTGTACTTGAACTATAAGACCAGCAATATTGGCTCCCTGGAACTAAATTTTTTTCTCTATTTCTTCGCCGAGATGAATCAGGGCCGAACAAAATAGTTTGGCGGGCTGGATCCAGCCCACGAGCCGGTGGTTGCCCATATATGTCTTAAAGTATCTTAAAAGTGAATTGAATTTTATAAATACACACTACAATAGTGTTATCTTCCTAAAACAAGTATATATTATCCACCAAAACACCAAGTAAAGACGTAATTGTACGCAAAAGTCCAATAGAAGAGTTTTACCATTTTACTACTTGGCTCATTTCACCTCTTGAGGGCTCATGTTATAACGCGAGGGTTCCCCTAATATTTGAATATATTTTTTTAAATACAAGGTTGACGCTGGTGTCATCATTATAAAATGAAGTCATTTTTACAAAAGAAGTGATGTCATAAAATTTTATAATAACATGCAATAAACTATTATGGGGTCATAACAAAACGAATCATAATTTGTTTGTAATAATAAAAATAAATAATATCATTTCCATAAATAATTCAATAGCTAAAATATTCTGAATGCCTTCTGATTACATTTGCATTAACATTTCGGTATTTTTTGATTTAGTAAAAGGTTTAAAAAACGCAGGTGTTTTTTGGCCTTGGGCGAAACGATATTTTCAAAAATGTCGTCGATGTGGAAATTGACGATTGTGGTTTTGAGATGCGGTTTTGCACCATTAACAATAGTGATCAATCGCTATCAAATTTTTAGTTTTGTAATGTCGTTATGTATACACAACATTATAGCATAGAGTGCTATGTTAAATTATCTATGACAACTTATTGTAACAATAAATCTATATCGATATCCAATTCCTTCTCTCCAAACCTAGCCTAGAAAGGTCCACAGCCAAGTAGAAACGCCTCGATACTCGTATCGTATCATTAGATTAATAAGATTAAGTGATTTATTTATAAAGTGTAAATTGTATATGGAATAAAGTTGAAAGAACATTGAATTTAAATCAAGTGTTTTAGTAATAATATATCCATAACAATGTTAACCACAAAATATCTAGTGGCGAAACTAAAATTTGAAGATACTACTGTCTTCTTGAGAGCATTTCTCCAACCTTGTAGATTATTTGCACTTTTTAAAAGTATTTTTTTAAAATCAAATAATCTTTTTAAAACATGGCGAGAGAGTTGATGGATTCAGCTACACATGATTGGAGATGGCACTCAGGGTAAAGGACTTGTGAATAGGATAGCTGAGACTGATAGCAAACCAATTTAACTCTTTCACCATGACAGTTCTGCTTAAGGGTTGTGAGTCGTGGTACCTTAGGAAAAATTCGCCAGCTGTAGCTTATTTGATTAGATTTTGCTTTATCAATTAGACGGGTCTGGTTTAAATTTCCGAAAGTTCAATGTACTATATAGATTTATTTAATTTAATTTTGATGTAGGTGTTTGTGATGTCAATTCTTCTCGAGTGATTTAAAAAAATTAACATCGAGTTTAGCTCGTGTGTTGTTTCAACTTTAAAATATTTGGCAAATTAACATTTATTATTTATTATTAGAGATTGATCATCAAATTTCTAATATATATTATTTTCGACGATCGTTTTTTAATTAAAATAAAATTATTAATACTATAAAATGTATTTCTTACTCATAATACATTGATATTGTATAATTTCCGAGTGTGTTAATAATTTTATTCAATAAAATCCACTATCAATGAGTGACTGTTGTGGCCCAGTTGGTTAGAGCTTGCTCTACCGATCACGCAGGTCTGGGTTCAATTCCCGGTCAGATCACACTCAATTTGAGAATTATTCAATTCAAAGTTGTGATCGAAGACTGGGTGTTTGTGATGTCAATTCACATAATTTCCTCTCCTCCCATCCTTCTTATTCTTTAATAACTGAGTGTAGCAATAGCGACTAGTCCTGTTCTATCCTTATCCTTCTGCCCCTACTACTCACTTTGAAAAAAGTGAGGTTGAGCGACTGAGTAACCAACACTTCTCGTAGAAAAACTTCTGTTGAGATATCTCCATTGTGGGGCCATATGCTCCACATTGGGAGCGGACATGAATTAATATATATATATAAAATAGATTGTACAAAATATAGAGTAGCCATATTATTGTTTTTGAAAACAGATACTTGCAGCGAATACTAGAGTTGTTTTGATTTGATTTTGTCAGGTTCTCAAAGGAAAAAAATCGGACTAACCAGTCCCTTATTAATTCCGAAATAAAATAGGCGACAATAGATTTAGTTTGGGCATACGCTACGGTTCCTTCAGGAGAAACCTGAATCCTGCATGTCTCTTCTACCAACCGGATGCATCTTGTCATCGTTGTTACTGATGACCATCCATAAGATTTACTCATTTGAGTAACGGGTATAGAGACGCTGGGGTGACCTGAAAGAGATGCATGGAGACTAATAAGAATAAACAAAATAAATTAATGTGCTGTGGATATCTGCTCCGAGCAGGGAAAGGATATGGCTAAAAATGTACTTTTTTGATCAGAAATAATTTGTTAAAAAGCCATTTTTTTATTATGTAGTATTAATAATGTCCTAACCGACAGACACGTTACAAAAACTCTAGTTAAATAGATATTATTCATTAAAAAATCAAAAGCTTATTGTCATTAATATAATTATTATATTTTATATCACTTTTGTTAAAAGCTTAACATGAATTATTCTTTCGTCATAAAAATCTACCAAATTTATTCAATTGTACTTCATGATAATATATGAATTGAATTTTACAATGCGGTCGATAGTGTAAGTTTTACTATGATGGTGGCGATTTTCAATGTTTTTATTATTAAAATTAAATAGAGAGTTTACCGCGTGAGGTGTTGAATACGAAAAAGGTCCACAGTAATATCTATAGTACTTGTTAACGTTCTATCAAAACACTATAGTCGTAGGTACTTATTTCTTGTTGTTAACAGTTGGCGGGAAATGCATGCCCCAACTGACAGCAGACAGATTCGCAAACATCTCAACAGTGCAAGAACAGAACTTGAACGGCGCGGTACTACCAACCGACACGCATCGTGTGTTCATAAACGCAACGAATTCGTAACAGCAATTACCATACAATAGACAAGTCTGTAATAATTATATTGTCGTTGGTCAATTTTATTTCGCGCCAGTAACTCCGCGGCGACATTTCGCGTCATATATGATTTTAAAATAAGAATGTTCGCTTGAAAACTGATGACAGCTACGTGAAATTAAAGTTTTCCCTTTTTTTTATTCATTTTATGTTTGTTGAAGTGAAGTTTATTATAGCTAACAAAAAGATGGGGAGATATAAACTAACGTCAGCTATGCTGATGTCATTTGGTGAGTTTTATTTTGTTTATAAATCATATCGCGACTCAAATTACGCAGCTATTGATTATTTTCGGTGGACTCGGCGGCAACTTTATGGAAGTTCATTTTATATATAAAATTAAAAGTGATTTTGTTGTTTCACTTGTATAACAAAATTGGACACGTGTTTCGCTTCTTTGAGAAACATCATCAGACGTAAAAAACTATGAAAAAACTTAACTCATAAACTTTGTTTGATGATGATTCTCAAAAAAGTGAAACACGTGTAACATTTTGTAACACAGCAAGTGGAATAATAAAGTTAATAAATTTAATTGTATAACATTGATTATTTATTTATTATTCTGAATCCTTCCTTACCTTACTGTTGTCTTTATAAACCGTATTTTACAATTATTTAAAGAACAGTATTAGTAGGTACTTATTCTCTTTAATTAAAACGAGGTAAAAAGCTCTTAAATATATATTTTTTTAATAAATTTAATTAATATTAAATGGCCGTGTTTATTATTACAAGAAATGCCTTATAATGTGATTTAAATATATATATATATACACATACATATATTGTATTTTACGAACAGACAATTTTTAACCTTTTCCGCCATTCAAGTCGATCATTTTCTTTTTGTAATGTAACCTAGAATCGTTTTAAAACGTCATCTTACTTTCGTATACATGACTTAGTATCATCATAAAATAATAACAAATATAGACTGCGCTAAAATTTTAATCATCAAAAAACTTGTCAACCGTGAAAGTATTGTACTGTGTCCCGATAAATGATGCGTCCATTTTAATTAAATCATCATTAACGCTAAATGGAGATTTACGAACATAGAACATACGAAGAAAAAAAATGAGCAGCTACAAGAAGTTTAAGAAATGAGAAGAACTTCATGGAAGTGGAAATACATTTATATGAAAATACTTCTTACAGGAAATCATGCATTCAAAATAACTTTTAAGTTTAAACGTCAAAATTATCTCACATATATTTTATATCTATATATTATATATAAATCTATGTTTGTTTGTTACCTATGCGCTCCTATACCGCTCATCCGATTGCGATAATTTTTTTGGGGAGTTGTTATGTGGACGCCAGAATAGGTTTATGAATCAGCGGTGGGCTCCCAATGCGTTAATTTGTTTGTTAGTCTGGTATGCGTTCCTATAACGTTCTTTCAACTGCGATAAAATTTTGGTGAGTTGTTGTGCAGACGCCTGCAAATGTATGTAAATCAACAATGGGCTGCCAATACGTTAATTTGTTTGTTTTTTCCGAATGCAATCCTATATCATTCATCGGACTGCGATAAAACTTTGGCGAGCCGTTGTGCGGACGCCCGCGAATGTATATGAAACAGCGGTGGGCTGCCAATACGTTAATTTGTTAGTTTGTCCCTTATGCGTTCCTGTTCTTATACCGTTCATCCGATTGCGATAAAACTTTGGTGAGTTGTTGTGTGGAAGCTCGAAAAGTTTTCTGAATAAGCACAGCCAGCAGTGGGCTGCCATTGCGCTTACAAGGGGCTCGCTTTATATAAACGCAATTCTCGGTGTTCTAGGAAGCAGTGAGTTTTTATGATGGAGTACTTAAATAATCAATCGATTGCTACTTAATACATTTGCAATATGTAGCAATATGCAATTTACTGTAAACTTATCAATGTAAATTTCATAAAATGTATTACTGTGTATACTGATGTTATCATAGATAATGTATAAGTCAGAAATTGCAGTTATGTACTCATTTGATCAAAGAATATTGTTTTCTCTTAAATTAACAAGGGACTCGCCGACCTTAGGAAAATTACAAGAACCATAGGTGAAGCGATTTGATTCACAAAGTTTTCCCAAAAATATCGCACAGAATTACAAAAATCAGCAGTGGCTCAGTGAACATGTTATATTAGCAGCCAAAAACAACGATGTTAGTGACATCAACTTCAGGATTTAAAACGAAGTAACAGGCGGAGAGACAATTTTTTAGTCCATCGATACTGTAATGAATCATGACGAAGTTGTCAATCATCCAACTGAATTCTTAAATTCACTTGATCTGCCAGACATGCCAACACACATTTTTACATTTAAAATTGGCGTACCTATCATTCTATTCGGTAATATAAATTCGCCACTTTGCAACGGTACCAAGCTTTCAGTAAACAAGATAATGAGCGACATCATCTAAGCTACAATTTTAATTGGTAAATTTAAAGGAGACAATGTACTGTTGCCACGCATCCCAATAATTCCGACAGATATGCCATTCGAATTAAAATGTTTGCCGTTTCCGGTGCGAATCGCATTTACAATGACCATCAACAAAGCACAGGGACAATCGCTAAAAGTGTGTGGACTAAATTTTAAGGGATCCATGCTTCTCACATGGACAGCTGTATCTGGCCTGCTCACGCGTTGAAAACCCTTCAGACCTATTCGTATACACACCAGACAAAAAAAACAAATATATCTAAAAGCACTTCAATAAACGTAATTAAAACACTTTCTTTCTTTAAGTGGCATTGCAACGCATGCCGGGCACTCGCTAGTATGTTTATAAAATACATATAACATTGTGGGAACGTCAATAATTGCACTGTCAAAATTAGCTATAGAATGACTTTGTAAACAGGTAGTAAATTGATTGATAAACTGTACAAAATATGTACATACAGATCAAATAAAAATGATATTTACAACTGTCGATTTTTAATCAAAATAAATTTAATGTATTCAAATAAATGTCAATGTGCAGTAAGTAAGGTTTTGCAAAGATAATTATTATTTTCAACTGCTGAAAATGTTAAAATATTCGAACTGCGTAAATGATCGTAAAATAAATTAAGAAACAATTTCTACCAATTTTCAGAATAGTATTTATTTTTAAAATTATTAGTAAATATTGTTTTATGCAAATATTCAACCGTTAATATATTAAAATTATGCTGATAATTCATCGGGCACAAACCAGTAATAAATATTGTATGTTGTTGCTCATTGAAACCGAAATCTTAAAGCGTAATGAAATCCAATGTCTTATTTTTATATACAGAAAATCTGGTTTCTGGAAACATAAATAATTGAAATCATTGAAATTATTGTACAATAAACATATAATGTAAAGTTTATGTTAATTAACGTAATACAAAACTGAGAAAACTTGTTTAATTTGTACATAATAATTTTATCAGAACACATATTTTTTTATGTTGTTCGAATTTTGAACTCTTACGGAAAATTTCGAAATCGATTCTCAAGTGTAACAAAGTTTCGAATTACAGAACATAATACATGTTGATATGAGGAGCGTTAGATAAAATAGTGACCTTTTTTAAATACATTATGGATAATTCCGATAAGTTTATAATTTTTAATCGATATAATTATAATAACTTGTGTTGTTTATTCTTTCAACAAAATAAATGCAAAAATTCAAGCTGTTATAGTGACATATACCCAGCAGTGAGCTGCCAATACATTAACAAGGGGCTCGCTTAATCTCCAAACAGTTCTCGGTGTTCCGGGGAAGGCTCCTATGCAATTATATGCAATATTTAAATAAGCAATCGAATGTTACTTAATACACTTATAATATTTTACAATATGCAATTTACCGTAAACTAATCAATTTAAATGGCTAAAAATGAACTATTGTGTATACTGAAGCTGTCGTAATAATATGTAAGTCAGAAATTGCAGTTATCTACTAGTTTGATCTGAGAATATTGTTTTCTCTAAATTAACAAAGGGCTCGCCGACCTTAGTCAAATTTAACAAGGGGCTCACGCGAGCACCTCCGAGCCTTCTCCAGCCCACCCCTGCATACACTGTTTTTACGATGGTAAAAAGCGGTAAGTCTGATTTGAATTTAAATAGCATTATTCGTTAAGATTGAAGTTGTAATTAAAATTATTTATTGCAAAAAAGCTTACAGAAATGAAAAAAAAATCAATTTTATAAAAAAAACTAATTAAATTGAATTCCGCAACTAAATTCTTGTATTTATTTCTGATCGAGTATTATTGTCACGGTTTTTTAATGAAATACAACTTAACTGTCTGAGATTATGCGCGCAATATTATTAAACGGTAATTAACTAAAATAAGTGTTGACGAGTTAGTGTTTTTTGCCATAGCGGTGACGATATGACCTTGTACTGCTGTAATTCAACGATATGTGTTTTTATGTACTAAATATATAAAAAAAGCTATCAAATTTGTTTTTAATAAGCTAGAGGATATTAAAGGGTTTAGATAAGCAAGATTGATAATTGTAATCATTTATGCCATTGTGCATTAAAATCATAAAGAGTAGTTCACGTTATATGACTTTATTAGGTATGTAAGCAATAATTATACCATGTTTCTATAATGATTAAAAGTTCCGAATAAACGAAAAATAAACATGGTCATCTTTTAAGTCGTGTTACATAGTTATTTGATACAAAATGGAATTTTCATGTAGTACGCTAACGTGCCACCTTCAGCTGAAATTAATTGCAAAAAACACAACGGACGATGTCTTCGCCTACCATCATAAAGATCTCGTAAATACCAAGTAGTTATTAATAGTTTAAAAAAGTTAAAAACATATCTACTGCACGATAAGCTTTGAGCTCATACGCGGTAAATATGATGATGTCCTGTGATACTATAAGATTAAGCGTTGAGCAGTAATTTTAGTATATTATTTAACAATCATATTTATTTGTAAACCGGCTATAATTAACAAAAAAACCTTTTTTATTTGTGTTAAATTTGTCTCAAAATAGCAAAACCACTAAAAACACAAACACTGCAATAAAAAATTATCAATTTTATTGTAATATTAAAAATGAACAAAATTTATGTATGTTTAAAAATCATGCAACCCTCTTTTCGATTTGATTTTCGAACTCTAAGATTAATTATTATTATTTGAAATGAAATCATGCAGTCATGTCATTTGGAACGTACCCACATATACTTTAGGGCCATAAAGTAAATACAGTTATCATTTCTAAAACACCTTTCATTCCTTGGTATAACGACATAAATTCTGAAATATTATATCATAGTTGTTTATGGACCCTTTTAACTTTCAAACATACATTTTTATATCGTCACCGTACTTGTTAAGTAACAAAGTTTACAAAATTGAGCTAAGTACACAATGATATTCTTGTATACCAATTCTTTGTCTGGAATACCAGTTTGGCAAAACAGTTTTTTTACTGTTGCCAATTATTATTTTATATGCAACAAATCGGCCCTGTTTTTAATTCCTAATTTAATTTGTGTCCGAGATAGGGTTTTCAATTAACCGTCCAACGCAACTAACCGGTTTTCGGTTTTTTTTTTAAATAACCGACTAACCGGCTTTAATATGAATTATTTTAAATTTTCCAATTTTTAACCAATTTTCGTACCACATAAACTAATATTACATAAAAAAAATATAGGGCATTTTGATTATGAGCTTATAAGGTGCATAAAAGATTAAAATAACTTATTTTATTTTTATCAACCAAGTTTGTTCCCAATATGAATCATATGTACTTTATATAAAGTTTATCATACGAAGCTTCTCTAAGGCTCGTTATTTCAGGATTGCAATAGAAGCAAGGCCTATTTAAGTTACAATGAAAAAATGCTGTTTTTACTGGGACTTTAATTTGTGAGAACACTGCTCCACGAAACCGACATATGAAAAGTTGTATAAAAATCCATTGTACTGTAAGGCGAAAAGAGGTTTTCATTAAACCCGGTTAACCGAGCAAATTAAACCGGTTTTCGGTTTTTATTAAAACAGGCAATAAACCGGTTAACCGGTTTCGTTATAAACCGGGTTGGAAGTCCTAGTCCGAGCGGCATACATCCATGTATATTTTGATGTTACAATAATCTATGAAAAATAAAATGTCGAAGCTTGACTTTATCTTAAGAGCTCATTTTTTTATTTGACTGTTTCATACTAAGACTATCAACCTGTTACTTACCAACTTCTGTCAGGACGGTGTCGATATGATTTGTTATAGTGTTTATAATTGCCGGTTTTGAAACCGTGACGTCAACGTGGTTGTGTATTATTTAATTTATTGATATTTTTTTTATTTTTCGAAGTCATAAATTATTTTTTTCGGTGGCTTCACCTGTTAAGTATAAAAGCCACAAATAAAAAAACAATTTTGTAAATTTTAACCATAAATCATTATCTACAATAAAGTGTAAAATTTATCTTAGTTGTTTATTATGCAATACTTATTGCACGTAATAAAATCGTAAAAAAATGATGCACATTATAGAAAAGAATTTTGGCGAATAGCAACATTATATGAATAATTCAAATGCTCATTTTATTATTAACGATTTTATATAATATGATTTTTGTATTGTTCCGGATATGAGAAATAATACAATTGTATAATTTTAATCACTTTTGAATGCTAAAATTACTAAAGAGGAATTTTCGTTGTTTCTCGAAATCGATTCCGTAACATCAAAGTTATATTTTAAACAAAAGAAGTTCGATATAACTAATTGTAAATTGTTTTTGAAATCGTTCTTAATTTGAAAATGCATCGTGACAGACTGACAGTACACAAAACAATATTGTTTTGTTTATTAAATTGGAAAATTCAGGTCGCCTAAACTGAATCTCAATTTATATTATATTTTGAATTAACAAACACATATTTGTTATTTGGGATTTTTTCATTCTTTCATATCTAATTCTGTAGTCATAGAGAATGTGATTATTAGCACCCTACTAGTGTTTTTCTTAAATCATTTGTATATCGGATGACGATAAAATGTAGAACCTAGTAACCGTAATATTTTGAACTGTTTTAACTTTTTAAAATATTGATAGAATACTTTATACAATTTATATTACTTAACTATCAATGTATTAGTTGACAGGAATTATATTTATCAATATAAAACACAGGCTTTTTGTATAAATTTCATTATTTAATCTGGATATATTTCACTTATCGCAATGATTTAAACCTAAGCATAAATTAATACAATATGAATATTGATACGATAGTTGAACACTTCATTTTAAATTGTAAATAGCTGTGTAATTGATGTGGACAAAAAATGACCGCGAAGAAAACTAAGCCAATGTACATGTGTCTGACACCATAATAAGCAGATAACGTTAAATTGAGAACACACACGTTTCTGGTCATCTTTCACCTACAATTATACAATCATATTTTGTCTATAATTGTGGGGCTATAATGCAAAACGTACTATTTCTAAAACTCAAACTTTTCAGTAGAGTCATATACTATAACGAATAACACAAACAAAATAACATTTACATAAAAATATGATTTCCAATTTGAAGAAGACAATCTTTTGGAAATTTTATATTAAAACTAATAAGATCAGTCCAGTGGCGGCCGGTCAAAGTAGCATTTTATCAATGCACTCCTTGTCTATGCAGGGGCGGTTATATTTCATGAAATAATATTCAAACATAACATTTATGCCATTCACTCATTTTAAATTCTTCTTGTATTTATAAATAAATAAATATTTTAGATTTTTTTTTTATTTTATTTTATTGAATTTAAAATGAGGGAATGGTATAAATGTTATTTTTGAATATTATTTCATGAAATATAGCCGCCCCTGCATATACATAGGGTGCATTGATCAATTGGCACATTGACCGGCAGCTACTGGTACAGTCGATTCCTTAGGCTTGAATTACCTTATCTGCATACTTAACTCAATATCGCTCATTTTGAAAATAGTACGTTTTACATTATAACCCCACAATTGTTAATGACGTACACTTACTTACTATTTTTACACGGTATACTGAAAATACCATATTTTTACGCGAATTACTTTTTTGTGCTTAACAAAACACAGAAGCGGATAGCGAATTTCCTAATAACAAGAAATTCAAAAATATATATATATATCCATGTCCACTTTCAATGTAGCATATAGTCTCCTAATAGAAGTATATCAACAGGAGTTCTTCTACAAGAACTGTTTGTTACTCAGTCGCTCAACCTTCCTTTTTTTTCTCTCGTTACGCACGGTTATTAAAGGATTGAAAAGGGTGGGTAATAGTTTTTAGACATCACAAACGCCCATACAGACATCGATAAATAGATCGAAAAATGCTGTTCGTACTGGGAATCGATGTTCCATAGAACCCAACAAACAAAATAGTCATGAAATTAAACTATGTGCATAAGATTCTAAATACGTTCGGAGTGTCAGACGTTATGTCTAGTCCCTCATAAAAGTCCCAGTATATAATTAAGCAACGGTGACATTTCTTTTCTTAATTAAAATACATATTTTCATGAGTAATTACCCTTTTTACACTCTTCTTTTTTCAAATAACAACTGTGGAAACTGAGCTCTTTTTACACTTTTTATAAGTGGTTTATTTTTTTGGAACGTATCTACCGTGTAAAAATAGTTTAGTGTACTTGTAATGTATTTAAGGTCAAAGTGCAATGTTTCTTAATGCTCTCGACCTACCAATACCTCACATATAAATTAATAACGCTCAGAGCTATAAGCCAATCTCGTCTCGACAAGGTCATTGTCAATGTCACGGATTTCATATTGTAATGTGATTTTTTTTATATCGATTTCATTTTATGTTTTCGAGAGAAGTCGTTAATAATAAATATATTATGCTTGTAAGCTGTTAAGATCAACCGTTTGGCTTTGCACATGTAAGTTAACTTTGGAAAATGTTTATATTTATTTTATAATAGAATACAGAGTTTTTTTTCCTTTTTGTCTATCAGTACAGTTATATTAATATACACATTATATTCGAATACCACTCTTCTATAGCTCCACAAAAGTACAATTACAAAAAAATACTGCTTTTCTCTCGGTAGGCATATACAAATAAATATAAACAATATTCTCTGATGTTCATATAATTTTTCCATATCCGCTCCCTAGTCGTAGCTTACGGCCAGCACATGATTCCTCCAAGATTCTCTGTCCCCTGCCAGTCTTCTTGCTTCCTCCCACGTCATTCCAGTGTCCCACAGCTCCGCCGAGTACATCCTATAGATCAGTGCTTCCCAACCTGTGGGCCGCGAAATTCAGTATAAAGTAAAAAGAAATCTATATATTAAAGTCTCTCAAATCGGTGTTTCCCATATTGGGGGCCGCCGGATTGGATTTGATAGAAATTGGATTCTGGGGGAAAAGTATAGCAAATCGAAGATTTCGAATTCGTCGGTGAGCAAAAAAAAACGAGTTACGGAGACAATTGAGGAGGGCCGCGGATTTTTTTTTTAGATTTAGGGGGCCGTAGAACGAAAAAGGTTGGGAAGCACTGCCTTATAGTATACATACTTATCCTGATTGATTGGTTATCAAAAGGACTGACTGTCAGTCAATCGCTCAACCCACTAAGAGTTATGCCCTATATTGAATATTTAGTCCTACCAATGAATGGAAAAGGTTGGGAAGCACTGCTATAGATGGTCATCAGTGCCCTTCCACGACGGCGGAATCCATCCGGTTGGTAAAAGAGACAAGCGGAATTCAGACATATTCAGGAATTCATTTCATATAAATACAATTTGATATCGTTTTACGGTTTTTTCAATATTGAATTAAATTGAGATAAATATTAACTAATAAAAATTCTTCAGAATCCGGAAGAAAATATGTTTCGTCGTAAGATGAGAAATGGCCATATAAATATAAGTAGCTGGTTGACGCCGGTCCGCGAACGTAAAAAGGTTGAAGAACACTGGACTAAATGATTTGACTAAAATATGAGACAAATAGTAATTATCAAATTCTATTGTAGCTCTATGGAACTTAACGTATCGATTCACTTACTAACTTAACTTTACGAAACCATTCCTGTTCATAATCAGAAAATATGATTGTTTTATTTTTTTATATAATGCAATTTAACTAAGTAGGTATTGACACTTAACTTAAAAGTTAAAATACTTTCACAAATCTTTTCAAAAGCTTCTTTCGTTGACTGTAGAGTTTACAATGAAAATTTATAGAAACTTTAACCCACTTTTCTATGGATAGAAAAACGATTAGATAGTTTGCAGATTAAAAGCTAGTTATTATAATACAGACATACAATTTCACTTTTCTAGCAAATATCTCGTTCGGACCTATTCACAGATAATAGATTTTATCGGTAAATATAATATGTACATCGCAATTTATGTTGTACCCGTTTGTCTCGTACTATTCCAGTTAAATACGATGCCATTTAAGAAAGCTGTTATATAGGACAAAACTTGTTAAGCACTATAACACAGCGGCTGGCAAAGTGTGGTCCGCAAGAATATTTTGGTGGTACGCAGATAAATCTGACAATATTTTATGAGCTTGCTGCATTTTTACACATATATTATCACTATGATTTCTATCTGGACTAAAATTGCTTTTAGCTAGACTAAAATTGTGAGCTTAGTGGTCCGTGAGCCCAAATAGTTTGCCGACCGCTGCTATACCAGATTAATGATAATATCAATATGAATATGGAAACTCGTATTATCTTAAATATGTGTTGCTCATATTATAAAGATGAAATAAATCAATATGTTTTTAATATTTAAATAAGAAAGAATGGCACTTTACCCAGCTTTTTAGGCGACTGGTTCTTTTGGGCTGCGAAGTCATTGGTCCTAATCTTAAACTGAAGTGTTTATGTACATTTGAAAGAATGCAATAATTTTTTGCTAGTTTTGAATCGTTCTGTACCACTAATATAACTGATTTCTTACCACCATTATTTTTTTAGTGGATACTACTTTGTCATACAAATTTTATTCGTAATGTCGTCAGAATCAATGCAACTAGAAAATTCTTATGTTTGGAATAATTATTAGTCAGAATGAATACAATGTTTGGTCAATGTAATCATAGAATGGTCATTATTTCTTTTGAATTTGGTCAGTATCCATAATTGTAAAAATGTTGTTAGATTAGGTTAGGTAAGGTTTCCAGCTTAATTACTATTAATCCATGTTCGCTTGAACATAAATTTTTCTAACAAAACTTATTTTTACTCACTTTTCCAATACATCTATTTTCTGAAGTGAGTAGGGATAGAAAGGATCGGGCAAGGATTTTACTAGCGGTTAGATAATCGTTCTCGTCTATGCCCCGTTATTTTAGGCTTGGAAAGATGGAAGAGAATTTTTGGACATCACAAACATCCATGCCTTCGAATTGAAATCTATATATTGATTGAAAAAATGCTTTTCATACATGAACTCGAACCCGTTTGTTTGGCCACTGTACCTTTGAAGCCAAGTTAAAATACAGATCAATAATATAAACACTGGGTATTCTTTATAAATATTGACTTTTTAATATGAGTGTGCTGAATATCTGATGTTATATACTGCCCAAAAGTTAAAGACAAGCCAAAATATTTTTTCACAAAATAGTAGTTCTTGGTGGTCAGATGCAGAGGGTATTGGGCAGACGTCAATGATGTTTGCTTAAACTGAAAGGTTTATTTCTTAAAAATATGCTCTGAGCTTGAAGTCGAGTGGTAAACATCCTCGTTGCGGTAATGCCAACCGGCTTGAATCCCAGTACGGACACTTGTATTGTTTGTTTTTTTGATTCATATATAAAGAAATTGATGTCTGCTCATAAAAACGGCTCAAAGCGAGAGTGATTAGCTAACTGATTGACCTCTCTTTGCCCATCCTTTTATTCGTTCTCTCTCCAGCTTGAGCGAATGAATTACAACCGGTTCTTATAACAACTTCAAGAGAGATAATCTAACATGAATCTATATTACCAACATAAGATGCGGAAGAACTTGAAAAAAACATTATTTTTTTTACGAAAAATCTGCATGAATCTCAAATTATTTTTGTAAAACTGACATTGCTAATAATATACTAAAGAAATTTAATAGCTTTTTATTTAAATTGCTTGAACTAATTTAGAATAAATGACATGTGCAGAGTGCGCAGTTTTTTTTAATAATGAATAATTTAAAAGAAAACGCCAAAAATGTGTTGAAAAATTTAAGCGGCCTTCGTGTTGAGAGGAAAATTAGTATGCTGGATTTGGAAACTAATTCTTTTAATTGGTTTATTTATTGTTGAAATATATTTTTTTTTTGAATAAATGAATACGAAATTATTATAATTTTAATAAAAAAAAATACTAAATAATTACTTTGACCTCCAATGTGAATCATATTGAAGTAATTTATTGTTTGAAAATATTTAAAAAATGTTACTTTTCATTTCCGGACATTCAGAGAATATGATCCAGTATCTTTCCATAAAATATGTTTGATAAGTGATTATGGTGATTTCAATTTAATGACAGGGAATGGGCTTTTTATAATGTGGTATCCATGAAATATTCTATTGTAAATAAAAGAAATTGTGACTTGTTCAGCCATATAATTAAAGTTATATCATGTGTATCCTTATACTGAGAATCAGCTGTGGCCATAGAGCTTAATCTTCTCCATGTTGAATCTAGAGAAGAATCGAAATATCCAGTTATCCATATAATGTTAAAAATAACACCTTGAATTTGCAAACTTCCATGTATGTATTTGAAATGTGAATATTGGCTTTTGTCTTGCTGAACGATAATAGCAAATTTATTTTTCAGGCCGGACCAAAAGTAGTAGAGGGTTGATTTATTATTATTTATTTATTTTTTATTTATTTATTGTTAAAAATCAAAATTACAGTACATGACATAACAGCTGACGCCAATTCGCCATGCACTTGAAAAATATAATAAGACAAAACATAAAATAAAAATACACAGTACATCAAATTCAACATAAAAAATCAAGAAATACAAAAGAAAAATTTATCAAACAGTTCACAAATACCATCACCAAAAATGTCCACTTCTCTAGGCAATGCGTTGATTAGTCGAACGGCCCTTGGAACTGGTGACTCATACCTCCTAAGCGAGGTATAAGTTTTTAGAAATAAAAGTTTTTGCTCATTGTTTCGCCCACGTAAGAATAAATTGGGAGCATGTAAATTAATAGTCATGAGAATTTCAGGATTATTAACTTGGCCGCCGGCAGAAGTCGGAAATAATGTAGTCAATTTAAGGCTAAGGCTCACGAGCTTCATGAAAGTGGATTTTATTCATTATAACATTATAATATTGTGATTCGTAAGATTGTGAAGTAAATTATCGGTAAACGGTAAGTCTAAAATAAGAATTGATAATTATATCAATCAATGAAACTGATCGGATGTCGTGGCGGCCATGACATATAAAGTGGAGCGACAAACATAATCCCCTACACTAGCGCCCTCTTTAAATGGACATATTATAAATTCTCAATTATTAGTAATATGAGTACTGAGTGAAATACTGAAAGAACACAACGAAATAATGCTTGGAAACTTGAGTCTCCTTGGTAATGTATTACATTTCTTAATGGCTAAATATTTATTAGTCACGTATCGTAATAACAATTTATCAAATAATCAAAAAACTCGAAACTTAAAATAACCGTGATTAAAATGTCACGCGATGAGAAATGGGGAAAAGTCACGGGAATCAAAGATCAAGGGTATAAAGTATTGCCGTAATAAAAATACATTTTTACATGTCTTTTGATTATACGGCGGCAATAAAAGTGTCGCTGAATAATAATTATAATAATTTCCGTTAATTTTGCGAAGCGAGCGAGTGCGCGAAAGTCGATTCATTCATTTTTAAATTACACTTAATATACACACGGTAAATAATAAGAATACTACAGCGATAATGGCCGCTCTCGGTCGGTAACAACGCACAAGTAGAAAACGAAATTACCGACCGACCACTTTCATTATTTGCGTCGCAGCGAGATGCGGGATGCAAGCTGAACAGATGAAAGTGCTATTGATATTCCCCCTCTATTATATTTGTTTACATGCCGGTGTACTGTTATTATTATATTATTTATGTACTTCGCAGAATTTTCTTTGCGATTCAGTTTGACGACATAAAAGAAATTAACACTTAGCTGTTTAATACAGTGTAATTTTTTTCATTAGTTATAATTTTTGTGATTTAATATGGGTGAATATGGTTTATTTCTTCCTTCAATACTACTGAATCCCGCAGACAACTATGCAACTCTCTAGAAAGCTTGAATGCGAATACAAAAACATCAAAAACCTAATTTCGGAATCAAATAAACTGATAATTCGTATTTTTTTTACGAAAACTCTCCATTTGTCAATTACTATTTTAATTGTAAAAAATAAAAAGTTTATGTGAATGTATTTAATCATGTTAAGGCTTAATAAAATCTTGCTTCTATTTGTGATGCGATTTTGAATTGAAAAAATAGGAGGCTACTGCATAAGCACGCCACTGCCGCCCTGTTCAGTTTTTTCAATTAAATTTTATTTGAATATAATATTAAGGAATCTTTAACTCAATTGAGATGTTTTTAAAATCCTATTCAGCTAGGTTTTATCAACTACACGAATATTTGTAAATAAGTCACTAGATAATTTGTCTTAATTATAGGTGTCGCTGTAGACCGCTATTTACCCTTAATATATCTATACAAATACAATATATAAATACAAGATAAATTATTAAATGTTTTAATACCATAATGACGTTATTTAAGGAGTTAGTGTGTAGAAAATATTTAAAAAATACATTACAACAATTAATAAGAGAAATGAATTTTCCATTCGTCGCTAGTCGATAGATACTGCCTGATGGCTCAAAGATACTTTATCTTTTTAACGAAAAATATTTAGAATATGACATAATAAAATAATGATAATTATAGTTTGCTGAAATTAAATAGAAATTATAGAGTAAGGCAGTGCAAAAAATGCATATTTTTTGAACGAAATAGATTTGATTCTCTAATCTCCAAAAGCTTCAATTAAAATGCGGACTTGGCCGATATTGAAAAAAGAGCATTGCTACTTTTTGTGCATTAATGTCGATGAAAGACATAATAATGATACTGTGAGCATTATTCGTCGGTAATTAAATACGCGGCGTGAGCTGTCAAATTAAAAGAGCATTAGTTAGAAATCTACATGCACTGTTTTATCTTTTTTTGGTTAAGAATTGAGATTATAGAGGACTGTTACATACTGCACAAAAGAATTTTACATGTGAGAGAATGTAGTAATACGATATAATTTAGCTTAGGTTTATTATGATTAACACGCAACTTAGTACTCTAATTAAAACAATATCTTTCATTGTTACAAAGTACTGGATTTTAATTTTTAAAATACAAGAGTATATTGTAAAACGAAACAATTTTTTAAATGCATACAAATCTATAATCAAAAATATGAATTGAGTGGTATTAAACATGGTCAAATCCCTTTTTACAGAAAATTAGATAAATATATAAAGATTATCTTATCTCTCTTCATACACACAAAATAATCAAAACCATTTTTATAGTAAAATTGCGTAGATGCGACAACTTTTTTCGATTCTACCGTTTTAATTTTGGATTTGACCATTTTTTATATAGATCAAGAGGATTTGACTTATTTTGAAAATAGTGGCAGAAGTTTTTTTAGCGTCTACTCATCCATTTTATTAGTCATTATATTATACAAGAATTATCACAATATGTTTCATGATGACTAGGCTTAAAAAATAATTGTATGTCATTAGTTTACTTGCCGCCTGTGTGGTCGAGTGGTCAACGGTGTTGGCTTCGGCTACGGAGGGCCCGGGTTCAAATCCCGGTACGGACAGTTTTATAAATTGATTTTTCAATTAATTTATGAATTTCTGTTCAAAGGCATGGATATATGTGATGTCTTGAATTCCCCCCTCTCACCCATCCTATCCTATGAACGGGGCGTATCGAGAGCGATTAGCTTACCACTAATCCTGTCCTAGCCCTATCCTTCTGTCCCTACTCTCTTTGTAAAAAGAGAGGTTGAGCAACTGAGTAACAAACAGTTCTCGTAGAAAACACTTCTGTTGAGATAAACTCCATTAGGAGTCCATATGCTCCACATTGGGAGCGGATATGGTTTTAAAAAAAAAAAAAGTTTACTTGTGTTTTACTCGGGGGATAATATTGGACTTGTTCATTTTTGTAGATATCATATCAAAGCTTCATGTGACAAACTTGGTTGAAAAATGTTTGGATTTGAACAATTTTGATAACACACTACTCACAAATATATAAAATCGTCACATTTAGCTACAAATGCGTATCTACGCAATAAGAAAATTAATTAAAACAAAATGCAAAACCGCTTAAGGTTTAATTTAACAGTGTCATCACAATGTGAGAAGTACATATATTTATTTTCATTTCTTTCAAATTATTTACTTTGGCACCTGTTCAATAGAAGCGGCCAAAACTGACCTTAATGATCATATGCTACTCATTTAATTCATGATTGGGCCGAGTGTTGATTTTATTATAACCCAGTATTAAGCTTGTCGATAAGATCAGAGAACATAAAGAAAGTTTATTTTGAAAAATTTCCAAAATATAGCTTGACCAAGGGATACTTACTTGCCTTTCTCCACCCACTGATATTTTCCTGTCCGTTAATATTATATGGAAGTATCCGATACGGATCTACAGTTTTTTTTATTATCTAGGTTTGTTTAAGGGGCAACTCTCACCAAAACACGGTGGTGAGTATTTAAATGTACAGAAGCATAGGTTACATTGTTGGTCCAAGGGAAAGTTCTAAAAAGAGTTTCCATTATTTGGCGCAGTGAATGCTGTAGTGTAGTTTGAGTAACAATCTTTAAGAGGAATTTATGTATTGTTTATCATTATATCACGGACGCAATACTTTTTCATGCGTGAAAGCTTACTAATTTTCTTAATGTAAAAGGTCGTCCGTAAACTATCCTACAAGCTACTAAACTATAAAGGATATCCGTAGCGGCATGTCACGACTGTCACGACAGAAATTAATGTCACTACTTATAATATTAATGTAACTTGTAAATCAGTAGTATGATTCCAAAAAAAGGATTCTCGAGTTGTGCATGTTATTTGCGTACATGATAAAATATACATAAGACGCAAAATCCGAAAAACGTCAAACAGAGAAAATCGACTGCACCTTCAGATTTTGTACAATATTTTAGATATATAATATCTTTAGATGTGAAAAAAATACAATTTAAAATTTTTAGACTTAGTTCTTTGAATTGCAGACATACTGTCACACTTTGTGCTGTGTCAGCTTAAAATATTCATTATTGATATAACATGTGACTTCTAAAACACTTTATCTTGCCATTTTGTGTTGTGTATGACAATTTTAAAATCTGGAAAAACTAAAATATATTTAGATATATTTTTTATTATTTACAGCATAGTTTCTCGACCTTTCTTGGCCCGTAGCCCCTTTTGAGTTTAATATTTTTCCGTGGCCTCTATACCAGTTTTTTATATAATCATATAAGTTTTTAGAGGCTCGGGGACACAATTATTTCGGGATTGATGACAGAAAAAAAGAGAAATTGAAAGATTCCAAAACGAATTGTAATTTTTTTTTTTTTGCTTTCTTTGCCACTGGCATTTACTTAGATTTTAAAAACCCAGGAATTTGCGGATTTCCCAAAATGAAAATACGCAATATGTTTTTTTAGTTCTTCCTAGAATTAATAAAATATTGTCTTAGCCTGATTTAAAAAATCAGGAAGTTTATGGATTTGCCCGTAGCTCCCCAAAACTGTGCTGTGGCTCTCCTTAAATCATTTTTTCTACGTTGCCTCATTGGAACATGCTATGGTATCTGGTTGAGAAACTGTGATTTTAAGCACACACTGCAATGGTTATCATTTAAAAGTAACATTCAAATTAATATGTCATTTTTAACAATCCCACTGCATCCGGTAGGTATATTAAGTTTAAACTGTTACATTAACAACTACAATTTTTGTTGTGCGTAAAAGAAAAAGTTTATTATGCTCTTCGTAGAGATTTCATCTCGATGAATGTAATATATTATAATTTATTCAAATATAATTACTTATATTCAGTTATCATTTTTTGTATATACGCGTAGGATAAATAAACATTTGTAATTTTTTAAAGTCAGCTTCAATTATATCAGTCATTCTCCATCTACATATAGTGTCACAGTTTTCATAACGGTTAATATAAATATATTATTAAATCATGTCTGCCCCTCGTTTGAAGCATATTTACTACTAATGTAGCTTATCTCAACGTATTTATTTCTACTACGACAACTGCTTGTTAATCAGTAACTCAACCTCTGTTGCTCTAATAGAGTAGGGATACAATAATAGGCTAGAATAGGATTCGTGATAAGCTAACCACTCTTGCTATGCTCCGATTTTACGTATCGGTAGGTGGGAGGGAATTTCTGATATCACTAACATCTACACCAGGATGGGGAACGTTTTCATTTCAAAAAGCTGCATTCATTTATCGGAGTCAGCAGAAAGCCACAGTAAAGAAAACGTTGACACCCTTTTTTTCGACTGTCGAACATACAATGGGCTAATTATGTTTTTTTTAAATTGAATATTTTGATCAAGTCAAAACGCTGCATCAAAATATCCAAAAATCCGGGAACCTGCTCCACTGATCTATACCATGAAAACTGCTCGTACTGGAATTTAAACCAGAGAGCGACGTGACATAAGCCAACGACGATAACCACTGAACCACAGACCTAACTTTTTTCATCTGATTAAAGACGCGATTAGAAAACTGCGGTAATTTCCTTAAAACATAAATAAAATAACTGCCAAGAAGCTAATCAAATGTCAGTAACTATTGAAGCGATCAGTGAATAGTTATATTTCATGAGAATCCTCCTTATGTTATATACGATATGAATCTAATTGAATTGTTTATTTTTTAAATACTCACCAATTCACTTACTTATTTTGTACCCGCTTCTTAGTCACAACACAACTAGGGTATCCAATCCCGGAGCCTTTTTCCAATCCCGGGATTTCGGGAATGATTAATTTTCAATCCGGGATTGAGATTTTCTCACCGAGGAATTTGAAATCCTCAATTCGCTATACTTTTTCCCAGATTGTCCCAGAACCTCGTTTTTTTTAGCTCACCGAGGAATTTGAAATCTTGAATTTGGTATACTTTTTCCCAGATTATCACATCGTGTCAATTTTCGGGATTTGCTCAAAATTTCTCAATCCCAAAATCCCGGGATCGCGGCCGTGTCAATGTGATAATCTGGGGAAAAGTATACCAAATTCAAGATTTCAAATTCCTCGGTGAGCCAAAAAAAAAACGATGTTCTGGGACAATCAGAAAATTGAACGGGATCCGGAATCCCGGGATTGGGTGCCCTAAACACAACCCTTATAGGCGAATCCCATAGAACTACAGCGTTATTCGCTTTCAAACGATTGCCAGCACTGTTTAATTAAGACCAGTTGCCCAAAGTTGTCATGCACCTGCTTAAAAAGGACAACCTTTACATCATTTTTTAAATTGATAATATCTATCCACTCTCTGTAGGTCACCAAACCAGTAACTATTTGCAACACAAATTGTCCTTTTTGCAAATGGACCTAGTTGGCATGGCTTATATAAAATAACTAACTAACTACACACTTACTGACTATTTAAAAAAGTTACTGATACAATAAATTCAAGTAAAATTCTACTGAAAAACAACCAGTTCTCATAATACAAGTTCGTTCGAGATGCTCTAAAGTTCATATGCTACACATTGATGTCCGCTCCCAATGTGGAGTATATGGTCTCTTAATGGAGGTATCTCAACAAAGGTTTTTTTTACGAGAACTGCTTGTTACTCGACTTACTTACTTACTTGTCGCTCAACCTCACTTTTAGTAGGGAAAGAAGGATAAGGCTAGAACAGGATTAATGGTTAACTAATCGCTATTGCTACACCCAGTTATTAAAGGATCACAAGGATGGGAGGAGAGGAAATAATGTGAATTGACATCACAAACACCCATTCTTCGATCACAACTTTGAATTGAATAATTTACAAATTCACTGTGATCTGACCGGGAATCAAACCCAAACCTGCGTGATCGGTAGAGCAAGTCCTAATCAACTGAGCTACAGCAGCCACACATTGATAGTGCAGTTTATCAAATAAAATTATAAACACACTTGGAAACTATACAATATCTATGTATTATAAGTATGAAATACATTTTATAGTATTAATAATTTATTTTAATTAAAAAACGATCGTTGAAAAAAATAGATATTAGAAATTTGATGATCAATCTTTCCTACTCTTTTGACCAGTACCATTCTGATTTTTCGTCGATTTCTAAATTCAAATAAATAATTTGGTATTATTTATGGATTTGGATTGTAGAGAATTTATTACGCTCAAGTCAGTAACGATTACTGACAAGTGACAATCAAATTGACCATAGATCAAGATCAAATTTAAATTATTTTTTTCATAGCCATGTTTATTATGCAGTATTATATTAATAATAATAAAGTTGGTATGCGTATGATAACACTTAGATTTTGGAAGATGTAAATATCAAGATTGTTTGACAGATACGTCTATTGATGCGAAAAATAAACAAATGATTGTTTTCAAAAATTACAAATAACCTTGATATTTATATATAAAACCTTGGTAATGTTATCAGATGACAAAATTATAATATTTCTACTAGAAATGTCGATGAGCTATTGGTTTAACACTGAAATGCGAGCGGATATAATATAATATCATATTATAACCCGATGAATATATATTAATGGAGTTTTTATATACACTCGATATATCGTGAGAGAATGCAGTTATAAAGGTGTTTAAAATATTGCAATCGACTGGCGAATGAGACAAAAAACAAAACAAAAAAGAACGTTTTATTTTAAATTCCACACTTCAACTCTGTAATGTACAAAAATTATTGAATGAATTTATTTAATCGTGGCTGTGATAGTGTAAAAGTGCCGGGGCAAGATTTTATCGGCCCAGAGTCGTTAATTCTGAATTAATTAAAAATAATACACTTTTACACAATGTTACGCATCGGATATATTCATTTCAATTCCATAAATCTTGACTTGTTTCCATGTTCTGATACGGCGTGGATCATTTGTAAAAAGGAGAAATTGAGATCGGAGATAGTCGGAATTCATTCTTGGAAATGTATAAAAGTAGATTAACAATAATTGCAGAAATAAAACTCGTTAACTATAAGAAATTAATTTCTCTCTATTAACACTATTCACTACGTCCCTTTATACGAAAAGTGGCAAAATTGCATATCAGAGTTAAAATAAATTTAAGTTCTCACTTATATATGTACAATAACGTTTTTCTGCGGCTATTGTACATATATGTCCAATGCGAAGTATTGTATAATTTGAATAAGCAAAAGGTAAAATAAAATACACAATTAGAGACTGATATATAAATATCTCTCTTTATGAAAATTTTACATGTTGGTAACTTTTTTCACCGATAGAGATTTTGTAGAACATTTATTTTTCAATTAATAACTCATTTTCTCAAAAAATAATTAGTTTTTCGAATTGATAGGACTATATATTATGCATTTCATGGACTCAAATTGTTTTGTATACCTACCAAATCTCAACTTAAAAAAATATTTTTTTTGTATTTAATATTAGATTGTCTGAAAATTATAACCGCATATTAAACATTTAAAAGACACAATCATCCGGACTTTTAAAGCACAGTAAAGTGTGTTACTTTTATAACACGAAAGCTCACCATTTTAAAGTTTTTGTGTGACAGATAAATACGAATATTTTCAGGGCTGTGGAAATTCTATGTGCAGTCTTGGCGTGTTTTTAACATATACTAAAATGCATAACATTTTGTATTTTGATTTTGCTAAAAAATAGAGTCGTCCGCTTTCTTACGACTTTGACTTATACCCAAAACATCATGACTTTACGACCCCAACATCGGCTCTTAGAATATTTTGTTCAATCTGTAACAGAAAAGAAAAACCTACTGCAATACATTTATTTAACAGTTGATTAGGCAGATGCTTGATTCTCATGGTGCTTTATGTTTTTATTGGCATAAATCAACTCAATTGATATTTTAATATTATTGTGATGGTTCAATTTAAAACTAACTTGTATTGTTAGTTTCTCATTTTATTGGACGCATTAGTGGTCACTTGAAACCGTAAGCCAGTGAAATTGCAGTAAAAATTCAAATTGAATTTATTTACAAGACCGCAGATTTGTGATTATTTTTTGCTGGTGTAGAAATGAGTGTTTTGTTATTCTGTGACTTTTTAACACGGATTTTGGTCAGCGAATTATTTTATTTCATCCACTTTCCCCTGTGCAACCACATTCACGAATATGCTTTATTTTTGCACGCTATTATTTAAATTATAATATTATTGTTATTATCACTTAATATGTATGTATGAGACAATTTAGAGTCATTGTCATTTTTTAAAGAATGGTTTATCAAAAAGTTTCTTTCACCCAGTGTTAATGTAAATATTTTAAAGTGAAAAAATGGCATAATAAATAATAAATTGTCATCAATTTATAGCATTATTATTGTAATACTAATAACTTAACTAACATTACCGATTTATCAACGATAACGTAGTACTAAGTTAAAGCCATTCCAATTAACACGTGATAATTGTATGATTTTTACTTGAATATCTATTTTGGTGAAATTTATATTTCGTTTCAGAATATTTACTTTCTGCAATATGACAATCATTAAAAAATAATAACATAAAGTACAAATATTTCGACAGTTGAAAGACAAAATGACGTAGCCCATGTATCACTTTTTTACAGGAGGGACAAAAAATGTTCTTTTATGATTTTGGGGAAAAGTAAAAATATGAATTATACACAACCTTGAAGAGCACAAATACATAAAAACTGGTGTATTATTGACTCAATCTAATATTAATTTAATAAGTTGCTTGTTATAATAAGAAAAACCTTTGAATAAGTTCTTTTTTCCAATTGAAATTTTCATAGGCCCTTCTTTCTTCAATCTTAAAAGATAAATTCTAAAAGATACTAATTATGCATTTACAGCTTACGTCCTGTTGAAAGAACATGTATTAAGTTGTATGCATTAGTAATAGAAAAAGCTGTTTTAAAAAAACTGTCGGCTAAGTCAATTTACCTTTCAACAGTTAATATAAAATTATTATTTACAAATCCCGCTAACGTCAGATTAAGTTATCTATATCTTTTTTTAATAAAACATACATCAAAAATTTTGTATGATTGATATTTGTTGATTTTTTTATACCAAGATGATATTTCAGTATAGCCTGCAATGAAAGTACACTTAGAGTGTATATAATTCGAGTCTCGTTTCCGAGTGTTGGCGCTCTAGGCTTTTTTGTCGTACTGTAATAATTGCCAAACCAAATACATTGGATTTTTAATAAATTCAAATTAAATAATAATATTTTCTCTTCATGCCGTCACTATATTTTATCATGAAATCAGGAAGTAAGTATTATAATGATAAGATTGTGGTCATCTCTTAACCTTCATTTTCAATGTTTACATTGAATAAAAAGATTAGTTGTGACAGGATTAACACTAAACCTCGTTAATTAAGCTCGTTAGCTCCATTAACAGTATCCATATAATAAATGGACTTGTTAATAACACTCGCGAAGCCAAGCAAAGCCGCATAATCAAATAAAATAAAGATTACATAATCATGTATATCAAATGTTTTAAAAAAAATTTTCAGCTTCTAAAATAAGTTTTAATGATAATTTACAAATAAGAAAACAGTTACTGTAGATTCGTGTTACTCCACGGTGGCATATAAGATTTTTTAATATGGCTCTGTATGAGTTAAAAACTCACTTCATGTACTCAATCGATTGATCAACCAAGTCTAATTAAATAGATAATATTCCTTTTACAGTAGTGAATATTACTGATTGAGTAACAGCTTCCGTTGATCTAGTTATTTTGATTCTAGATAATGACATATTATATCGAAATGTAGTTTTTTTTTTAAATTATATCTCAGAAAACTACTTGTCAACCAGACCATTCACTTATCTTTATAATATAAAAGTACTATTTAATTCATACGACTTAAAAACAGGAAGTCACTGTTACTTACAAAGGGTATTTTTTTATAGACGTTATCAAATTCTACATACGCCCATATTTTCTCAGGCAACCTTTAAACTTCTCTATGAATCGCTCTTCGGAAAAACGCACAATAATCTATGGTTGTCACCCTTGGCAACGCGTTGATTGGAGAGTCTTTCAATATTTTCCAACGATTCCTTATAGATTTTTTTACTACACACGGTCCGTTTGTTAGTTGTTCACTGCATCTTATTTAGTATTTCAATTTAATTATCAGGGTCACATAAACAGTAAATACTTCTCAACTGACGTTTAATTAGTGTTAACCCTTATGTGCATAGATGATTACGAAAAGTACAAACTTTAGTATTGGCTTTTTCGCAAAACAGAAATCGATTTTACCTTTTATTCTTATACCCAATAGTATATTACACATTTACTCTTCATATTGTTTCAATAGATCTCTTGTCTACACGTGCTAAGCCATTACAATCTTCATTTGAACAGAGCAAGCTGGAGTTTTGGCAGCCATTGATTTTTTACTGTTTTTTAATACAATTTTCACAATGAAAAAACAATCACTTAATATCGGAAGGACACGTGTTCAATCAGGAACAAGGGATAAAAATGTTACACCCAAATACGGACAGTCATAAGCTCTTTTTCCAAGAAATTTTAGAAATCAACAAAGCACAGCTGCAAAATCTTCCGATTTTAAACGAAATATCAAATTTTCCCACATCTCCTCTTCTATACCCTATATAACCATAAAATCATATAATCATAAAACCTTTGCCGACAAACAAATTATATAATTCTTGAAACTGCTCACTAGTCAAATCTGTTGGCATTCCCATGGGCTTATCCTTTTTGCCAGCAGTGGTTTTGGACTCAGTGATGCATTTATATCTTATATAAACACGAAACTTTCATTTACTAAGCGTCAGTTCAAGTTCATCCGTGCACTTGAATGCCTGAAGATGCCGAAAGGCGAAACCCTGGTCGATAATGACAAAATTTGTGAGAATGTACATAGTTTGAACGATTCAAATTTAATATTGAAATTCCACCAAGCACCTTCAGTCGAAATCTTAAATTATAAAATGTAGCATTAAGTTGTTGAATAGTGTATTCTGTAGTTGATTGTATATTATAAGTGTTGCCTTTTTATAAACTGTATGAAAATCATGTTTTATGCATGTAATGCATACATTCTTTTTACAGAGTACTAAGTGTTTTTGGTTTTAATCATTTACTAAATATATTATTAATTTCAGTTGAAAACAATACATAATTTATATCATGAAAGTAAAAATGTGTGCTTCGCAGGTTCAATTTAACATTATGTAATGGCAATAATGCGTTACAATTAAAATGTAAATTCGCATTATTTCATGACAAAGCCTTGGCACTTTTCATGCCATAACAATTAATAACAGAGGCAATACGTTTTTATGGCCACTTAATAAATCATGATAAACCATTTAGTTTGCGAGCAGAAAGAAAGTGACTATTCAAAAAATTCGCACGATTTTTATCTTTCTCGTGCCTTTTGATCCGTCCATATTCATTTTACAAGTCAATGCTTTTTAATACCGAAACGTTATGTTGAGATATCTTCATAAGTTGGCCGTAAGCTCCAAATTCGAAGATAAAAAAAAACGTATTAAAAAGCATTTTTCATTTTATTGCAATCTAAATGCGAAAAAAATACCCATTTAGACAAATTAGAAACTACCTTTATCATAGTTGGTCAAACCGTGCCGCATGTGCCAAACGTGGAGCATTCCAAAATTACAAATGACGCATTGCATCCTTGCGCTTACTTGTTCTTTTGAAATAACGTAAGAAGGTGCTCGAGTTATTTGCGCATCTAAGCTCATCGAAAATAATTGGTGTATGACTCGCAAAAGGTTTGCCACCACTTATATATATAATCAAGAATATAATACAGGCCAGTCATCGTAATACCATTTCGTCGTGTGCTTGGACAACATTGTCAACTCTAGCCAACTAGACACAGCTTGTCGCTCGCTGTGGTCTAGTAGGTTAGAGCTTGCTCTACCGATCAGGTGGGTCTGGGTTCGATTCCCGGTAAAGTCAATGTCAAATTGGATTTTTTTAATTTTTCAATTGAGATCGAAGACATGGGTGTTTATTACGTCAATTCTCCTTGAGTTAATCTCATGTGGCTTACAAAAATTTCTCATCTAGTTATATCTCGTATGATCTTTCAGCTTCAAAATATTTTACGCATTGGCGTAAGCTTCAATGTCAAATATTTTTTTTAAAGAATTAAAAAATTTTAATATTAAATAAACATACTATTGTAATAATATAAAGCATTTAAAAAAGATTATTGGTAATGAAATACATATGTTTTTAGATTCTTATTTGTACAGTTCTACTACCACTTCTGGTTTTTTTAGGTTTGTGGAGTCGTAGTGTATTGGGTGGAGTCAGCTAACTCATTTAAAAAAATATATATACATTTCAGTAGATAATAAAAACAATACATAAAAAATCATATTTTATAAATTAGAATCGTAGTCGTAGTTGGAATTGAATTATTTGTTAATGCTGGAGTCGGAGTCGTGGTATTTTTTCATGGCTCCACAGCCTTGGTTTGTATGTAAAATACAATATAGCATTTGAAACAGGAAACTAAAGATTTAATAGCATTATTTATTTTACAATATACATCTAAGTTCTCTAAAATAGCACAGGAAATATGAATATTCTGAAAATTAATAATCATCGTATATTTTCTAAAGAATTAAAAATGATACAATTCTCATATTATGCTTACAAAAAATGCAAAATAATTAGTTATAAAGAATAAATGCAATAAAAAATAATATATAAATACTTCACAGAGGAAGTTTAATTAGCCAACTGAGCTTATTTTTAACTTTTAATACGTGAACAAAAACGGCTTTCGCCTATTTTGGATTACCGATAAAATTACCGAAATTGTAACACTTTAAATTATATATATATCGACGGTGGAAAGGAAAAAGGTCGTAACCCACACATATCAAATTTTACAGGAGGCGCTAAAAACGTGTTTTGATGATTTTGTGACATATGCAAATTACGAATTAAACACAACCTTGAAGTGCACGGAGACTTCTAAACTGGTGTTTAATTGACATTATCTAATATTAATTCAAGAATTTCTCTAGGGAAAACCTTTTCTTAGTTTTAATTTTTTACGAGGTCATCTTTTTCAAACTTAAAAGCTAAATTTAGATACTTATTCGGCATTTTCAGCTTTCACCCTTTTGATAGAATGTGTGTCAAGTCAAAAAAAACCTGTTTTGGAAAATTGAGAGTTACGTCTTTTTTCCTTTCCACAGTCGATATAATTATAAAAAAAGCATGTATCCAAAATACTATAATAGGTTTTGTGTCTTTGGTATTCAGGAAGAGACGTGGACCCATCAAATGGATGAATGATACAATCAAACGCCATTTATACCATGATCCTAGTTTCAATAATACCACGATTGCAACCTCTAGTAATAGTCGATGAATATTTTTTATTTTGTTTCTCATTCTACTGTTATCAAATATATTAAAAAATTTACGTCAGTCGATAAACTATTTCAGTAAATATATCACGTTGAATTGTTTTACTACTGCCAAACCTCTGTCGAAGAAAATACGTTTTATTTGTATAATTTCAATTAAGTACATCAATTTTATGTTTTATTTTCTGAAACATTATAAATCTTTCTCTTTTACAGTATCTAAACATTTTGAAACTTACGTTCTTATATTCTTATGCTTTGCTTTGAAATAATTTGCTGTATCACTAATTGCAATTATAAAGTATAGGTCGGTATATATCACAGGAAATGCTTATCTGATTTACTAACCGACTTCTGAAAAAAAAGTAACGTGACTATAAAATCTAAGCGAATGCCAACACACATCTTAATTGCAAATAACACATTATAAGATAATCAATGCATATTTCTATGTTTTATTTAAAATACAATATATATAATCGGGCTTAGGTTCGAGCTCCGGTAAGTTTAATATCAAATATAGATTGATTGTGATGTCTCTTCTCATCGAATTGATCTCTAGATACGTAAAGAAGAATCTTATCGAGTATAATTTGTAGTATCAAATACATTCTTTTTTTTAAATTTATATTATTGAAAAATAATTATATCTTTAATTTTTCATATATTTTTTAATTCTATAGAATATGAATTCTATTCTGTACTTTTTAATCAAATTGATGTTATTTTAGATGAAAAACTGTTTCAGGGTATAATAAAAACAGCTGGATATTTTAAGTACACCATTAAAATAATGTTTTATTTATTTTTACCATAGAATGAAACAACTATTGGTTTTTTTTTAAATCTGCAGGTTTCACAAATACCCAAGCGTTGACATTTTATCAATATGTGTGCCTGAAAATAATATGTAACTACAAGAGTGTTTCTAATAATATTTGTCTTTTAATATATTTATGTATGTGTTTCTACGCTAAATGGTGCTAAAAATGTACGGAAGCTTTTCGTTTATATATATAAAACAATCATCAATCTAGAGATATTTAAAAACTTCCATGAAATCTACCAGTATGACCAATTATGCATAAAAACACCACGACAAAACAGCCGTCGTGATTCATTTGGATTAAATTTGCAACACGAAACAAAAACGCTACAGAATAAATGCAATTATGAATTGTCTTAAGAACAACAGAAGGCAATAATTATGATGTTTATGTATTCGTTTTGTTCTAGTTTTGTAATCAAATTTTTATCACTGCGCTTAAACCTTGAGTGATGATTAAAATTCTTTAGATTATTCACGACAAGCATTTTCTTCTGTAAAATATTGCGTACTTTATTAATGTATTCATTTTTTAATTATTTTTTTAACTGACTAATGACTAACTTAAAATTGCTGAGGCTAAGTGGTGAATGCTTTATTTGGTAAGGTTCTGCAATAGCACAGGAAGCTCGAATCCTCGTTTACGATCAGGTACGTCACCTTTATGCTACCATCGAAAAAGATTGGCAATCAACGTAGAAAACGATACCATATAAGTCTGTGTGCCGTGATGGGAAGAAAAGACCAGAATCCTGGTAAATTTACTGTTTTTTTATAACGAAAAACCTTATCAATGATTTGACATTAATATAGCAATGATCATGAGCCACAGGACGTTAACGACCGGCACTTAAAAGATATGTTTATGTTGTCTTGTATTATCGCAGACATGTTGTTTTTCATATTTTGTTTTCAGTCACGGGTTGGTCTTTGCAATTTTTGCAGCAATTATTAAATAAGCATTCACAAGTGTAATGTAATAAAAAAATGCTTTGATTTCTTAATAAATTTGGGTTATAACGTTCATTCTAGGTTCAACAACTTTACTTTTGGTCCAGTTTTCTGTCTTGGCATTTTCACCCCAATACTATCATTATAAGAAAAATCAAATTGATTTTTCATCCTATATAAAAACAATTCTATCTGCCAAGTATCTATTATAGCGTGGAGTAAATAGCCTCCTTATCTAGGTATCTAAACATAAGTTTTTGTACGAAGATTGCTAATCAGTTTCTCAAACTATAAAAAAAATAGTTTGTTACGCTAACCGCTGTCGCTACGTCTCGGTATTTTATAACTGGAGGAGTGGGATGAATTTTTTTAGAAATCACAAACATCTATGCATTCGATCATAAATCGATTAAAAAATATATTGTTCATACTGAGACTTAAACCCGTGAGATCCGTCATAGAAGCCAACGCCTTTGACTACTTCACCACGTATGAATCGCTGCACCGCTGTGTATCATCTAATTCTAATATTGCAACACCGATTTTGTTAACTATTCCGTGACCGTATCTGTTATTACCTCACAAACACTATCAATTCAAAACGATTTGTAAAAACTGCCATAAAACTATTAATCTTGTTAATTGGCAATCTTAACAATGAAAACAAATCGCTGTCATTAATTTTGTTAAATCTATAAACATTTTTATAATTATTACAAAACAATTTTATGGAGCGATTTAAGATTATGGTGAAACATCTTGTTAAACTTTGTATTTTATTTATTTCTTAATTTTAATTTAGTTCTTGTTTATTTCAATCCGCATAGTCAGTACCCGATCGTCGTCGTAGGGTTGTATCACTCTAAGACTTCTTACTTCTTGATTTTTTTTATTTGAATGATGTTTGCAAACAAATATTTGAACAAAAATACAATTTCACACAAATGCATATTTAGCGCCTAGAAATAAAATCATTTCCCTTCATGTTATACATCTCAATCTAACATTGCTTCGTGTAAAAACAAGTTTTTATACTATTATTGAATTCTTTATAAAGGTTAGTGCAGCAAGAAGTCACTGCTTAAGCAAACCAGTGACTCCCTGTTTATTTTTCACATATAAATTTCATTAGAATATAACAACAAGGAATGCTTAACTCAACTGGAATGTTTTAAAAATCCTATTAAGCTAGATTCTATCAATTACAGTAATTATACGAACGTTTGTAAATATTTGTCACTTACCAAACGATATTAATTATAGGTGTCACTGTATACCACTACACTCGCACTTAAGAAAACCAAATATTCAATACAATTATTAAGACACAAGAAAATTTCTTTTGAGTCAGTTATCATTTTACAGTTTGCTAAAATTTACCTAGATTGAACATCATAGAAAGATTTATTTTTGTATTAATTCATCACTTACTCGAACGCCAACAATCATCCCTTTTAATGTGTCACAGTTAATTCTAGGTGAAGAGACACTACTTAGAAAAATAAAACATTTTTTTCCTGAAAAAAAACGTGTTATTTTAATAATTCTATATTAATAAATACTCCCGTTTTTCTTTATTATTTTACTATTACAACATACATCCGATAAGAGGTTATAAATGATATAATTACATTTTTTGTTTATTGATTTGTTTGTGTTGTTTGAAAACATATTATATTTCTACAGGAAAAATCAGTCAATCAAAAATTTTGTCAACATTTGCTAGATATTTTCCGTATATTAAAAATATTATAATGTTCTGGTAAAAGTCGATTTTTAGAAAAAAAACTTTATTATTTTCCAGTCAAGAATACGTTATTAACATAAATACATTGTATATCACTTATTTACACTTTTGGAGATAGCCATGTTTGATTTGTATCGACTTAAGTATAAACTTATTACGACTTGTCTAAAACCACATTTATTATAGCTGTTATTTATATATTCTTTGGTTAACAAGGAATATGAAAGTGGTATATTGGCATATGAATTTGCTGCCAAGTTCTCGTTATTTGTAATCTAAAATAATTCGCTCTGCGGTTAGCATATTAAAGAGCGACTGATTTATTTATCACTTTCTACCATCTGTGCTTTTTTACTGACATTGAAATATTGATCGAAGATCTAATCATACAAATTCATTATTAATGCATATAAATATTTATAACAATGCAGTTACAATACTTGAATATACTTTTTGAATGTTTTCACATTGAATGATTCATTAAACACTCATGTCGTTAAATAAACAATACGCTTGATTTAATTATATTGATGAATTATTTATATAAAACTAATGACTGAAGATGCCGGATTTTATGGCGCAGCGGTTAGGGTTTTTGGCTTCCATGCCAGATCTCACGGGTTCGAGTCCCAGTACGAACAGCATTTTTTAATCGATTTATCAATTTCTGTTCGAAGACCTGGGTGTTTGTGAAGTCAAAAACTCCCTTTCACCCTACCGATCCTTTCATAACGGGGCATAGCGAGAGCGATAAGTTAACCACTACTCATGTCCTTGCCTTGTCTCTCTATCCCTAAAACTCTGAGAAAAGAGAGGTTGAGCGACTGAGTAAAAAAAAGTTCTCGTAGAAAAACTACTGTTAATATACCTTCATTAGAAAGCCATATGCTAGACATTAGGATCAGACATGAATATAAAAAAAAATAAACACCTAAAATTGTAATTAATATTTGAGTGTTTCTATGTGCAGACACCCGTAGAAAACCTGCGTTTACATGAAAAAACTTTTAAAAAATATATTCAGTTACCTAAATAATGCCTGTAAAATTTTGTAAATGACACCTGTTGCATAACTGTGGATAAGTGTAGGAGATATAGTTGTCAGTATTAGCAAATCATTAACATCGCTTATGCCAACAACATTCAGATATAGTATTATTGTATTAAGTTCAATTTTAATTAATCATGCAGATGCCTTTATTATTCTCTGTCTGCATTAAGCCTTGTATACGATACAGAGATTAAGTGAAGCATGACTTTGGATTTCCACAGTCCATTTGTTAATTGTAATGCGAAATGCATGAGCGGATATAGTTATCTATAATGTTCCAATTATAAATAAAAATGCAAGGTCAGGTGTACTAACCTTTCACTCTTTTTTCCGCCAAATCTATTTCATTTCAAGGATAAAGTTTTACAATTCAATTTGGATATTTTTTTATTTCTATACGCCTTTCAATTTCACTGATATTTTCCCGTGAACATTTTAATTATTTCGTACATATATAAAACCGTGGTATTTTTAAAATTTTAAACAGCGATTTCTAACCTGGGAAATTACACCTGAGTTTATTTTTTTATTTTCCTTTTAAAACGTGTTTTATACGAAATAAAGGATGGAGAGGCAAGAAGATATTTTTATTTTCAAAGTGAGGTGTACAGACATAAATTTTGGAAACCACTGATCTAAAGCATATTGACTTTTATAAGCTCAGCTTTTATTGAACATAATTTATTAATACAATTATCAACAGTGTATTTTAATGGTTTTCAAAAATAAATTTGAGGATGTTCATTTTCAATATAAAATTTAATTTAATTACTTTTGTTACACCTCTTGCTGTGTTACAAGCTTTGATATTTGTTTCGTCTTTTTTAAAGCATCATCTGACGGAATATTGAAAGCTTTACGAATACATTAGATTAAAATAAATATCAAATTCAATATTAACTCTTTTTTTTTAATTAATGTCTGTTCCCAATGTGGAGCTTATGGCCTCTTAATTAAGGTATCTATCTCAACAGAACTTTTTCTTTAATATATATTTCATTTTTTTGTCAATCAATCAATCAATAAAATTTAAAATTGATACTGGTTTCATTGTTTTCACTGCCATTTTTCTTAAATTTCCCCTCAAAGCACTCAACCCATTAAAAGACTCGAAGACTAAGCAAAAAAATCGACCAGCATGTCCAGTATAGTGTATCATGTGTCTCTGGAGATCATCGTTTCTGGTTTGGATTTTTGACGATACCCAAGAAGTAGCTCGTTATAAAAGATAATAAATGTATGGGGAAAATCATAAATTAAAATGTCAACGAATGTTTCCACATTACATCCGAGATCTCGCTATTTCATGATCGTAATAACAGAGTTCGACTATATTCGACTGTTTTTCGGTTTGCCGTAGCTTTTTTGCTACTGCTGCCCAACCATTTTTCTTCGTGTACAAACGTGACAAACTTCCTACCTAGGTGTGTAACATTGCTGCATATCACAAAGTATATGAGCTTGGTACACATTGTTCAGCGTAGCGAGTCCTCGAGCATTTGCTGAGACCAGCTTCGAAGACAATCAGAGGTGCATTGCGTTCCCTTTCATCACGACTCTGTTGCACAAGAAGCGCCCATATAAATACATTATTTATGTTTAATAAATAAACTGGTTCATTCAAACGGTATGTACATACCAGCAATTCTAAATAATATTTGTTTGGGGAAACCTGCTATATTTCGACGTCAAAAATGCAAACGGACGAAACATAGATAGGACAAATTTTACAGGGAGGTACAAAAACGTTTTCTGATGATTTTTGGTCAAAGTACAAATATTAAATTGTATATACACAACCCCGAATTGCACGAAGACTTATAAAATAATGTTTTATTTAGTTAATTTAATATTAATGTTGTAAGTTGTTGAAAAAAACCCTTCGTGTAAGTAATTTATTCTTGTTAGAAACATTCGCGCACTCTTTTTTCAAACATAAATGATAAATTCTAATTTGGCATTTGCAGCTTACATTCATTTAATAGAACATGTATTAAGATGTATACATTGTGATTATCGTTAAAAACTATTTTGAATAACCTGTAGGTTACGTCCTTTTGCCTAGTCGAATATTTGTATTTATTTTGTATAAAAGAGTCTAATATGCTCCACACTGGAAACGGATATAGTTAAGTAAATATGAATAATTTTATTAGATCAATATTTCGGCAAGATAAAGAACTTGGAATCACTACAATAGTTAATCGATCTGGTAATTGAATACAGAAATAATACTTAATGTATAATATACATTGTGCGTTTTGAAGTAACCATTGATAAAAAACTTTCATTAATATATTGACAAGAAGTGGGTTCTAGCACCTTTTTTTTTAAAAAAATCACTACATTTAAAGAACTAAATACATGTATACCTAATAATCTTTACCAATCAGACTACTGCAGTTCTGAATAAATTTATATTGCTTTGTTTTGTTAGTCTTTTTAGTTTTTTTTTAATTTTCAATTTCAGAAACTGACCTGTTCAAAAAAACAATGGGATTTTTTTGTACAAATTAGTCAGATTTAACACAAAGTAGAGTGAATATAAATATAAAAACTAAATTTGAATCGTTCAAACTATGTACATTCTTACAGATTTTGTCATTAACGACCCAGGTTTCGCCTTTCAGCATCTTCAGGCATTCAAGCGCATGGATGAACTTGAACTGACGTTTAGTAAATGAAAGTTTCGTGCTTATATAAGAAATAAATGCATCACTGAGTCCAAAGCCATTGCTGGCGAAAAGGATGAGCTCATGGGAATGCCAACAGATTTGAGTAGTAAGTAGTTTCAAGAATTATATTATTTGTTTGTCGGCAAAGGTTTTATGATTATATGATTTTATGATTATATAGGGTATAGAAGTGGAGATGCGGGAAAGTTTAATATTTCATTTAAAATCGGAAGACTTTGCAGCTGTGCTCTATTGATTTCTAAAATTTCTTGGAAAAAGAGCTTATGACTGTCCGTATTTGGGTGTAACATTTTAGAATGTACATAGTTTGAACGATTCAAATTTAATATTGAAATTCCACCAAGCACCTTCAGTCGAAATCTTAAATTAAATATAAAAGTTTATCTCATTGATAATTGTCTTTTTTAATTCGGTTTAATACTTGTTAGTTGACAGAAAACGGTTTTCTGATTGAAAAAAATCCTATTCTTTAAGTAGGGATTAAATAATAAATCATTTAGTTCTTTGTTTCTATTTATTGATACAAATTATGATAATATTTATACATAAGTTCATTTCAAATATTTATATTTTGAATTCTTATTATTAGATATATTTTATTTTATCTACCGGTAACAATTGTTACTTTTTCATATTATATTATTTTTTGTTCCTATTATCGCAATCTCTTGAACGTGTCAAAAATAGAACAAATATACATAGATTCACACTCAACACGTAAAATTCAATATGCAAATATTACTTCTTCTAGATCTGGTTTTGTAAGTAATGTCGAAAGAAAATTGTGAAATTGTTTATCGATCCTCAAATATATGTAAATTAAAATACAAATTCGTATTTTATTTGTAGAAAATGCAAATAATGGAGAACATTTTAAGATATTTCACATCAAGTGACAGTGACCTTTGTGCTAACGAATATGGATAGATTTCGGTACAGTTTTTATTTTATAATGGTTGTACTGCGATACAATTTACGTTATTTGATTAAAGCATTATATATTAGGTACTAGGGCATCCAATCCCGAACCTTTTTTGTGGTCGCGGGATTTCGGGATTGAAAATTCACCATACTATATAAATTGAGGCTATTATTTGCAAACCCGGCTTATTCGAAAATTGGTGACATGAACTTTTAATGTAATTTAGTAAATTAATTAAAATACACTTTTTAGTATTATCAGAAAATATTCTCAAACCTGGTTTGATAATACAAAATATCATTCCAAAGTAATGTAAAACTAAAAATACTTTTAAATTGTCTATTATTTTAAAAAATGAAATTCAATTAATTTTTCAAACACTTTGGAATGAGACGATTTTAAAATCCTGGGATTTTTCATAAAAAAATTAGTCAATTTCAAAAACCCAGGAGCTTAAGAAATTCTCAAAATGAGAAGACGCGAGACCTTTTTTTAAGCTCTTCCAAGACAAGGGGTGGGGAACCTTTTCATTTTTAAAGGCTACATTCATTTATCTGATTCAACATAAGGCCGCAGTAAAGAAAACTTTGACACCCCATCCTTTTTTTTCGGCTGCCGAACATATAGTGGGTTAATTACGCTATTTTTCCAAACGCTTGCGTGAATATTTTGATCAAGTCAAAAGGCCGCATCAAAGTAGCCAAGAGGCCGCAGGTTCCCTTCCACTGCCCTAGTTGGTACTTTTATTATCAAAAAAATTGATCGGAAGTGCTACATAACTAAGAATATTTATTATGTGCGTCACTCTCTTATTTTAATTTACAGTCGGTTCTCGTTTTAAAACAATTTGGTCTTATGACGAACAAAAATAAATTCAGTTACTGAAATTAACACTTACAATTATGAAAACCACGTATTTACCATCGCTGCCATACGGCATGGTTAAATGATCAACCCAATACATGAATACAAGAGCATGAGAAATAATTTTATTATTTTTTTCTTGATCTGTATTACATTATGGAAGGCAGCTGCGAAATCAATGGGTCATGATATTTAAACCTTATTGGAATCCTTTGATACCATTAGCATTGACATTTAACTTTTAAGCTTACGTTTCCCTTCTGTTGACCTAAGATTTAATATCAAATAAAATAACCCCACGCCTTCCGCTCCTGTACACTGCCTTAAAGGTTACTTAATAATAAACTCACATAGATAATAATATGTATTATTATTTTACATCTATCATCGGTTATCGACTCACATAGTCACAGAACTGACGCACCTTCGCCGCTCACTTTTGAATGCAACACGGACCTTACAAAATAATAATATATGGACTTGCCAATATTAACAGTGTGGCAGTGGCGGCCGGTCAATGTGGCATTGGATCAATGCACCCCTTGTATATACAGGAGCGGTTATATTTCACGAAATAATATTCAAAGATAACATTTCTACCATTCACTCATTTCAAATTCTTCATCTATTTATTGTATTTTTTTTTCTTTCTAAATTTCTAAAATATTTATTATTGAATAGACTGAAAAATTTTATAAATATATTTTTAAATCCATGTTTGTTTACATGTAGAACATGTGGTCTCATAATAAAAGTTTCTTAAAAGATGTTTTTTACTGATTGATGTCGTTCACTTAACTTTTATCAGATAGTGGTTGTTGGATTTGACTCACTTTGTGCCCGTCCAGACCACCACAAATTCATAACTCCTTCTTCACGTCTCTGAAATAGAAAACACTGTGCTGGCTGGTATCTTCCTGCTTGGAATTTTTCTTTTAAAAGAAAACACCTACAGACATTTGGCTTGTTCTCAACGATTAAAGGCAAAAAACTCGATCACGAAGGAAGATTTTTTAAGCGTCTCTACAGACGCCCACTCTGGTCTACAATCTTCGATTTTACATTAACATTAAGTTACTCAACCTATCTTTTTTTCGAAGAGAATAAGGATAGAAATTTTATAGCTAGGACAGGACTAGTGGTTAGAAAATCGCTTCCTCTATAACATTAAGAATCGGATGGGTAATAGGAACACAAATTTATAAATCGATTAAAAAATCAATCAATAAAACTGTCCGTAATGGGATTCAAGCCCATAAGCACCGAATACGACGTTGACCACGCGTTTAAGATCCGGTATCTATACGGCACAAATACTTTTAATTCAATATTGAGTCGATGATTGACTATCAGATATGAGTCAATGTAGCAATTTACATAATATCCACTTAGTAAAATACTTGTCGATCATGTTGATTTTAATTAAAATTATCTAAAAACACTTTCACTAAATTGATATGAAATCTATTAAAATCACACAATAATTATTCAAAACCTCCAAGTGATTCAAATCTACAGTACTTCAAAACTGTAGGTAAACTTGAGTTAATTGATTTCGAGTGAGAATAGATTAATTTTAATATTTTATAGCCACATCGCACCTCTTTTGGTATGAAGAGGAAAACTGCAAATGCAGACAGTGACATCTCTTAATGAGAATTATCGTAAAATATTTTGTTTTTAATAAAATTCTTTCAAGAGTGAGTGTAGCGGTCTACAGCGACATAAATAATTATGACAATTTATTAAGTGACTTATTAACAAACATTCGTGTAATTGATAGAATCTAGCTGAATAGATTTTTCGCAACATCCCAGTTGAGTTAAGCATGCCCTATTATTATATTTCAATACAAATTATTGGTAAAAAAAAATAACAGGGAGCCAGTGGCGTGTTCAAGCAGTGAACTTCATTTTTTCAATCAAAAATTGCATCTCAACCATAACGCACTATTTTTTTTTTGTAAATGTTATTTAATGTTAACAAAATCAAATAAATTAATACTATCATTAACTTTAATTAAAATAATTTAAAGCGATTCATAGAGAAGCTTAAGGGTTTACGTGGGGAATCTAAGTCACATATAACGTAGACTTTTTGGGTAGTGACAATACCCTACATATATCATAATATTGAAAATTAAATTGCCTAGTTATAGCATTGGGGGCGATATGGTTTTTAATATTAATATATTTATTCAGTATTATACAATTTTCAAGTAAAACGATCAATATGTCGCCCGCTGTGGTTGCTTTACCGACCAGGTGGGTCTGGGCTCGATTCCCGGTAAGGTCAATGTCAAAATTGGATTTTTTTCAATTTTAATTTGAGATCTAAGACATGGGTGTTTGTGAAGTCAATTCTCCTTGAGTTTATCTCATGTGAATTTCAAAAATTCTCATCGAGTATATCTCGTATGATCTTTCAACTTAAAAATATTTGACGCATTGGCGTAAGCTGTAATGTCAATTTTTTTTTTTATAAAAAAAAAATATGCTAAGGATACATGCGACGCAGCACAGAGCAGAACAGGATTAGTAGGTGCAGGCAGTCAAAACAGACATGTGTGAACAGCGTATACTGTGATAGCTGCGTCACGCAAGTAACGTATATAAATGGCAGATATCGATCAACAATAACTCTTTTGATGTATTTTAAAAGAATATTACATGAGTAGTATTCTATAAACAAAGAAAAAATATTTATCAGTAATTTTCACAGCGAAATCAAAAGAACACGTCCAAACCTGCCCGCGTCAAGCAGGAATCTTTTACTAGACCGTATTCAGAAATCCGTACAAATAGAAAAACAGGTGTACCCATATTGTGAACGAAATATAGCACATATAAGTGATATTTACCATTCTTGAAATAGTTGATCCAACTGTCAGATTTGACATGTCTATATTTATATATCATTACTTGAATTATATTTGATTGATTCACTACGGCTTTGAAACCCAATCTCACATAATTTATTAAAATGTATCATATTCCGCATAATCATAGATAATTTTCTCTTAAGTATTTTTTTTAGTTTATGGTAACATTGTGGTATGATTTAAACTGTGGCATTTATCGTAATATACGTGATCTCTTGTAAGGTAAGGTGCCTTTCCCTATGACTTTACTTCCGTCATTTCGATACAATTTACATAGCCGTAAAAATATTATGAATAGTGAATGTATAACTTATTTATATTAGAGTCAACTAATGTATATATAAATCGTATTTTTTGTAGAGTTTGTGATACTGCTTATAATCGATATAATCAATGCATCTAATATTAATCAATTTTAATTATTTTTTGTACCGAACACTTAAAAAAACCTGTATAATATGAATTACAAAATATCTGTGGGTCTTGTTATGTTTAACTGTCAATAAATGGAACGTTTTTATTTTATATAATAATTGAAAACGTCGACAAACTGTAGTGATTAGTGTAGGTTTTTTTTAATCATGTCCGCCGAAAATATATATCATATAGACTCCTTATTGAGTTCGTCTTAACAGAGGCTTTTGCGAGACCTGCGTGTTACTCAGTTACTTAATTTCTCATATCCAAAGAGATTAGGGGTAGGAGAAGGGCTGTGACATGGCAAGTTATTAATCAGTGTTGGATTAAGCACATGAGATGTCCCAGGTGCATAATTTTTGGAGACCCTGTTTTTCGGATAGCATAAAAAAATCCAAGTAAAATAGTTAAAATATATAAAAATCTGAACAAAAAGTATATGTGTTATTTTATAGAAGCTATTTTTGAGATCACTTATATTCGGAGGCCCCAAGCGCGCGCCTCATTTACTTAAAGGGTAATCCACCACTAATTAATACTGTTTTCCATATCCGTTCCCTAGTCGAAATATATGGCCACCGTATGATTCCTCCGAGATTCTCTGTCCCCCGCCAGTCTTCTTGCTTCCTCCTATGTTATTCCAGCAATACAGCGTCCTGTAGATTCACCGAGTACATCCATATGGAGATTAGTGGCCTTCCACGATGGCGGAATCCATCCAGTTGGTAGAAGAGACAAGCAGAATTCAGGCTTTCTTGAGACATCCAAAACTGATTAAGGGTTGTTTAAGTTTGTTTTTGAATTCAATTGCCGCGGCAAGCTTGCTTGTTTTCAGTTGAAGAAACTATTTTTACTTTGATTCAAGCCCATGGCCATCTCAATCAAAGCTAACGACGTTTTCAATCGACCACGGACTCAAATACAAATAAACATTCAAATTTGTCTTAAGCATTACAGACCTTTTATCTATTAAAAAAACTTTTTTTTTTCATTGATTTGCCAAAATTTTAGAATTATGAAAAAAAATTTCTTTGCTTCTGAAGCTGTCATATAAAATGACAACATTTAAGGACATGTAATATATGTATTCTACATGAAAGGTAAGGTAGACCTTTGGTACAGTTGGAAGATTCTAATTAAGATTAGCGATATGAAAAAGTCTTACTTAATTCATACAACAAAATTGATATACCCATTAAAAAGTAACGTATAATTTAAGATTTCTACTGTAGGTGCTTGGTGGAATTTCAATATTAAATTTGAATCGTTAAAATTATGTACATTCACACAGATTTTGTCACTAACGACCCTGGTTTCGCCTTTCGGCATCTTCATGCGTTCAAGTGCATGGATGAACTTGTACTGATGCTAAGTAAATGAATTTTTTGTGTTTATATAAGAAATAAATGAATCATTGAGCTTAAAGCCATTGCTGGCGAAAAGGATAAGCCCATGGGAATGTCCACAGATTTGAGTAGTGAGTAATTTTAAGAATTATATTTATTTTTTTGTCGGATAAGGTTTTATGATTATATTTATATAATGTATAAATGCGGTGAGCCAGCCATGTTTATAATTTCATTTAAAATCGGAAGATTGTTCAATTGCGCTATGTTAATTTCTATAAAATATATCTGGTAAATATCAAAACATCATGTCAATATCACTTAACACCTTTATTTGTTCAAAAATATATTTGATATTTGCTCTCTTTAATAACATGTTAAAAATATAATCAAGATTGACTAGCATTACGAAACGTTTCCTATTATACTTCACTCTCGACGTCAATATCGGATTTATGATCGCAATTTAACTTTCTTATAAGTTTTATTAATGCGTTGAATCAAAACCTTTCTAGCATGCACATAATAAACATTTCTTTTTCGATAATACAAATAGCTCATCGGCCATGATTGTGTTACATTTTCGTGAGCGTATTCGAATTTCGAAATCTAATAATAATGTTCGAATGTGCAACGTAATAATATTTAGCTATGATTTATATCTGTGTTCGAGCACGCGATGTAATATTTAGGTATAGTTTATACCTATGATACGTTTTCGTGTTATTATATCATAGGTTTAACTTAAAAATACATATCTACGTCTGAGAAAAATGTTTCGGACAGACATGAAACTCAATTAAACTTATAGGTACTATCCGATTACTCTGGTTGGAGTACATAGAAACAGCAATTCTTTTGAAAAGTAATACATACATTCATTCAATTTTGAAAAAAAAATCTAGAAACAGGTAATTCAAACATTTGACCACCTAATCAAGTTGTACAAAAGTATTGCACCAATAAATAAATGTAAAATTGACAATGAACATCCTAAATTTTGAGCAAAACTATTAAAAACTCTACTTACACCAAGCTTATGTTTCATTAAACCAATCTTCTCTAAATTTTCCAATTTTAATTTATAATATTTCAAATAGAAAGGGGTCGATATCTAACCTTATCTTAAATAAGCCGTAATGTCATTTTTACTCTGTCAACCGCTCGTCGGTGAGCTTAAACACTTACTAGTTAGTTCATACATTGACGAATTCAAGTCAACGTAAGCTATAATGATAAAAGCTTGAAATAAAACTGATAGTTAATGCATCCATTTATGAAATTTCACACTTTAACTATGACGTATATAAAAAAAGTCATGGCCAATATTGGCGCGCTAATATACAAAACACGTTGCCACTTTAATTTGATCGTGGGAAATCTTTCTTAACAATCATTATTCTATATATATATCTGTCACTTGATTTCTTAATATACATCGATTGATCTACAATAGACACAGATAATTCAGCGACAATCCAAACATAAATGATATTAATAGCAATCTCGTGCAAAATAACCGGTCACGAATATTGTATAATTTCGCACGACCGTTCAAGTATCACCAAGTGTCGCTGCCCAGAAAGGAAGGCTTGTCTATGGTGGTCCTCGATCCCATTTTTAATGTGGCAGCACTGACGCGAAGCCAAGGAAAATTGAAAATCGTGACGGAGAATTGGCGACGCATACTTGCAAAATAAGATCTCTCGTGTCACACATAAAGACACGAAACATATTATTGTTATAGAATTTCTTAAAAACATAAATCTGGAATATTCTATATTTAGAGTAACAATGGTAACAATTCAAATTAGATATTTCCACGATGCGATGTTAGACGTTTTTGTGTTTCACGCCATTTTTTAGTTTCGTTCGTTTATTTATTTGTTTTTATCGTTCCGTTCGTTGCAATTAGCAAAATAAAACTAAAATAACACACATCAACATTGAATTTATCGGGCTTTGCGTGTAATTTCGTTGAATTTTTTGTCAGATATTGATAGAATATTTTTTTGTGAGTTTATAAAACGACATAATATTAGAATTAATTGATATTAATTATTTAAAGGGTATTCCAATGGGGAATTTGGGAGATTTAACTGTTCATTTAAGATTGGAAAACTGAAAAGCTGAGCCCTATGTATTTCCAATATTTTCTGGTAAAATAATTTATGTTCAATGTGTTCTTGTGTAACACTGATTAGCACCGGAAGATGCCGAGAGGCGAAACCCGGGTCGTGTTCGACCAAGAATTTTATGAAAGTGTACAAAATCAAAATGAAAATAATTCTAAATTATTATTAAATTTTCATCAAGCACCTTCAGTCGAAATTTTAAATTATTTTTAATTTAATTACGTGGTTGAGTTATTTCTTTGTTTCCCCTATGCAAAGCAGATCCTACTACTGTCCAATCCTATTTTCTTATTTTCCAACAAAAAAAAATGGCGCATTATTACCCACCACTGGCTTAGCCTAAATTTTATTGACATGTTTGGATAAATCGAAAACAGAATCAGACACAATGAACCATACTGAAAACCGCCATGATATGTTATAATTAAATTAGAAAACTGTGGATTTAACTAATTATTTAATATTTTTATTTGAACTATTTTTGGAAACACTAAACTGCTGCTGGAAGTAAAGCAGTTATGAACATATCACAGGCCAGCCTTTGTCTTGCAAATTGTTTGCCTGGTTGAACACGAGGAATCCCCTATCTATGAGATGCTATTGCGTGTAATTACTTTATTACAAAATTTATATCAACAACGTGCATAACTTTGGTAATTGAAAACAACACCGATATAAGAAATCAACCACATGGTTACAAAATTAATAGGTACACTAACGTATATAATTGAAATGATTTTCTACTTATAATTGTGCAGGTCTCACTAATGTTTATGTGTCGAGAGTGTGTCGAGAGTGTGGGCTGCCAATACGTTAACAAAGGGCTCGCTTAATCTCAAGGCAATTCTCGTTGTTCTGATTAATGATGTTTTTTTATCACTTATATGCAATACATTAAATAAGCAATCAATTGTTGCTCAATGCACTTTTAATATGTAACAATATGCAATTTACCGTAGACTTATCAATGTAAATGGCTAAAAATGTACGACTGTGTATAACAAGGCTAAATTTGAATTTGAATCGTTCAAATTATGTACATTCACACAGATTTTGTCACTAACGACCCGGGTTTCGGCGTTCTTCATCTTCAGGCTGTTAAGTGCACGGATGAACTTGAATTGACAAATTTAATATTGAAATTCCACCAAGCACCAGCTGTCGTAGATAATATATAAGTCAGAAATTGGAGTTATATACTAGCTTGATCTGAGAATATTGTTTTCTTTTTAATAACAAGGGGCTCGCCGGCTTAGTCAAATTTGACAAGAGGCTCCGAGCCCATCCCTGGAGATAACCCAATAATAGATACCCGGCCAGTCTTCTTTCGGGATGTTTAAAAAACCCACCCAAGACTTGACGCTTGCTACATTTTCTAAAAAAATATTATATTCATAGTATATTTTATTTACTCAATACAAATATAGTCAGAGAATCTCTTTAATTTGAAAACCTCTGTATATTTCGGGAGGCAATATGAGCTAAGAAGATTTTAAAATCTGCAATTAATTTAATAAAGTCAAATATGGTAATTTTTTTATTGGTAAAATGGAATGGAATGGTTTTATTCGTAAAATCAAATTAATCTCTCAAATGATGTGTAATAAAAAACAGTATACATAATTACAGTACACTTTTGTCATTTTTTGCAATATTGAACATAAAAAATAAGTTTGCATGAATGTTGAGTCATTAAGTGTCCATGCACAGAAACATTCGTTTAAATATTTTTTTCATAAAAGTTTCTACTAACTAATACTTTTTCATAAAAGTAATACGATCCTAGACACGAGAATTTTCCAGGACATGAAAGAAAGCCGAGAATTCAGAATCCATAGTTCTCGTCATCTTTTAATTTGAATAATTGTACATATTTGTATTTGTTTCTATTTATCAGTCTGTGTAAACTTGAAGTATAAAACCGTTAAATATGAAAAAGAATATTTTTTAATTATTTCTTTGTAACTATTTTTTCAAAAGTTAATAATACCTCAACTTTTTGAAATTATGAGCTACTTTTAATCTCAATGTTTCATAGCGGTCGACTGCTAATATGAATAAAATTTCTGTTGATTGGGTTTTGTTGGTTGAAGGAAGAACAAAAAAACTTAATATGGTTTTTATTAATTAACACTTAAGTAATCGTGGTTATGGAGAGACGTTGGAACTGGCTGGGTGACGTGCTGCGGATGCCTCCGGAAAGCCTCAATCTTGCCTGCCTCTTCTTTTGACCGGTGGGATTCTGGCGTCCCGAACGTCCGTCGGGTACTATCCATAGTATGTACTATGTGGAATTGAGGGATGCTGGCATGTCATGGGAGGAAGCAAAGCAATTGGCGGGAGACAGAGAAACATGGAGGTGCCGCGTGGCGGCAATATTCTCCCCGTAGGGAGCGGATACGGCCAAAGAATAATAAGAATCGTAATTAGGATCGAACAAATTTTAGGAAAGTAGGAAACGTCGATGTCTTTAACTATATAAATTGTCATAAACGTGACAGAATAACACCTTTATGTGTATATATCTCCGAAGTAAATTATTTTACACTGTGTTTCTTATTAAATATAATCACGATTCACTACAAGGTTCTAAGTGTAGATTTTTGACGAAACAAAAGTAACAATGAGTACCATTAATGAATGATACTTAGAAGACTGCCGCATTGTTACTTTTGTTAAAATAACCATTTACACTTAGATTCTTGTAGTTCTCGCGTCACGTAATGATTCTGCGTGTAGCACCTGTCTGCCACCTATATTATTTTTTGCATCGGATTCGATTCTCACGGTGATATCGCTGTTTTATTATTTTACGTCTGTCAATCACTATCGACACATCGTGACTCGAAAATATCTACACGATTTGAGAGAGTTTCTAATATTGTGAAAAACAACATTTTAAATGAAAACATACATATGTTTACAACACTAACATGAAACGAAATAAGATCGATTTTGGCGCATTATTTAGATATCCACAGATACACATCCATAATTAATATGTATGTGTTTTTGAGCTATGTCCGCTCTTAGTGTGAGACGTGTAGACTGTAGAGGTATTTCTACGACAACTGCTTGTTATTTAGTTACTCAACATCTCTTTTTCAAAGAAAGTAAAGATAGAAAGATAGGGTTAATTTTTTAAATAACAAATTAATGAAGCTTGAATTCTTACAGCGCTCTAGCGTAATTTTTTTCGAGTCCTTCATCGCTGAAGTTTTGGTTATTTGTATTCCCCTTCCATTGCTGTTGACAGAAGAGCGTGATCGTGACAGAGGTGAGCATCCGTAGTAATGTCAGTTTATATGGACACCATATGCATTCATATGCAAATTATATTATATTTGATGTATCCTTCTCAAATACTATAGATAAACATACACATGCGCATACATACATAAAGAAATTAACTGAAAACAGTCATTTTCATGATGAATGAATTTTTAGTAGAAAAATTAAATCTACGGAAGGTCGTCGAGCAGAACTGCTGTTAGCCTAAGACGATTCTAATGTATTGTCTCATCATAATTATGAATGTTAAAGATCGTAGGACTATAATGTTTGCCTATCTCGCTGTGAAACTTTTGAGCAATTTAACGAAAAAACAAATAAGTGGTAAGTACTTTTATGTCTTTATAAAGCAGCGAGTTGAGCACGTTCTACGGGGCTTTACATATCTGTCGAAGTGATTTATTGGGTACAATTTGGAGAGTCTTCATATGCTTGTGGTGAGCATACGTCCATATTGGAGTAGCCTACATCACGAGTTGAGTAATTGCTGTATAGAGGAGCAGTTTTCTTAAGAGGGCACACACTCGAAGGACCCGACTAATACAAGCTGGGTTCATTGCACAGTAGTCAACGTCGTTGCTGTACATACAGCATTTTTCAATATTCTGTTTGAAGGCATGGATGTTTGTGATGTTTAAAAATTCTAGTAGTGTGTATAGGAGTGTATAGATATTTTTAGCCAACCAATAGCCGTATCCTTTCTGTCTCTATTTCCTTCGAAAAAATAAACAAAAAAAGGTTAAGCCACAAATGAGTAACAAGCCGTTCTCGTAGAAAAAAAACTTCTACTGAGATACCTCCATTAGGCCATATGCTTCATATTGAGATCGAAAATGGCTATTAAAAAAATCATAGGACAATACTACTAAGAAAATACTAGCGCCCAATAGATTTTTCTCGTAATATGCACTTTTTCACTACGAATATATAAATAGATGATAGATGAATGTTTCATACTCAAATATTTTTTATCACGTAATAAGTCACGTAAAGTTCTATTGTATTGTTCAGTTACTTATTAGAAAAAATAAATAAAAAAAATGTATATACATTGTTTGACTTTTTAAAAATGCATTTTGTTGAATCTATTGTAATGAAGCATTATGTTTGACTTATGTTTCTTTCATTGTTTTGATTATTTGATTAAAAATATGCGATTGTTTTCAAAACAATAATGTTTTTTTAACCAATGTTTATGAATCACTAATTTTACAACCATTTTATATATTATAGCTAATTTACATTTATTTCATGATTATTTTCAATAACATAATGCTTAAAATTAACCCATTTAGACTGGTAATTTTAAATTGAAAAGTCTATGTAAACAGTTTGAAGTTATTAGTTTTACAGTCGATCATTTTTATTTGTTTTGATACAAACCACAAAATATTCATTAATCGAAACACGTTAACACGTCGTGGGTTAAAAAATATTAAGGTTAAAAAGAACAACCGCAAGTAATAAAATTAAAGTTCAAATAGTACTATTTGATGATTTTTTAATTACATGTCAGAGGTGGGAAACATTTGTGTCATTTTAGAGTCAATTTTTGATAATTTCTACTGTAATTTGTAAATTCTTTTATACATCAATTAATAGTTACACCTTTTCATTAAACTTGTTTTTGTATAAATAACACTGTTAAATTGTATTTTTTTATCATTCGACAATACTCACCATGAGCGAAACCGTTCCTAATATTGATAAATAAAAAAATGGAAATTAAATACAAAGAAATATTGTGTTTTTTCTTAATATAATGCTTTTCCAGCAAGTATTGACAGTGAATCTAAAATTGACCTAACGTTGTGTTCAACATTAAAAAAATATTCGTGTAATTACACCAATAATTTTTTTAAATCCTGTATAAGTGTTTCGACATTTTTTAGTATTATATATTTTTTCTTATCTGATTACTAGAGTCAATGGAGGGCAAAATTTTCCACACGTTTGCATCTTTATTAAAACTTCAATTTCGACTTTTCGGAGTTGTCTAATCAATAAACTGGACGATCGACATTCTGGAAGTGATATGAAGATATATATATTGTGTATTACACGTGAAACAAAATACCCGGTATGCATAATTCACATAGTTTCAATAAAGGCACAAAGCATGAATATAATACTTTGAAACAAAACAACATTGTGTTCAACACTTTCAAAGCTAGAGCGATACAATAATTATCACAATTATTTTCTGACCGCCGTGCTGTATTCCAAAACGTCCGCATTTTCATGCCAATTATTGCGTTTGTATTTAATCTCGTGTGTAACAAATTACTGACCGCATTTCCTGCTTTTCAGTAGACAATAATATTCTACAGAGCGACTTAACGCCATCTTTGGCAAGCATAGCGATTAATTGGTTGTCTATGTCCTGTGCCAGGGTTTCCCAAACTATGTTCCGCGAACACCCACATAACTTCAAAACCACTCTTTTTTAATGTTTTCCGCAAACTTACAATTATGATTCCTCGGTTCGGTATTCATTTTCCGTGACAGCAAAAGCAACATGTTTAATTCAGCGTGAATGATTATAAAAATCTGACTGGTTTTATTAGTGATTCTGTATTTTGTTATATTTTTAACAAAATCAAAAATCAAGTTCACTTGTACCAGTGAAAAGCGTCCAATCCACAAGTGCAATTATTTTGTAACTCTAATCTTTAGGGGTGTATTTTACCCCTTTCCTGAGTCCAATAGAAAAAGAAAACACCCCGACTTTATTTCTAAATATATAACCTTAAAATTAGAATCAACTTTTGTATTAGTAAACATTGCGATGTTCTGTCTAATGATGCTTCTCAAAGAGGCAAAGACACATATTTTGTAACACAACACTTAGAATAACAAAGTTTTTAACTTTAATTTAATATTAACCTTTTTAAAGTTAGTATCTTTATCCTTCGATACTATTTCACTAAAAATACACATTTATCTGTCAGTTTAATCGGCGGCCTTTTCGATAATAGTTATATAACAACAATTCACACAAACATAAGAAATTGTCTCGTTAGATAACTTATGCAGTCGCAAGTGGAATAATTGGTGCCGTAAATAATGCATCAACATTACGATTACTGATTTATATATACACTATTCATTTACATTGAAAGTAACAATTTACTGCAAAGAGAGTGCAATTTCAGCGCCGTGAAATGAATACAAATCATTTCATACCTGACAGTTATTAAACGTGTAGATAATAATATATGAAATATGTGCCTAAGTGCGGTCTTCTTGGATTACAGAAATGCCTTAATTTTACATATCTTATTAAACGTGATTAAAAAGCTTCAGAATTTATGACAGTGACATACATTGATGAGAAAACAAATTGAATGATTTCGTTCACAAATAAGTGGCTAGAATTTCAGAAGCATTTCAATTAAAACCGGACGAAAAATATTCTTGTCAGAAATCAATAATTCGCATGTAAAAAATGTAGTATTTACGGAATATTTTGATGTTATTTCCGTTGCAAACTAATGATATATTGGTATTCGAAAACCAGTTTTTCCAAAAGCCGGTGTTGGACATAGCTCGCGCAAATACCTTGTCAAATTTGATTTAGGTCGGCAAGCCCCATGGTTAATTAATAAAACGATATTCTCAAATCAAATCAACACCTAACTGCAATTTGTGTGGATATATTGATTACGACAAAATAAAAGAATCGAACAAGTATGCAAAGAAGAACAAATGAATGAGGGCTCTGGAAACGAAGAAGGCATTCTCCATGTTTTGTCGCTCGCTGCTTGGTTAGAGCTTGCTCTACCGATCAGGTGGGTCCGGGTTCGATTCCCGGTAAGGTCAATGTCAAAAATTGGAATTCTAAGACATGGGTGTTTGTGACGTCAATTATCCTTGAGTTAATCTCATGTGACATTCACACAAAAATTCTCATTGAGTATATCTAAGCTGTAATGTCAAAAAAAAATTTAAATAGAAAATATAATATATGAAATCGTGTAGAGCTGGCAATTTCGCACATAGTAGTGAAATTTAAAATAAAAACAAGGCTCTAACATGTACATTTTTGAACAGTTAAAATCTAACTTCTTAGAAAAGCGGTAGTTTGCATAGTCCTTTATAGTTAACGCGGCCGCAACAAACAATAAAAATTATATTATAGCAGCAAGATGATAATAATAAGAATATTTAATATAACCTTTTAATGCGTTTTATTTATAAAAACAAAAAACGTTTTAAATTGATTGGTTAACATTTTAGGATTATGAAAATTACCGCATTTGTTTCCCGAGTCTAAACGCACGTTAAGTGAATATTAATACTTAATGTAAATATCTATAAAACCTACGTGCATATTCAAACATCCGAGTGAAAAATCTTTTCGATCAAAAGCGTAATACGTAGATTCACGTAGACTTATTACGACTAGGTCATTCGCATCATTTGACAGACGCAGCACACAGACTTGAATCGAGTTATTGTCTATTATTGCCATAGTGAAAAAAAAGTGAATTTCAACACGTGATGCGGTTGGTAGCCTTGACGGACACGCGGGAGTTCACGGTTCATTTGTGTTTCGAACCAAAGATAAAATTGATAACAAAAAACCGTTTATGATGCTACATCTATTGTTACTAAACAAAGATCAGCTTCTCTTTACAAATGAGCATCGACTCGTAGCTTAACATTGTTAACATAAATACATTGACGGATTACATGAACTTTTTACAAAGTATCTTTCTTAAAGTTATCTTCAACGAAAACTGATTGTAAGTCAGTAGCTGAACGACTCGTTTCTTCGAGGATATGGATAGTATGGTGAAGTATTTTGATATTTTACCTCTCTACTTATTTTTTTATGATAAATAAACATGGAATAATCAGCTTAGTTCTCTTCCACGCATATGGCCTCATAATGAAGGTATCTCAACAGAAAACATTCCACGAGAACTGTTTGTTACTCAGTTGCTCAACCTCAATTTTTTGAGAGATATAAAATCTTAAGATAATGCTAGGACAAGATTACAAGTGTGATAATTACCAAGATTCGACCCTGTCGGCTTCGTTATCGAAGTCAACAACCTGGACCACTCGTCCACATTGGTGCATATAAATTTCCTTCAATTCTTAATTTATCAATTTTCCTGAGCATCCCTTTTTTTATTAAAATTCTGATTCACTCAACCCTTAATGTAAAAAAATATCTACGGAATATAGATAAATATAAACGTTGAACGTGGAATTAAATTGAAAAATAAGCTTGCCAAAAATATGGGTTACAATAAAAAAACATTTTATTCGGTCATTTGTAAAAGGTTAACCAAAGTTTCGGTATTGGGCAGATGTAAAGTGTAGTTATAAATCAAATACGAAATTATTTTTGATCAATTGCCATCAAAATATTCATCAACCAGTCGTTACTACAAAAAAAAAGATGGCCACATCTGTTATAAATCATATTATTATGAATTACAATCGTGCCAAAAATTTATATGCAGAATGCACCACCTTGCCATATTGATATTGAATATTTACCAGATCACGCAAAAGAGAAATCGATGTTTAACCAGTGAAGCGACCTCAAATATATTCAGATCAAAATTATTTATCTAACAACAACAAAAAAATATAAAATATAATTATATACATCATCAAGAATAGAAAAAAAACTCTGGGTCAAGAGTACAATTATAACAAAAAATAATGGCCGAATGTTACACTTATTTAATTTATCTTTTTCAATCGTTTCTCAATGATCGTAATCGCTTAAAAACAATGGAGAAATATTTTAATCTGACATAAATAATGCAATTAAGCTTATTATGATTTAAATAATTCGTGGTATTATAAAATTAATTGGTGTTTACACAGAAAGATCATACCGGATTGTTGAGTAGACTACATTCCAAGCTTCAGTATACATATTGTTGCGTTTTTAATTGCTCTGTATATCATTTCAAAATAAAATAATTTCCTCTTATCATAAACAAAAAAACATACTCCTGTACAAACGAATAACCCACCAAAGTAGCATAATGGGTCAGGGGTTGGATGGAGGTTCAGGCTCACGCTAGGGCTTGTCAGTTTTCAAAAATCGGTCATGTCAACAATATTCTCATATCAAATCAGCACCTAACTGCAATTTACTTCTGGTGCATAATAAAAGTGCTTGCAGGCTTTGTGATCAACGTCGTTGGCTTCGGTTGGTTCGAATCCCAGTACGAACATATTTTATAAAATGATTTTTCAATCGATTTGTGAATTTATTTTCGAAGGCATGGATGTTTGTAATGTCACAAATTCTCCTCCTCCCACCCATCCTATCCTAAAAACGGGCTTAGCGAAAGCGATTAGCTAACCGCTAGTTTTGTACAACCTCCGTGTACTAAAAAATATGAGGTTTAGCAGCTGAGAAATGAGCGGTTCTCGTAAAAAAAACTCTGTGTTCAGATAGCTTAATTAAGAGGAAATATTGTCCGTTAAGAACAGTGCTTCCTAACTTTTTTCATGCCACGAACCCCTAAATCTGAAAACAATTATCTCCTAAGGTGGTCCACCCCCGATTTTTTTATGTTTTACATGTTCATATTTTATCACTAAGAATGTTGAAAGAATGAAAATTTTCGCGGACCCCCACGAAAAACCTGCGCCCCCTAGGTTGAAAACTACTGGTATAGACTTAGATAATTCAAAAAACGGGTTTTTGAGCTATGAATGCAGATAGATTGATTCAACACGCTGTATCTTCTGAAAAAAAAGTTCAACCAAATTTTCTTTTTCTTTTAACATAAAATCTTTAAAGTCAATTCCGATCAAAGTTATTTTTTGTAACAAAAAAAATATAAATATCAGAACGCTTTTGAACATGTGAATCAAATTCGTGATCATTAGCTCTGTTCTTCTGCGTACTTCTGACGGTTTGCAAACTGTTTTCGAATTAGAATCGAATTGAAAGCTTTTAGATTCTAACTGTAAAACAGTTTACAAACCGTCAGCAAACCGTCAGAAGTCCGCAGAAGAACAGATCTATTATAAAATTTAAAGTTTTAAGAACAACGAAAAATCATCAAAAATGAGGATTATTTTAAAACAAGTTTGTCTTATCGCTTTTTGCCAGTACACCGACGATATGCTTCTCGTGGATTAAACAGAGGGGAGGAATGGATATGGATTTACAAAAAGATGATATTTCAGAAGTACATTAACTCTTAATTGGAAGATTATAAAATTGAAGACTATTTTAATTGTGAAAAAGGAAACTATATTTTATTACTTACGATAAAAATGATTTAGTGCAGAATAAGTTGAGTCTCTTCTGAACAAATTAATGACGAAGTCTTTGTCTTTGTACAAAATTGTAACGACCGTGAAAGTGTGAGAAAAACTGGTGAATTTAAAAGAAATACAATACGACTGCGAAGAAAACACCTCCTTTCAGTGTTTACCGCTACGTTTTTTTAATAATCAAATTCGTATGAGATAAAACCGATTCATTAATTGGAACTGTTCACAAATCGGGTTTCGACCTAGTCTGGTTTTATCACTTGCTATTCTCAATTTTATTAGGTTCTATATCAGGTCTGTCCAACTGACATTATTAACATTAAGTGTCAGTTTAATGAGCCACACCTTTATGACCAAGTCACCAACTGTACTAACTCGTGCAAACATTTTACATTTTTTTTCTATATGCAAGTGTTTGCTATTCATTTGCATGCGCATATTGAAAAGATTTCCAAATCTGTTCCCTTTGATGGAGTTACAGCCGTCTCACTATAACTCTGCCCATTAGAGCGAGATAGCAATCGGCAGTTTCCATAGCCATGCAATAGATCTGCATTATATTTTGTCTTGCTCATTAGGGTAGCGCTGTCCTGCATAACACTTACATTGCAAAAAACTAATATCTGGCTCCGGCACGCTACTACCCGAGAATAATTTGTCACTCGCAAAATTTAACGATTAAAATTAATTTGATTTATTTTTCTTTATTTTATCAATAAAAAAATGAAAAATGTATATAATGTCGGAAACCTCGAAAGAGCCAAATCAAATCTTCAATAGGGAGCACTTCTAGGCCGCTAGCCAAGATTTGGATATACCTGATCTAGATACTAATTAAACATTTCTTAACTAAGATGTGTATATAGTACATACCTTCTAATCATTTCCATTTCTCTGTACATATGTGTAATAAATATTCAGCCTAAAATTCAGATATTCCTCCCTTATACATTTACGCATTGAGTAATGCAATAATAGAAATATTGTAGTAGTGTTATATAATTGTCATGATTCACTCCCGTTTGCATGATGTGTAACGGATACACAGCTCAGGAGCGCGTGCTTTTTTACTACATAGTAAGGAAAGGGTTAAGAGGGGTCTATTATAATCAACATGATAAGTATTTTTTTAGACAGTATTATTTGTGTCATTTTATTCATTTAAATGTGTATTTAAATAATTAATCAACAAACTGTCCACGCAATAAACGTATAATATTTCACTTTACATACAATGAAACATTAATGATAGAAGTATTACACTTTCGTTTGCGATGTAAAGTAATCAAATACATGAACGAATCTTTGGTATAAAGATTAATGGATTCATTTAAAATCTATTTCTTATTGATATTTTATTTTGAAGATTCAATCATCTCTTTTAGAAGAAATAAGAAACGCCCGTTGGTTCCCGTAAGTGACTTTTGTGTTAAGCAATTGAAATTTCAAGGGCTTAATTTCCAGAAACTACACTTTCATAGCATTACTTTAAATCAATAAGATACCTCAGTTCCAAAGTGAAACAAGTAAAAAATGTACTATGTTCAGTTATAAATGAGGATTTCCACAACATACCAATTCTAAAATGTAGCAAGTGATATTCTGTGTTTTTTTTAGCTCCAAATTGTAATTACTACAAAATTCAGTTGAATGCTTCAGAAAATGTTCTATTAATAATATTTAAAAAAAATACAATTTCACAATTAATATACTTCTAAGATAATCCTAGAAAAATCTCATTAAAAGCTTCAAAAATTAGATGTACAGTAGAAGAATTCACCTGCCCAAAATCTTGTTTCCCAATTGTCTCAAAACTATCTTTTTTGAATTGCTACACTTAAGAATAGAGGTACATTGGAACCCCGATCTACCGTTCTCGCATTATTCATTTACCCGCATGGATCGTTTATTTTTTATAGTCCATAAGAACAATGCCCATAAGAACAATGTTATATAATCCCGCATTAATCGTTTCCCGATTTACCGATTTCCTCGATCTACCGTCAAAATATTATTGTCCCGTCACAAATATTATCTCGATTGACCGTTTTTGTTAAATATTTCTCATTTTTCTCTTCAATAGTCTTAATTCGTATCTGAAAAAGTCTAAATAAATAGATTCCAGACCAAACCTTGACTGATATGTCCTCGCTAAAGAAAACTATAAACAACTATCTTTTATAACTTGCTGTCAATGGATTGTATAAATAAGAATTATTTGTTTAAATAACAATCAACTTTACTGAACTAAGGTAACTAAAAACGTGGTAAACATAATGTTTTTTAAAGTTGAGTAACAAATGTATTGTCAACAGTTCATACCGATCACGTAACCCATACATTATACATGCCTATTCCCAAGATATTAATGAATTTGTTCATTGTTATTTGGCGCATATAATAGAGTGTTTATTGTGACTTTTTTGGAATATGTATACAAAAAATCAAGTGTGCACTTAAATTATTTTTAATTACACAATGACTGAAGGTTGTCAGTGATTACATACATTGTTAAAGTACGGTACATTACAACAAGGCAACTAGTAAACATATCATCAACTTTATTTGAAAAGGTTCTAACTGACAATACTATATTTATACAATGAAACTGTATTTATAACATTCTACAATACATTGCACCGTTACATATCCAATAGTGATTACGTTTTGTTAATTAACAAACTCACGTCTTGTTTTATTTGCCAACGGAGAAAACAAACTATTTTGTCTTTGTTATTTCAATCTTGACAGAAAGACATTATAAAATATTTTACACGTCGCCGCTGCATCCTTTATTGCAGGGTTACCCAAACTATGCTACACCGAACACTGGTGTTCCACGAAACTTGAATAGGCGTTACTCACGAAATAACGGACTCATGTATGTAAAATATTCTCTTAATTTATTTTTCATATCCTTATTATGTGACAGAAAAACAAAATAGACGGCCACAGGATAGAGTAAAACGTAACACCTTCATTCATTTTAAAAAATTAACTTTGACAAATGTGTTACATAAGACCTTTCATCCTTTGATCTTTGCGGGCATCTGGTCTATCTTCTTGTTAGCCTTCGAATATGAAGATCAACGTGGTTTCCTTAAGTGAACCTTATAGAATTCGTTGATTGAATCAGCGTGAATCTTAAATAATGGATATGGTTGGATCTGTGGTTATTTTTTCTATTTTAATAAAATTCGTTTTTACCTTGAACTCAAATATTGTCAGAGAAAAAGCGTTTAATTTATTTGATCATACTTATAAAAAAACGGTGAAATCTACATTAAAAATATCTACGTTTTTCTTTATTTTCAAGAGAACGAAAACGACAGCGTAAAGAGATTTAAGATTCTAATAAAAACCAAAAATCGCTTGTTCATTCAGATTTCTTTTATATTTTATTTACAGTATTTAAAAAAGAAGCTTCAAATAGCTTTGCTCTCCTACTAATTTCGACAATCGGGTGTCAGTGGGAGATAAAGCATTTGCGTGTTCCTATAAAACGGCGTCACAAAATTTATTCGAGAAATTCATATTATTATGTATTACAGTAAAATTATTCTTTATTTGTAATTTCTTTTATTATTTTTATAACGAATAAATTAAAAAACGTTGCACTAATTATTTATTAAGTTTATTCAAAAACAGCATTTGCGCTGTTATATGAATTCAATTCGTTGAACTTGTAGGCTCCCAATGAAGAATTGTTTTTTATCGTGTCAACAGAACTATTAAAAATGTTTTGAAATGCAACTGATAGGATCATTTCTATCTAGAAATAACTTTGTCTACTATTTTTTTGTATTGTTACGAAATTTATTATGTTATTATACTATATTGTTTAGTTTAGAAGAACTTTTTGGTTCAAATAAAGGTTCAGTTAGAACTATTAAAGCCTCATGTCATAATACTTTACTTGCTTGCTTGGTTATTTATGAAAAAATACAAAAACTTGGTTTATATGCAATTAAAGAACTAATGGCGTTACGTAATAATGGATTGCTATTTGTTTTTGCACTGCAGGGATTTCTCCCAGAGTGCCATTTTATTAAATTAAAATATATAATTATATCAACGCCACAAAGAAAATAAACATTATTCGTAGCCATTTATGTCAAAAAAAAATCAAGGTAACTCTTATTAACATATCTTGTTTATTTGACGATATAACTTTACAAGAGTAATCTCAAAATACAACTTAATGTTTTCAGTAAAATCGGGAAGAAATTATGAACGAAAATGGTTGTTTCTGGGTTGTAAATGGAAATAAAAAGTTCCGTCATAGGTCCAAAATAAAAATAAAACTAACATAGAAGATTTCATATCGCCTTTATACATTAATTGTTTCAATACTTTTGCATGCATACAATAATATAAGAGAGTAACAGATAACTTTAAAATTAAATTAATCGTAAGTAATAGATGCTTCTATATTATCATTATGACGTACAAAAAGGATTTAAATGTGTCATTTTTAAGAAACAATAATTACTTCTTATGTCAGTCATTCGTTTTGTGAATGATTAATCATTTTAACGATATATTACTGTTAAAAGTAGCAAATTTATTTATGAAAGCGGTTTAACAATGAATGAGTTTTTATTCTGAAAAGAATAATGGTGTAACTCGACTTATGACAAACGGTGTTTGACTTTTTTTAGAAAACTTTTCTCCGTAACAAGTCGTCACCTTGTAAACAATAGAGATTTTTATTTAATTGTTTTGGTACAGCGTTAAAATTGTTTTCAAAAATTTAATTAACGCTAATTGGTTTTAAAAATCATTAAGGAATTTCAGCTTTTAAATTTAAAATGCTATTGGGAAAAAATCGATTGCTGTAGAAGTAGACCACTGGTCTTCAACCTGTTCCCTACCCTCCAGCAGTGGCTGATTTATGCTTTCGTGATGAATGATGGGTGTTTTTATTTTAGTTTATACAAAATTTATAGACTTAGCACATCCCACCCCGACACCTGCGCGTTTAAAATAAAATTTCATTTTTTAGGTTAAACCGATTCCGCCTCTGCAGACGCTATACTAAAGAAGATACAGAATAAATAAACCTATAAAATACTTAAAGCTTAACAATAATCCAACATTTAATTTTACTATTCATCAGTAAAATAATTTCCATATAACACATAGCCGTTTACAAGATTTCTATGGTTGGGTGTATCTACATATGAAATTAAAATGGTAGAAACAAAAAGGTTAATCACATATTTGTAGATAGGCCCCTGTGATCCTAAGATCTTAGACATTAACGTTAAAAATTGGTAAACTATTTAATGAAGCTCAATTTATTTATACTATTACTTGATAAACTCATTCATAAACTTTACGAAGAAAATATTGTGAGGCTGGGATAGTTAGATTTTGAATGTAAACGAGCAGTCAAAGAATAAAACATTTTTCACTAATTTTTAACTTTTCCGGTTCTAAGCTCAAGAAATGCGACCCCAATACCCACATTTTCTTAAATATTTATTTTAATATGGGTGATACAATGTTTATAATTAAGGTTTTCTTATATCATAGTTTTTTGGACCTTTTGTAGTTTATATAAATACGCGATAACGCGATAAGCGGTCGTTCGTAAGATAGCTGGGAAACTCGTCAGTTGCAATTTCATATGTGTGCTGGGATGACGTCTTTTTTACGCGCAACTTAAAATATGATTATTTATTAAAAAACCACGGATTTTTATAAAAAAAAAAATGTATGAAGAATGATGCAGAGATATATTTTAAAGCCCTTAGACTATTTTTTTTTTGAAATTCATAAGAATAAGGCCAATAATGAGGAAACCACTGAGGTCCCTAAACGACCCCCATAGGACGAAAAGTATTTTTCTAGTCTCCGAGCCGCGAGAGTTAAATATCAACTAATCAGTCGATAATACTTGTCATCAGCGAAATCGGTCCTAAAGCCAAATCATATTTAATAAAAGTTGAATTAGTACAAACGAGTGATTTATACTTTGAATATAATGCCTTTCTACTTATTGACAGAGACTATCTTAAAAGTGGTAAGCGAGTTGATTTATTTGTACATAATTGTAAGCAAATAATTTATGATGGTACAAGTACGCATTGAAGAGGTAAGAACAATTTATCTAGTGCCATTAACTTTCTTCGTTGTTTATGTTTTTTCTCTTCGCTCTATTAACGTTTGGTCTTAATTTTCAAGTTATTCGCCGTTATGTAATTCGGAAAAAAGTGAAGCAATGTCGATACATTTATTTGTTTTAATGCGTTTCAAGATATTTTGCGGGGCATTAATTTGATATAATCATTTTTAACGACTTGATTCATAACAACAGTAAAATAATAAAAATATTCCAAGATTGACTTTCACCTGACTGTAGTAAAATATATAATGTAATACATCTTTAAAATCCAATTATTGTTATACTGAAGCCAGCGCTATTTTTAAGCCAGTACTGAAAGGAGTTTGGATATTATCGTAAATTAGAAATTATGAGAAAAAAGATATTATATTATATCTTCATAAAATTTAATTATTTTGAGAATTTTAATTCTAATTCCATCAAGTTTATGATTAGTAATTTATATCAATATTTTTAATATTTTATTATATCAATTTTTCATCGTAAAAAAAATAATGTAAGTATATTGTTAAGATGAAAATTAAGTTTCTTAAATTTATTATTAGTTTAAAAAAATAGTTGATTTTTTTTATCTATGTCAGTTCCCAATGTGGAGCATATAGTCTCCTAATGGAGGTATCTCAACATATTTTGCTAAACCTTTTTTTTCGAAGATAGTAGGGATAGAAGGATAGGGCTAGGACACGACTAGTGGTTAGATAAGCTAAGCGCTCTCACTACGCCCGTTTTTAGGATAGTGATGAGTGGGAAGGAATTCAAGACATCACATACATCCAGATATTTATAAATCGATTGAAAAATCAATCTATAAAAACTGTCCGTACTGGAATTCAAACCCATGACCCGCATGTTCTTAGTCAACGGCGTTGACATTCGACCACGCAGCCGGCATTCAATTGAATAGTAAATCAAATATCGGTTTTTCTTAAAATATTACAAATTCTTCACTTTATCTGTAAAACCACCCGTTATCTTTATTTTAAAAAATAAGAAGCTGATAAGAAATTTTTTCCAAACGTTTTTTCAAATTAAATTAAAGAATAATACAAAAAAAAGTTATTTTATACCAGTGAGAAATGGTCACTATCCCAGCGAAGCAGTTTTATTTTTCAGATTAATGTAGATTGTAAATTATGCAAGATACATTTTTTTTCACTATTTCATTGGTCGATATTTTTGAAATCTGTAGCTATTAGTTACGCCAAACGATTAACCATAAATAATGATGAGTAGTTTATACGGAATTGGTATTAGGAGAAAGTGGAAATAAGATTTGATGTTTCTTTTGTCTTTTGATGATCAACTTTGAACAAATCGATTAAAAATTATCATCGCGGACAGTGCTTCAAGTGGAACATCAATTAGTCTGGAACGGTTTTAATCCAATTAAAGATCAACTTTGCTAAATAGCAGTGAGAAATTTCTTTATCAAATATAATGTGTTGATTTTATTCGCTCTTTATGTGGAGCATGTGGCTGCCACGGCACCTATATTATTCCCTATCCCACTCAAATTAATTTGCTTTCTTACATATCTCCTGACAGCATACGTCAGTTTATGGATAGTACCCGACAGTCATCCAGAACGCTGGAATCCTACCAGTCGGAAGAAGTGACTTCAAGAATTGAGGTTCTCCAGAGACATCCGCAGCACGTATCTCCATGACTAATGACCTAACAAGGCGTTGTCTGTCCAAACTTACTTAGTCTTTTTAAAAAATTTTAAGCACTTCTATACTAATTCCACATTTGATCAGGGCCGATTTCGCTCATGACAAGTATTATCAACTGATAAATGCGTGATTAAACTTTTCACGAGCGAAATCGTACCTTATCGAAAATAAAAGTGGATTTAGCACACTAGTGTTTTATTTTTTTACTATTGAGTCATTGGTGATTTGTTTTCAATACTCTTGATCCCGGTTTCAGTAAAAGCGGTATAGTCTTTACTTTCCACATTGGACACTGGCGGAAAGTGTAATTTAGATATAAAAATTACTGGCCGATGACATGCGATGTACGCGAAAATTTAAAATCGGTGCCTATTTACAGTTTACGGTTTGATGTATAATAAAATAAAATTAAAAGCAAGTCATTCACGATAATGTAATTTTGAATTTTGCAGTATTATAAGATGGTGAATATTATTACTTGTATTAATACTGATTTTCACGCATTTAATTTATTGATTTATTTACACAGTGTTTACAATATTATCAAGCGCTTACAAAGGAAGAAAAATACAACCTATGTGTATTTTTTTATCTATGTCCGCTCCCAATGTGGAGAACATGACATTAAAAGAAGTTTTTCTATTAGAGCAGTCTTTTTTACTCAGTCGTTCAACCTCTCTTTTCCAAAGAGAGTAGTAAGGATAAAAGGACAAGGCTAGGACAGTAAAAGTGATTAACTAATCGCTTTTGCTACGCCCAGTTATGAAAGGATCGGACGGGTGGGAGGGAACAGACATCACAAACAACCATGCTTACGAACAGAAATCGATTGAAAAAATGCTGTTCATACTGGCACTCGAACCCGTGAGGTCCGGCACGGAAGCCAACAACGCTAACCGCTGCGCCATAGGATCTGACAAACCATATGTACATATATTGAACCTCTTTTACCCGCGATGGCATATAAAGTGGATTGTGGGCAATAAAAATCTCTTTTTTTAACAGATGGTCAAAGAAAAATTGTCAGAAAGTATCCAAAACAGAACAAAAAAAAAATATTTTTTATATCAAATGTGACAAATTGTGGCCGCGCTGCCTTTGAATTTTCCGCGCAGCTAACTCCTTGTCTTAGGTTAACATAGTTTTTAATGTCATTTTTTAATAAAAATCTGAATAATTAAGAAATTTGAAGTTAAAAAAAAATATTCAGCATAAGAAGATTGTATCTACCAACAGTGGCGGATTATCTTGTAATCAAATGAGGCACGCGCTTGGGTCCTGCTAATTTTAGGGCATCAAAAATAGCTTATGTTATATAACGCATATACTTTTGGTTCAGATTTTTATATATTGTTAGTATTTTAGTTGTAATTATTATTTATTGTTGCCTTTCAAATTGTACCTTAATAAAATGTATCTTAACTGTATCATTGAGGAGATCTCATCTTCGGTGTGATGCAGAAAAGAAAAGAAAAAAGTTTATCGAATAAAAAAAAAAAGTATTTTAGTTGGAGTTTTCTGAGCATTTTATGTTTTCCAAAAAACAGGGCCTCCGAATTTTATTGCGCCTGGGGGGGGCTCGCATATGATTAATCCTGCTCTGTCTACCAAGAAAACTTTATTTAATAAAACAAAATCTCGGATGTTTATTTTGATACCTCGATAAGCACCCAACACATTTTCTAAATTTAGTAGGCTCATTACAGTGTTCATAGATGTAATCTATTCTATACTATACAAATAAAATCGTAAAGCAATTGTTCCTTTAATAGCTTAAGTCCCACGACATTAATAATTTTATATTCTCTCTCACGTTTAAAAGTGGTAGAGTTTTATGGTTTTGACATCGTTAAGGTCGTGACCTCAGGAAATAATGGTCAAGAAGCACGGAAAGGAAAAAGGACGTAACCCACACATAGCAAATTTTACAGGAGGCACAAAAAACGTGTTTCGATAATTTTGGGCCATATGTAAATAATGAAATATCCACAACCTTGAAGTGCACGGAGACTTCTAAGCTAATCTAATATTAATTTAAGATATTGTCTAGGAAAGACTTTTTTTTCAGTCTTTCATCTTGGTTTCAATTTTTTCAATCTTTCTTCAAACTTAAAAACTAAATTTAGATACTAATTCGGCAATTGCAGCCTGCATCCTTTTGATAGAACGTGTATCAAGTTGGATGCATTGTGATTATCGAGAAAAAAACTTTGTTTAAAAAACTATGGGCTACGTCCTTTTTTCTTGTCCACAGTCGATATGCATTTCGAAATAATCTGTGTTATATAGCCGTAAAAGGGTGTTTTAACCCTGTGATAAAAATCGCCGCGTATGTGCATCCAAATGTTTAACATCACTTGTCATTCTCGTATTTTTTATTTAATTTTCATTATTTCTTTACATATGGATAAAAAGCATATATTATATATATATCTATGGTTTTTGGCACTCAAGTTACTTTTATTATTTGTTCCAAATGAACATTTTTTTTAAAGATATTTTAAAGATTTTAGAATACCTAAAAAAGATCTAGACCCAAATTCGAAGTACATAGTAGCTTTTAGAAAGTTATTTAAAAGTAATAATAAATTGTTGACCTTACACTTGCTTAATAATTTAAGAAAATATATTTACTTCTTGAAATAATAATTAATATCCTTCCCAGATTGATCCGTATCCAAAAAAATATTATTTTTTTTTGTGTGTAGCAATAGTACAAATAATCAAAATATAAGAATGCAACAAATTTAGTAAAACTTAACTCACTCCTCAAAGAGTTAATGAAATATCGTCGTTGTGTGCATTGATTCAAAATATATTATTAGCAAAAATTCCGACAATTTATTTCAACGTTTTTCAATCAAATAATGTCACTTAGAGACATCTACATTTTTGTAACTGAAGATAATATTTTTCCAAGCAATATACATAATATTATTATATTATATTATATACATAATATTATTATATATATTCTGTTTTGCAATTATTGTTTGATGTTGTCTCTAGTTATTTATATTATCGATTGTTGAAAACGTTTCTTCGGGATGTCATAAACCGTGATATCATCAATTGGCAACGACCGTGTATTTTTAAGCTTTTATATTTATCCGACAATTCGATTGGCGCTATTTCAATTTGTTCATTTACCAAATGATACAATTTAAATTCATCACACAGTCTATATACCGAAATGTAAATTCTTGTATCGAGAAATTAGATTTTTAAAAATAAAAATTAATATATAATGTTAGTTATTTTGCAACTTTTATTTATTTATTTTCAAGACTTGTTTCGCTAGATGGATTAGCATTTTCAAGCGTTCATGATGACTTGCCTTGCAAAGTGTGTTCTGTTCATTTGCAACGAAAAGTAATTTATTTTTATAAATATGTAATAACTAATATTAATTTAATAAACTGTTTTTTTATAATGTATTGTTTTCAGTTCCTATTCAAATAAATTGATAAAATTGCTAATGTTAGTTATTTTTTCTTTCTTTTCAGTTTTGACTGTAACCAACGCCATCTCTGTTTCACCAAACGGAAACAGCCCCGAAAGAAAGATGCTCTCAGTCAGCAAGAACAACATCGAAGTGGGAGGATTCATTCCAATCATTCCTGCTCAAAGCCAACCAACTACAAAAAATTATAATAAAGACAATAATTATTCCGTTGGAAAGAAGACACTTAACGGGACAAATCTGCCGATAAATGAGAGATACCGACGATTAATTCCGTATATGACATTTTATCTTGCAAACGATTTTAATTTCCCGCAAGATGATTATTCTTCAAAAACACCCATTCAAAAATCACCAAATCAATTCAGTTCTATTCAGCCATCGATGCAAACGAGTGAATTGATTGGCTCAAAATATATCCCTCGCTATCAAGGTAACAGACTGTCACAGTTTAATATAGCATCAGCTTTTCCTAATAAAGTAATACAAAATTATTCTCCAGCGCAGCAAGATACTGTAAAATATTCTGCAAACCAAAACCCGTCGACAGTTGAAAATAAATATACACCGTTCCAATCGATAATGAGGCCACCTTCCAAGCAAGTGTTGAAGAATTATTACACACTTTCAAGACCGATATCCGTACCTGTCAAAGCTAATCTTCAAAGTTCTTATAACCCAGGAGAAATATCGAATATTCAGTATTATTCAAACCCGAGAGATGAGCAGCCAATGCAACAATTTAAACTCGTTCCTTATGAGCAAACTCCTCCGGTTCAAGTACCGTCGTTGAGTACAAACGAAAATTTTTATGTACCAAAGTCGTATACATTTAATAAAGCGCCGATTCCAGTTCCAGTGTCTTCAGCGAGCCCATCAGTTAACGTCGACATAAGAGACCCGAATTACCAACATTCTCAATCATCCAGAGAGCAATTATACATTCAGAGTGAGCCAAAACATCCAAATGAGATATTCCAATACTTACCAACTGCCCAAGCTGAAGATTATTACATAAGAAGTAACGAGAACAATGCTCCAACTAATTATCAATCGAGTAAAACATTTGCGTTCAATCAAAACCCAACGACTGAATCGGGCTTTAAGCCTATGCTGAATATTCCTGCAGTTCAAAAGCACGTGTCAAATAACGATTACGTGACTCCGGCTCCTTACAATCCGTATAAAATTCATCAATATACTACGGAAGAACAGTACATAGTGACTACACAAAAACCGCAGTTGCGTTACAAGCCAAGACCGACGAAACGTCCTGTTGTGTATACGCAGAATACCGATTACGCCGATAATACTTCAAATTTAAATTACGGACCGTCTTCTTCAGATCAATTCGAGCAGAATAATTTAGCTAAGATACTAAAAAGCTTGCAGGATTCGCACTCGTTGCCTGAAAAAATAACTACAGAGAATATTGATTCATCAATCAAAACTCTTGTTCAAATTTTAAACAATTTAAAAGGTAGTGAAAACATTATTGAATTGCAAACGCCTAAGCCTGTTGAGAGCACCACTCCTGTATACTTCAAGACCACACTTAAGCCTTTGGCAAACGGGCACTCGATCGCAAGTCCGAATAGGTACAGACCTCGTGTCAAAACCGTTAGCCTTACGAAGCCTGCTGTAACTCCACCGCCAGTCCATGAATATCCACCCCAAGACATTTCAATAGGTGAGTGCTTAAATCTTTTATTTTTAATGTCGCATGGTAGAATAAATATTTAGAATTTTGCAATTGATGCAATCAACATTGGTAATAAGTCATTTACAGAAAATCTTCTTTTTATGCGGTAGATGCGTTCCGCGATATATCACATGAAAAAAGAGTTAACTTCCATACAAAAAGTGGGGATACGTTCCATGAATTTCAAAATCCGCATAATTTTGAAATAGAGGGATAAAATATACCCAGAATAGTACAGAAAAAGACTTGCCTTCCATAGAAAAAGTGGGGATACGTTCTATGAATTTAAAAATCCACAGAACTTTGAAACAAGTTAAAATATACCCAGAATCGCATAATAAAGTTTAGTGTTTTCGATGATTAATTGTTTATGCACTTCGTTATACCCAGAGATATAATTTTTAAGCTCTCCTCGTTAAAACTTTAATGCACATTCAGAATTTGAATCATTAAGCTTGGTTTTTGCATTGTCATCATCATATTTATTTGTGAAACAAAGCTATTGAATGGTGTATGAATGTGATTCTATTTATTTAGAATTTTCAATTGAACATCAAGAACATTAAAATTAAGCTATCTAATAGTATTGTAAAGCTAATCCATCATCATCAAACACCAACCTTTTTTTCAGATGAAGAATCAGATGATGAATCTGAACACAGCACTGGAAGCAGTCAATCCTTCCCGTCGGAGAATAACGAACTCGGAGGAACACCTGGTCGTCCAGGAATCGATTACCCAACCCTTGACAAGATACCTGTCACCGAGTTTGACTGCAAAACTCAACGGTACAAAGGATTTTTTGGAGATCCTGACACTGGTTGCCAGGTACATATTATAAACCTATCGTTAAGAAATTAACCAATATAAAACTAATTAACCATACAAAAATTAACCATACAAATAATAAACATGACGAAAGCATTTTTTGTATATGTATTGTTTTCAGATGCTTTCTTATAGCAATAACAAGCTGTTCATTTATTAATCTATTCTAACACACAAGTAACTCTTTTATGCCAAAATTGGTAGAAATCAACAATTGATTCTATTCATATTGACTTATTAATTTTAAAACATCCTAGTTGAGTTGAGCATTCCGTATTGTTATATTCCAATAAATTAATTTTAGTTATATTCCAATAAAGTGAAACAAAAATTAATTTATTTTGGTATATACATAGGTATGGCACTACTGCGACCTCAACGGAGGCCAAGCATCTTTCCTCTGCCCCAACGGAACCATCTTCAGTCAAGTGGCGCTTACCTGCGATTGGTGGTTCAACGTGAAGTGCTCCACGACCACGCAGCTTTATGTCCTGAACGAGAGACTGTATAAATATATCCTGCCGTATTCACCCAAGTTCCCAGAAGATTATAGTGGTCCACTGGTTGACAAGTAAGTAAAAATTTAATAAAAATAAGATTTTAGACTTAGCATCCATTTTCTTGCAACAAAATTATGGTAATCTATCCTTTGACATTTGCAAGCCATACAGAAGCCTGTCTTGATAGAAACTATGCCAACCACAAGTATAATGTACAGTGAAACCCCGATTCTACGTTTTCCAAGGGACCGGAAAAAATCAACGAATAATGCGGGAAACCGATAATGCGGGAAATCTTCAAATAATACCAAAAAGTGTTTAATTTTCAACCAAATCATATATTAATTCACTTTTTTATTAAAGAATATATAAATTTATTCTTTAATTGCTTAATTAATAAATACTAAGTTGCCTATTCGCAGTTGGGTACTTTTTGACAGACACCCACCCTTCAAACACCCGTACTTTTCCAAGTATTTTTGCTATATGATTTTTTTTCAACGCCTTGAATTGTTTTCAGTTTCTCAGCAAAAGTTCTAGTTTTCTTTATTTAGGCGTTTTAGTTTTGTCTTTTAAGTTGGAAAAATTCGCGCAACCAGATGCAATGTAAGACGATTTATGAAAGAAATTATCAACAAAAATAGTCAATCGGGATCGTAATTAGGACAGGATGATAATATTTAGATGATAGATCTAAGAAATCGGTAAATCGGGGAATTATTAAACTGTGTTATTACGAAGTCGAGTAAAAAATAAACGATCCATGCAAAAAAACGAAGATAGCGAGAACGGAAGATCGTGGTTCCACTGAAAAAAACGCAAAACGAAACAAGGCAAGACTATTTATAAGAAATATTCAACGAAAACGGTCAATTGGGATAATATTTGTGACGGGACCAAAATATTTAAACGATAGATCGAGGAAAACGGTAAATCGGGGAACGATTAATGCGGGATTATTTAACATTGTTCTTATGGGTGTTTGGCCGGGACTATGAAAAATAAACGATTAATGCGGGAAAACGAACAATGCGAGAACGGTAGATCGGGGTTCCACTGTATATTTATAGGGTGTACGGAATTGAATGGACTGTGTGATAACTAGTAACCTTTGCCAATTTATTGTGACCACAGCACTGGATACCCTTTTCTCATGATAGGTATATGTTTATCATTGTTTTATCAATTTTCAGGTATCTAACCATAAAATACAAAGAAATGGAAGAGAAAATGAAGAAAAGGAAGAAGGTCTTAAAACCTGAGGTGGAAATGGAAACGGAAATGGCTGATGTTATTGAAATAAAAACAAGTGGGATGAGTGGAGCTCTTAGACCTTACGATATTTGATAAACCTAGCATAATTTTTCTAGTGCCAAGTAATGTTGTCATGTTAATTTATAACAAAGAATGAAGTTCTGTTAAATGCATTAATTAAATTAAGCAAATACCTTTCCATAACATTTTGCGAGCTTAAGTTTTAGAGTAAGTTTATATCTTTGGGTACAATAAACCTTTTTACATCTAAAGCATCTTAAATAGTCTATCTACAATATAAACATCTGTGCAGTAAATATAGACTTAGCTGTCAATTTTTGGTGGAGAGAAATTATTTTTATAAGAATAAACCACAATTTTATTGTACTTATTCCACAAGTTTATATTATATTGATCATCGCTAACCCATATAAAATTGTAGAATTAGTACAAATAAAATGTTTTTTATTTTTACCTAGTAGATGAATTAATTATGTTACCTTTTTCAAGAACTTCAATCTTTTTAGTGTTTGTCACTGTTCTTATGTGATTTTATTTATTTCAATACTTCTCATACTAATATAAGTACTATCAATCAAGCAAACTCTAAAAAAAATCATTTATGCATATCGTTAAAACCAAAAAATACAATTATAACACTTTTGAAATGAAAAGAATAAAATGTTCTATGTGGTAAATAAGTTTGAGAAGTATTACTGTATAGCTAGTTGGCTTAATTGATATTAAGATTTTGTATTAAGATCTCAAATATGTTGTTACAAATATTATTGAGAATAAAAAAATAAAACATGTAATTTGAGCCCTAAAGAAGTTAAGTGAATCAAGTGGCAAAATGGTCAATATTTTCGATTAGACTTTAAGTCCAATCACGTTTTTATTTTGTATTTTTGTGGATCGCATATTTACTTCACTTTAATGATACTTTAAGATAGTATATTATAATGCATCATACGCAATGTTTCCTCAATTGAAGCCACTTTGATAATTTAAAAAATGTGTTTTGAAATGCTCAATTTTTTGACAGTACTTCATATAATGTTAACATTAAAGAGCCCATACATTAAGTAACTTTGTGTCTCAAACTATCTACGTAATTTTTCAGGAACTATGTTCCAGAGCATGTTTTTGAACACACGTGAACATACAGTGCTGCGTCCGAACGAACGTTATTTGATTTTATTGGATGCAAAAATGCGAGTAAATTTAATTTATAATGTTTATAAGCTTTCTACAACTAAAATACAATTATTTTATCATCCACTATGACAGCTTATTCTTATACCATAGATAATTCCAATATAACTTATTATGGTATATGGTTTATTTTAACATCTGTCCCATAGGGAGACGTTTCAAAGTCGAAAATAGATCTCTTAAATGACGCCCGTAGAGTTGATGTCGACGAGTGCTGCCTACGTATATATTCTCGCAAGTATTCGGTTTTTATGATTATTATTAGATGTGTTCCACAATACGTCATATGTTTGGTATGAAGTCATGACGAAATATACTTTGACAGCTCGTCTACAACTGTGCGCGCATGCATGTTCCCAGGTTCCTTGTGCTCGGTTTAAGACGGTGAACATGAGAACCTATATCGGGTCACGTGAAATGTTCCACGATACAGCGTGAACACGTGAATTTTGTGTTTCAGACATGTGTTGGAACCATTTGTTCCTTAATGTATGGTCGGCATTATCATGTATTGTAAATAACATTAAAATCTACAAAACTTTTTCCGGTAGGAATGTCACAAGTTGATCTCCATAAATTGGTCATGAATACGCGTCATTCACAAGGAAATCAGCCTCTGGAAAATAGCTTGTTGCTCTTGTCCACAATGTTAACATTATCAGCTGTTTTAACTTTATTTTATCAGTTCTATCCAAAAATATGTATGTAAAGTATCATCTAAAAAACCTTACCTTGACTTACATGGCAGTCCGCTTTATGTCACTGGCTCACTTATGCTACTATTTACTGAACGAAATATCTGAACAGCTAAAAAATACATTTGTCAGTTAGACCCTTTCTGCTCAAAATGTCACCATGTATATTTTGAACTTTTTTGTTTCCCTTCTTAATATAATAACGATGTATAAATGATTTTGAAAGATATGATGGATTTTAGTTAGTGAATAGTTAAAATATATGTTTTCTTTATTATATGAGCAATAATAATAATTATTTTTATAAGAACCAAGTGGTTCAATAATGTAATATATTATTATCAATATAATGTTATTATTTAGTTGTAATTTTAATACCCACATGCTATTTATTAATCATTTGTTTAATTATTTAATGTTTAAATTACATCCAGCAAGCCCTTGATAATGCACTCAGCAAATTTCAACAATGCATTCTCTATCAGGGTTAATGTATTAAAATGCGAAAGATTCAACAAGCTTTGAGTTGGACCTTGATCACTGAACCTGATACAGAAGTTTTTTTCTAACGTGTACTTCCAAACACCATGAGTTAGAATAAATCTGAGTCTATCTACCATGCTGTTGTGGAGGTTACTCCTCATCAATTTTTGTTACATTGATTTAAATATTTTAACAATCATTTAAATTTTTAGCATTCCAAACATAAATAAACGATTTTACACAAGAAATTTTTACCCAAGATTCAGAGTTTAAAATGATGGATGTATCATTAAATTAAAGATGGTAGAACTGTGTTCAGCATCTCAAATAATTGTTGGCAATTCTGAAAAATCTTTTCATAGTTGTTTTTGTGTAGTATTAAAAATAATCTAAAGATTATTAATCTTTGTACTTATATTATTTTTTGTAACTGGATCTACAATCTAAAAAATAAGGTCTGTAGACACTCGACTGAGAATATTGCTTCCAGATTGAATAATATTTTGTAAACATGTTAACGTGCCAATTAATGTGTGTAGTCTAATAATGATATTATTAAACTAAAAATTATCATTTCGTTGAGAAGACAAATGAATGAAAAAATCTAGTCAACTCATGATTATTATTCAGTTTAAAAAAGTGATTATATATCATTACATTGATGTTCTCGTGCAAAAGGGGTGTAAGTACACCTTGTAACAACTATTGCCTAAATGTTTTTTTAGTAAATTTTAATCCTATTTTTCTAGTAATATTTCTCATCATTAATTTTATTCATTGTTTTGTACACTATTTAGATTCGTTTAAAAATTCTTTCGGGAAATTCTGGAAAAGTATTTTATTTATATTCAATCATTTGTATGGGGCATAATGAATATAAAACACCGTATATACCATTTGCAAGCAATGTGTTATATACATTGTAATATCTTTTCAGATTAATTATTTCCATGCTTTAGAAGAGAGCTTCTTAAAATCAACAATAGCTAAAACCCTTAATGCAACGAGACATTATTTTTTTTCTAATCTGTAAAATATTGGTTGTTAAGAAGCAAGCCTCTTTTTGTTGTTCAATCAACTGTTAGATATTTTTTAAAAGTTAAATGGGGAATTTCCTACAATTCTTGATTGTTTTATCTTTGCAACTTGGCAACCGATTTTTCATAATCTTTAATTTAAAACAGTAATTATGAGTTTATAAAATGACTTCAAAAGATTTTGCTACAAACATTTTTTTACCCTATTATTTGAAAATGTAATATTTATATTAAAAGTTTTACCTTGCAAATTACCCGCAAATGAAAATATATGTTTTGAAAATAAAAATGTTTTACTGAATCTTGCTAAACCTCATTCCAGCAATTGTTCTTAAGATGTGAACATATCCTTTTCCTCATCTGATGATAAAATTACATGACCTCTAATTATCATCTCCTGTCTTTCTATTTATATAGGAATTCTACAAGATTAAATTGATTTTCTACTCACAAAAAGCTTTTCATTCTTTTAATTATTGAAGAATTGGTTTATCGGGAACCTATTGATTTTTGTTAATGAGCAAATTTCTACATTATGCAAAATAAAACAAAAAAATCAACAATTCTAAATGAACACAGATTGTTTATCATGTGAGTAGTGTTACTAAGACAGTTGTGCCTCAGTGAAGTACAACTTCAGCCGATTCGAGCGTTTGCTTCCACTATTAGTAGGACGTTATCTCCATAGGTAATGATGCTGCAGGGAGGCGGAAGTATAACCATTATAAGATTGTCGAATAGTATGTTCCACATTAAGGTACCTAGGACTGAGCCTTCGGGACATCCTATCGTAGTGGTCCTTTTTATTATTCTTTCTCCGGTGTCATATATGATAGTTCAATTTCTGAAAAAGCTTTGAATGAGCACATACACATACTCTGGTATCTTTCTCAAGTCAAAGCTTATATAAAATAAGGGGCCATGATGCATTGTCAAAGGCACCTGCGATGTCCAAGAAGATCCTCATTTATGCAGTGAACAGCACTGAGTTGACGGCGTGTTCTGTAGATTTTTCAAGCCTGAAGCCGAATTGGTTTGGTAATAGTAGAGATGGGTCTAGTGTGCTGCATAATATTTATTATATTTTGTCTAAGGTAGGCAGAAGTGTAAGTGGGCGGGTATGTTTTGGAGTCTGTCGGGGATTTTGGGATCACAACAAGTGTGCCTGTTTGCTAGCAGTCTCAGGGAAATGTACGACTGTATTGTCAATGCAGTCAGGTCTAGGTCATGACTAGTGGTAAGATAATCACTTATGCTAAGCCACTTTTGAGACATCACTGGCATTCATTCTTTTGAATAGAAATCCATTGATCAATCAAAAAGTGATACTGCCCGTTCTGGGATTTGACCACTCGCCCACGGATCCAACCTAATCATTATTAATTATTTTTCCAAAATATTGGAACATATCTCTCTTTTTTCTTAGTAGATAGATAGTGGTTCTTGTGAAAAATAATCTCGGTGGCTAAATCACATCTTTGATATATATATTTGTGTTTTATACAGAACATTTTAATCCCAATATAGTTTGGCTTGCATAATACTTACTAAGTTGTCACTGTAGTCAACCTACCACTTTCCTCGGAAGTTGTAATAGACAAAATAAAACTACTAAATATTTTGATCACAGATTTATTTTGTACAAAAATATACACTATATACATGTGGTTCAATTGAGAATAATAAAAAGAGATGAAACATTATAAGATAAAGAATATTCAGATAATACAATATAACTTATAAAGATACGGTTAATGATATTGGTTATTCAAAATGGAATATATAATTATTAGAAAAATATGACAGGTAATTAATGTAAATTTCAACATTAGAAGGAAAGAAGAATGGATTAGTTTTTTTAGTAAATATCATGTTGCACAATAAGAAATAAACAATCCCATTCCAAAATGATGCTCTTTGAGCAATTTAATTAAATAATCATCATAACGAATACATTTTTTTAATCATGTTGTTTCAAATCTTTAAGCATGTATTCCCACATAAGCTGCATGGAATTTAATTATTAATTTGTTTTTTCTCGGTAAAGGATAAAACAATGAGGCTGTGAGTGGAGTAGTTATTCAATTGCTCTTTCCATGCCCAGTTTAAAGTACACAGAAATCCATTAATTGAAAAATGAAAATATCCATTTGGTGTTTTGAATCCGTTGTTGTGAAGTCTGATGCTAAGCTATTTAAATAAAATAAATACATGTTCTGTAATATTATTTTTATTATCAGATATTTTTGCTTAATTAAAAATTTTACCCAGAACAACAAATAGCTCACAGAAGATAATATGCTGAGGTCGACTGTGTAGCGTTGAAAATCACTTGACGTTTGCTGTAATAGAACGTAGCTACAACTAATGATCATATCCGTAATGCAATGTTAAGTCGGAGATTGATCGAGTTCTCACCGTGCAACATGATCATATTAATTTGATGAATATGTACATTAATATAAATATATTTGCTCTAATTCAAAAATTTCTTTAAAAGTACTGGACATAAATAAAATATATGAATTACTTTTATAAAGGTGATATTTAAAATTACACTAAAAAACATTGATTGTTTAAACACTTACATATAGACGAATTAGGACAATATTTTATTTACAAATGCACAGTTACAAGAATTTTACTGTAATATGTAATAATATTAATTATGCAGGGCAGTGGAGTCGGGAGTTGCGATTTATGATACTTCAAAACAAAATCATCGCTTTCCAAAATATAATAACTAAGAATTATTTTTTAATTAATTTGTCGTATTACAACAATTACTTACGTTTTTTTATTAACTATACCATTATTCTAATCTATCAATTCGAGATTATTTTTATGTTTGCGTACACATTGACTAGTTAAATTGTTTATTTGTTCTCTTGTGTATACTGTAACAGGCTAAAATTGACAATGGATACATTAACTGAGTGTATACTGTAACATATCAACACCTCTTTGCCAGAAGTTGGTAAGTAACAAAACTGATAAAAATGAGTTAAGTATCACTTAAGTGTGAGAGTTATCAATGTGACTTTTGGTGAATTTTTCAGGCCGAGCTATGTAAATTTGATAATTTCATCAAATTTCGACCCGTGTAGACCTCTAATATATGATGACAGTAGGAATATCAAAAAAATACCTTATTCATAGTAGAGATCGACGTAATTACAATTGTTTGTAATGTGGTAAAGTCGATATAGGTGCATCGAGTATATTACGTCCGATTGTAGAGGGACTCCACAGCCCTAATATTATGACAGAATAACAAAAAAAACATTAAAATTAAAAACGAAATCTCCTAAAGTTACCGCCGAATCCATCAAAACTATAAAAGAGTTGACTTACTATGTTCATACAATAAAATGATTGGTAAACTGATGGACAATGAATACTTGGTAATACTTTCGAACAACAATATTTATAATTAATAGTAATTAGGACTAACAATTATTTAATAATCTTAACTATGCTGAATGCAGTAAGTACATAGCAGAAAAATCTGTGAGATTTTCTATTACACAAAGAATTTTTTGATTTATTTTAGTTAACTTTAGTTTTACACAAAATGTATAACTGTTATTTTATACACAAACTTTTTGGCAAACTGTTTTTTTATTGATGTAAAAATAAGACAATGATTTTATTTATCATAAGACATAAAGCTAAGCGTTAAGTGGCGGTTTTTTTTTTTAAACTATTCTGTTTTTTTTAACTATGTCCGCTCCCAATGTGGCCTCCTGATTAAGATATCTCAAAAGAAGTCTTTCTAACTGTTTGTTACTCAGTCGCTCAACCTCTCTTTTTCGAAGAGGTAGTTGGGGTAGAAGGATAAGGCTAGAATAGGACTAATGGTTAACTAATCGCTATGCCCAGTTATTAAAGGATCAGAACGAGTGGGAGGGAATTTTTAGACATCACAAGCATGCATGCCTTCGAACGGAAATCGATCGAAAAAATGATGTCCGTACTGGGACTCGAACCCGTGAGATCCGGCACAGAAACTGGATACGGCACCTGACAAAATCTACTCAGTTAGTGTATTTAAATAGGTATATCGTTGGTGCTGAGCTTAAGAAAAAGAATGAATTTGACATCACCATTGTCGTGCAATTAAAAGTATTTTTATTTATTTTAATTTGTCCTACGTAATAAGCATAGAAAAATTGGAGCATACATTTAAAATGAATGATTAACATTGTCAAAAAACGATGATTTATTTAATATATATAAAAACATCTATCCCTCCCTAAAACGTTACCAATATCAGTCACAGACGTTTATCACTTTACTAGTGATGAGATTTTAAGATACATACATAAACATTAAGCCCTTTCATAATTTATAGTAACACATACGTATTTAATAAGCTACTAGATTAATATCCTTTGTAAAAACATGAAGAGCAATTTTATCTACATGAGAAGAACTTCAATACAACGATAGAAAACATATTATAATTATCATTCAGGCCAAAATCCAAACACATTCACTGCTCATTGATGCAGGACTAAGAAATTCTGATATCTTACGGTAGGTACTTCTTTACACCTTTGTACACTTATACACACAATACACTTAACCCTAACTATTTTCATGCACTCACTACAAAGTATTTAACAATGAAAACATCCAAATTTCATCTTAATATTGTATATTTAAATCGTAACATTTGTGTTGCTTTGCCAAAAAGCTTTAGTTCCACTCTCTCAATAAATGTATTACGTGATAACAAAATCTTGTTTTTTTAGAAATCTGGGATGGCCCCTCGCTCAGTGACGTACGAAATATGATTCGGAAGACCCTGTTTTTTAGATCAGTGCTTCCCATATTGGGGGCCGCCGCAGAACATTTTTTTGTATTGAGGAGGGCCGCGGATTATTTTTTTCAGATATAGGAGGCCGTTGAATGATAAAGGTTGGGAAGCACTATTTTAGATAACAGGATTCCATGAAAATATAATAGAAGCATTTTAGAGGCCACTGAGGTTCTGAGCGCGTGTCTCGTGTGCTTATAGGATAATCCGCCTCTGTCCTCACTATTATCCTAAATCTCAAATGCTCTCATTAACCTAATAAGATTAAGAACCCCGGCACTGACACATCTAGAACCTGAAAAACGCTTGAGATGGATAACATGGGTAACCGAGTCGTCCAAAGTGATCTGTTATTATCATAAGCAGAATGTGAAAATCTAAAAATGATATAATGTTGCGTATCATGCCCCATGTATTAAAAATTTTAATCATCTCTTCTATAAGATAAATATATTAGATAGAAAACTTCAGTATTTCCAATAAATAAAAGAAAGCTAGGCCATCCAAAACTTAACATTTATCTTACTTATCAATTGATCCAACACAAATCTTCAATACAGTCTTCAAGTGATATTTCCGAGATGTCAAACATTCTTTTTTTTCGCAGTCTTATTTTACAGTTCTTTTTTTGAATACAGAATCTTATCCGTTTATAGACAGTCAACGATTACAATAGGTAATTATTAATAATATTCATACATACATCAAGATATATTACTTTATAAGCAAATTAAATGTATTATTATTAATTTCAAAGATTTAAATATTTTTTTCCGATACATAATTTATTACGATGGCAAAATTCTGTCGAAATAATACGACAAAAGTTTGACAATTGTATGATTCAAGTGTTAAATAATATATATTAATAATTATAGTCAAAATATACTTAGTTTGAAGCTATATTTACAATAAAATTAAACTATCTACGTAGATACCTAATATTATATTACCTCACTTACCACGAAGGAAGTTTCCAGTCTAACAAGACCAAAAAAAATAGTATGGGTTTTAGATAAAATAGATTGTTTATTAAATAACGCCACAATCAATTACCATGTACTTTAAATATTTTATCGAGAAAAACCTCCAATGTTTGACAGCTATCAATTTTTGAGTGTTGTCGTATTTAAAAAAATATTATTTTTAACTGGTTTACCACCACTTAAAATTAATTTATATTTAATTGTGGGGTATATAGATTTTTTTAATATTATTCATATGAAAACCATTGTTTACATTTTTTTATAAAGATAATTTACAGAATAATACATACGCAAAAAAAGGATCCATGCAGAGTGATATGTTGAACATAATATGATACTGAAGATTAAATATATAAAAAAATTCAAATGAAAAATTTAGGGCTTGCTTACATGTTTCTTCTTATGGAATGATTTAAATTTTTGAAAGATTTAATCACTTTTTAATAACTGTTCATAATATATAAGCAAAGCCGGTTATTATTAATATGTTTGAAGTGTCCACATAAACATACAGCTTATGATTTTGTTGAATCAACTATTTGAAACCTATAGAATATTTTTCAATGCTTTTATTACTCCAAATTTATTATTTACATAAATATAATGACAAACTATATATATTTATACAATACCGTGAAGCAAAATATTATTTTCATTTTGCAATAACTCATTCAGATATTAGCTGCAGAGAAATACTGAATTCATAAACTTTTACGTGACTAACATATTCACACAGGTTATATATATGAATATTTTAACAAAATATCCTTTATTTCACTACTTAAGAACAGCTTTTTAAATAAAATAAAGGTGATGACAAAATGGATTCCATTGTTATTATTTAATTTATCGATTTACATAGTATATATTTCAACTGGGAAAATTGACACAGTTATTAAAATATTTTATTTACATAGATTGTGCTATTATTCAGTAGTTTAGAAGCACTATTTTAGATAATAACTATTATATAACTCTTGTGGCCAAGTAAATGTTTGGCAACCTGTTATAAATATTTTTTGTATGTAACACCTACTGAAAACCTATTTGTTCAATCTGTTAAGAGATGGCACTGTGAACATTGTAAGCAAACTCAATATTGTCTTGTAAAAATGCATTTTAATTTAAAGATCTTTCTGAAAAGTCTTCGTCGGTCTGGCAGCATTTTGGTTGATCATAATATAAAGGAACTTATTATTGCATACAATGTTTTACTTGATTATCATTGACACCTTAAGAAGTGAAGTTAGCCAAGAAGTAAAACACTTTGTACAAAGTGTTTTGGTGCAATGTATATTTTTATTTTAGGGAAATCTGACTATTGCAATGTGTCTATTAACTTTTAAGAACTAAAAAACATCTAGAATATTATAACGCATTTAACCCATTTTTTTCTATAATACCACCTGGCTCACTTCCCCACTCAGGGGCTCAATTGTTTCACTGCGATGCTATTGAAATAAGATAATTACAAAGATTTCAAAATATTAGTACATTAAAAATAATTATGCTCAGGATTTAACCCTTATAACAACTCTGTTGAGGTGGGATAAATATTACAAAGCTGTTTTAGTTTTTTAGTTTAGTGAATTGAAATCGTTGAAGCAAATTATTGTGCGTAATATCAATTTTGTCACTCAGCAATTTGTAAAATAGTCTTCAGTATGAGTATTAAAGTAAAAAAATAATGATGAAGTAAAAAGAGTAAACAAATATTTCAATGACACAATTGAGTATTGCCATACCTGATTGGGTACCTTGTTTAAATTTAGTGGCGGCGATCCTGTTAGGAGAACACTGGTTTAAGTAGTTAGATTGTTTTACAAAAATTGGTTGCCTCATGACTTGCCAGTTGTATCAAAAGAAACAGTATTAATGAATTGAAATTTTAATTGCATCAATAATATTAGGATTTTAACACATTTTCATTTCACTGTCATATTATGTACACCATAAAAATTTGTGGAATTTTTCGCTGCATCATTGCTTAAAAAATCGACGACACTATATAAACTTAAACATAACATATTATGTAAAAAATAAATCAGTAAATCTCTTATAAATAAAAAAGCGAATAAAAGCAATGCGGTCACGACTATTTACAATTTACCCAAAACACATTTGATGCACCCCCTCCCCTAATTCGTATATTAATTGACTATCAACGAGATCCAATAATTTCAAAATATTTTTAAATTTAATCAAATAATTTTGATTGACGCACGCAATACGCGTTTTTGACGACACAATAAATAAATAATAATAATATTTTAACACTTTCAAAAAGCGACCACAACGTAAAGTTAAGCTCACTTTTTTAATATACCTACCATATTCAAAATAAATCACATTATTTTTTTCACAGCCATTATAACAGTGCAAAGCATTGATAAATGTTGTATCGCTTCTAATTGTGGTTTTCTTTTACCGATAAACAAAAAACAAGAATAAGCATTTATCAAAACTTTCAATAATCATAAAAATCACTATTACTTTTAGCAATATTAAAATACTTCATTCCTTTATAAAGCCTCAATTCTCTAGTTTTTTCAAAAATAATATCAAATGCGTCAATAGATTTCAAAAATAGCCAAGTCCAAAAACAAAAAAAGATTTTTTTAATTTTGATTTCATTAAACTAAGCAATGTCCTATAAATATGAAATGAAAACCAAATTTATCAAATTGGCCAAGCCATGATAACAGACGTAGCTATTGGTGGTGTAAGGCAGTGCTTCCCAACCTTTTTCATGCCACAGACCCCTAAATCTGAAAACAATAATCTGCGGACCACCGAATTTTTTTATTTCACATGTTCATATTTTATCACAAAGAATGTCGAGAGAATGAAAATTTTCGCAGACCCCAGGTTAGGAAGCACTGGTGTAAGGTACTTATTCTAACACTTGCTTTGAATATACATAAAATAAATTAAAAAAAACCGTTTTTCCATCATAGACTTGGCTGCATTTGATATCTTACAACAGATATAATCTTATGTATAGATGATGTTCAATCAATTCCAATAATAAAAAAAAGCAACTTTTTGCAAAAACAAATTTCACTAAATTATTTCATTCCAATCAGTTTTTAAGAGCAGTGGCAGCCATGTCATTATATTTACTCCTGTGTTTATCAATAATCTTTTGATTGCTCGGTTAGCAATTAAAAGAAACTTTTTTTTAAAATAACAAAATTACTTTTCAGAAAATGGTGGAATTTACTTATGCCTTTCTCGTTGAATATTGCAAATGTTTTTTCTATGGTAACCAAACTAAACAGAACAAGTTGAAATAAAAAATATTTTTGTTGTATCTATTTCTTATTTAATCCTGAAAAAAATATATATCTATATAAAATATGTATTATGTATTCACTGCATATTGGCCATTTTTAAACACAATTTATCAAAGCAAAATTTTGTTTTTGATAGAGATTTTTAAAAACCTTTGGATTTAATGCATTATTTAGTTGGCGGATTCGAATTAATAAATAATTTAAAAACTGAAAAATAATAGAAATTTGATAATAATCTTAGGACACAAATTAAATGGTCAGAATTTAAATCAATTTTTGGTCAGAAAAAAAATATGAACGGTCAGAATAAAAATATTATATGGTCAGAATATTTAATAACATTTTTGGTTAGTAGGTTAGGTTTTTTTTAAAATTTCATTTAAATTCTGACCAATGTTATTTAAATTATGATCAGATAAATACGATTTAATTTAAGATTTCGACTGAAGGTGCTTGGTGGAATTTCAATATTAAATTTGAATCGTTCAAACTATGTACATTCTCACAGATTTTTGTCACTAACTACAAGCCATAATCTTATGCAGTGAATCATCTTCAACATCCAGTGATAACTGTAAGGTATTTTTATGTAACAGAAATATAATATGAATTTTTATATATATTTCATTAATATATAGGTACCATAAAAATATTAATTTGGACTTGTTCTGTTTATGCATGTAACCGTTTTCTATAGCCCCAAAAAAAGACTATTTTTTTTCTTTCTGGATTAATTGATATTGTCATCTATAGATAGGATTATAATCTAAACATTTTCTAAGCCTAAATATTTATAATTTGGTCTTTTGGATGATTAATAAAATATTAATAATAAAAAATCACTACTGGTTTTAAAATAAATACAATTTGGCTTGTTTTTTTAAAACATCTTGGACTCTCTACAGTAGATAAATATTTTTTTGTTGTTGAATTAAATTCATTTCATAGAAGGCTCGAGTGTTAGTTGTAACTCGTAAATTCAAACGCAGGTTTCAGATTTTTCTTTTACTTAGTAGTGCAGCAGCCGAATAATTTTGATCGAGTCGATTTACAGCTGCTTCACAGAAGGCTTGCGTGTTTGACACGGAGGTGCGAACGCAGTGTGTCAATCCGGCTGTACTTAGCGGGACAGTACGGGCAGAATGACATTTCGGGCGAGTGGCTGTGATAGTGGTGCCATCTGTTGGATACCTTCTTTCCGCAGAACTTGCACCTCCACAACGACGAGCTCTCTGTCGTCGCAGTGAACATGCTGTGATACGACTTAGAGCTATTTATGTCTGCAATATTACCATAGTAAAATTAAAGGAATTACTCAAATTTAAAAAGTAAAAAAAAAAAATACATTTAAACAATGAATATTTCTAAAAGTTCCAACATTTCTGTATAGACAGCGACTTATTTTGAGATCACCCAAAAAATATCGGGTAAGAAATCTGTCATATTGTAGTGTTGTTCTTTTTCCTTTCATGTTCACCCATGTACCAAAGATCGTAGGTAAAGAAAGACATATGTGACCCTTATATTTGTTTTTATGCAGAAGAGAAGTTAATTCGATTTCCTAAGAATGTAACCATTTAAACATTCAATTTGATTTTATTGTATAGTAAAACAACAAAATTAATAGGGATAGACTTTTATACAAAAAGCATTTAAACGTATTTAATTATTGATTTCTTGGAGAATATCATCAATTATTCTACTTCCAAAAAAAATGGTTTGTTGGCAGATGCAGTGGTTTACATTTGGGCCATTGATCGCCAAGGAGTTGACAGTAAATTACTTCACACAATTTCGGGTATTGTTAAAAACCCCGTTCTCACGTTATGTCACATTTTCCCACCTGAATAAATATCGTCCCTTTTCTTAACCCTCTAAATATTGTAATGTAGTATTTTTCTTTTGATAATTCCTCTTAACTTTCTTTTACAAGGAAATCAAAATTTTCATAATCCTATAGGAAGATTATTGTGATGCAAATTAATGACCAAGCATGTACGTCAATTTCTACATTCATAACACTTGATTATGATTTTTTCTTTATTTATACCTTGTGCTTTTAAAAACATATTGTAATACAGTAGGGCAAACTTCTCATACCATGAACTCCGAGTTCATTTCATCAATTTTTGTAAATACCAGGACTGTGGATTCAGGTCTGTCTTTCCAGACCCATTTTTGAAAAATCATTTAACTATGTTTATTCAAACTATAAGCATCCATAGTGTTGCCACTGCATTCTAGGCTGACTAAAGATAATCTGATTCATATATTATGCAAGTCAAATAGAAATTATTGAAAAAATAAATTTGCCGAGTACCTGACACACAATGGTGATGCGCTTATTTTTTGAATTTTATTCACTTGGATGTGTATGCAACTTTATCACACACTATAGAAAACTGCATTTTGTACAACGATCCTTTCATACTTGTTAGTGGAACAAATTAAGTTCACGGTTTGAAGCTCCTCTTTATATTATAAATGATCTTGTTTGATTTACATACAATATTGAAATCGGCTCATTGATTTATTTCTGCAAAAGCTTTTTTATTATTCAAGTTTCAGTTTGAATATGTAGAAATATTGTTTTGTGAATTAGTGGAATATCTTAAATGTCAAATAATTGTATTATACTTATCACCTTATGTTTCTACTATGACACACAATCAGGTCTCAATTCTTGGAGCATTTGCCATTGATTAATCAATGCGTTTTGAAGTATACTTGACATACAAGCTTGGACATAAAATTTCATATTCGAAGAAGCAATTTCAGTAAAGTATTCATGTAAGTGTGTACAGCATTTAAAAATGATAATAGAAAACAATAGACAACATATATATGAAGGAATTAAAACAATAATCGTGCAGGATTAACACAAACACACCGTGCGGGGACAATATTATTGTGACGATGGCCAAGCTGAAAAACATTAAACGGGTCAACAAGGGCAGCCAATAAAAAATATTATTTATTAAGACAACGTAACACAGAATCAGCACCTGGTGAAAGCGAATTGAAAAAAAGAAGTCACTATAAGAATAGCGAAGTAAAAAAGAACATTGAAGGCTTCATGCAGAATGTTGCATGTGATATCTTTTGGACCGAGAGATTATATGACAATCTTTTTAGCTCGGGAAAATGTCATCTTGTAGTATGATTGGCTGTAATGAAAAAAACAATGCAGCGAATGCAAAGCTAGTTGAACTTGTTAGAACGAAAGTAATTTGTTACAGATTTACTTATGATTGATACATATGTAAATTCTGATGGGCCAATTGATTTTGTGCGGTAAGCAATGCAACAAAATGACGTTCATTTTGAAATTTGTTACTAGAAGATATTTATATTTTTCTCAACCTATTAAGTCCTATGTAAACTATTTCCATGTTTGTCTTACTGAAAGCTATGCATAAGTATTAATTCTGGTAATTTAGAAAATATATTGTAATTGAATAAAAGAAAAATAACGATTGATGAATTCCTCATTGTCGGGTGGGTCTTCAGCCGAGGTCAATGTTGTTAGCTATGGCTACAGTGGTCACACGTTTAAATCCCAGTATGGAGTTTCACAAAGTGATTCTTTAATCAAATTATGAATTTCTAAGGAATGGATACCTGTAGCGTTTAAAAATTATCTTTCATCTGTTCGATAATTAAAAGGATCTATCGTTATTCTCTTCGGAAAAAAAACAGATTGAACAACTGAGTAACAAGTAGTTTTTGTAGAAAGACTTCAGTCAAGATAATCTTTATCAGTAGCCTATATTTCCAAAGAAATACTGCATCAATTTTCAGCGAGTTTTGTCAATATGAAATTTCTTCATGAAATGATCATCAGTCAAGCTATTTTGTGACTTATTCAGCTAGACTTTAAAAAATAGACACTAAGATACTATTTTTTTTAATGTGTCCAAATCATGTATCAATGAAATGGATCGGAAACATTTAACTATCAATGGTCCCTCCTTTCAGAGTATTTACAAAAACAAAAAAATGATGTAAGTATATTTATGATTAATGAAAAGTGTGTTTACCTATTTCAACAGCATCGGCAGCAGACATTGGACTTCTTTTTATCAGTGGTGTAACTACAGCTAAAAGGGCCTTTGTGCAAACAATTATGTTTTTGTTTTGCTTATAGACTGATCTTAACCCAGTCATAATCTTATGCCAAAAAAAATTAATTGAGGTGCACGCAATTGCGACACATTTACGTAGTTATACAAATCCATAATACCGAGTCTTAAAGGCATATTTGCATATAATGGCTAGCCAAGTAGATTTTAAGATATCTCTGTAGTCTTCATTAGCAACTAACTTCAATAATTCGATACTTTAAAGATAGATAGGTATAATTGCACAGTTAATTTACATAGTACATTCATTTATGATCAAAAAGTTGTGTAGTGAAGTTTCAAAACATGACAAAAAGATTTATCTATTTAAAATGTCAGATAACAATAAAACTCGATATTTTTCAAAAAATAAAATACTCATTTGAACTAATTCCACTTTTATTTATTATGATCGTGACCTAAATGTGGTAAATATTTTTAAAAGAAACGTTTAGATGTTTGTGTTGTGACATTTAAATTCTGCTTATTTTGATATAAAATTACTTCAAAATATTGTATAAACTGACTTTTCAGATTGCTTTTACACTCCTGTATTTTATGTAAACAGCATTTAAAACCATTTACCATCGCAGTACTGAGTTTTTGATGTGTGGTCTACGATTTAGTGTGGAGAACTATTTTTTGGTGTATTTTTGTGTTGTACAATTACAAGTGTCTCGTTTCAAAATAATTTAATCTTAACATCTTAATTTTTATTTTAAAAAAATTCTTTTTAAGCCAATCTTGACTTTCTAACAATTTGACTTAATCAAACTAAAATATCGTAACCTCAGAGGTAAAAGATAGTGTTAGATCATCATTTTGGGATAAATAAGGCAAACTATTTAATTACCCTTGATTGTAATAAATTGAAATATTCATTTTGTACCAATGTTAATTTTCACACAGCGTTGACATTCATAATTAAAATTTGTGAAGAATGGACAAACCTTTAAGTTTCAAAATAAAAAAAAATCAATATATGAATCAGTTGTAATAAACTGGAGTCAATTTCCTAAATTAAAAGAAACCTAGTCGATTCTCGATGATGACTAACTTTATCAAATTTATTTGTTATCAATTAAAAAAATAAACAGAATATACCGTAGTTCTTGCTCTTTGTATAAATTCGCTTTTTATTTCAACAGACATACCTAAAGCAAAACAACTAATCGTACAGCAACTAAAATTTAAAAAAAAAAACATGTACACAACATATTGTTCATGCAGCTTCTAAGCATGTTTTGGACATACAACTGTTAGACCACGTTTCAATGAAGGATATCGTAGACTTGGGCCATTTATGTGACTATTAATAAATAATCATATTTTGTATGTAGATTACTAAAAGAAAACCACAATTATTATTAATGCAAACATATTTTTTTTGTTTTTGTTGATTCTATCTTTAGTTTAATAAGCGCGACTTCTAAATCCTTACAATTTTATTTACTAAATTAACAAATTACATAATAAAATTGATCATAGACAGAAGACTTCAATCATTTGAAAAATATTTTCACAGAGGTAATCATATTAAGTTAGTACCAAATTAAAAAAAAAAAAACAATTGAAACAAACAAAAAAATATATAACAAATTCAAGAAACAATGAATATAGTTTTATAAGCAGTTCAACACATCGCACTAAGATTGCTTTTTAAACCAATAATATTCGAAAGTATTTTGGAATAAGGTACCCTCACAAAAAGATGTGACATAAGGACTCGAAGGAAACTCTAGGAAATCAGGATGGAAAATGTTATACAAAGTTTACTGCCAATTCAATAGTGATACAAAAAAAATGTGTCATTTTAATCAGAAGAATTACAGTAATAATATTTTTTTTACACATCAGATTCAAAAACACTAGTCTCCGGAGATGTGACTTACAACCAATACACACAGTATTTTTTATTTAAATAAATTTAATTTAAGTAAATTAATTGGTTTTGTATTTATCAACAAAAGGAAAGATGCTCGCCTAAAAACAGACCGAGAAGGTTTACCTGAATGCAGAACTAAGTTAACTGATATTTTATAAATCGAGTAGCAGAAGCCATTTAAAGATTTAGCTTTCCGATAACTCCCTATGAACATAATAGTAAAACTCTTGAACATAAATTGAAATCTTTTGTTGTTAAAAACTGACTATATCAATCCAGATCGAAAAATAAGTTATGAATGCCACCTGTTGGTCAATTAAGTAAGCTACGAAACTATATATTTTAAATTTACAAAAACTGAGCATATCTCTCGTTATGGAGGCACAAACATTAAAATAGTTTTACAAAAAAATAACTGGCAATGTCAGGGTAGACCTGACTCCCCCCTTTCGTCTGATATAAACCTTACCAGGACTTGAACCTGGAAACTTTCGATCGCTTTGGTAATTTTATCTGCAAGACTAGATACGGTATGAGGTGTCAACGAAAAATCGATGCAAAGACAAGTATTTTTGATTTATTGACATCGGTGTTGCGAAATTCACATATGTTGGTGAGGATACATTATTCGGGGGGGCTGAACGTCAATAAGAACACATCATATTTGTAACATACCACAATTTAATGTAAATTAGTAATAAATACAACAGATAAATGCAGGAGTGAATGCAAAACATTATCGCACTCTATATAACTTAAAATTGGGATAAACATAACCTGAATAGACTTGATTGAGTAGTGGAACATATCAGCTAGATGTCGCCAGGGATGAGACCGCGCCACGCGGGTGAGTCTATGCCTTGGCTACTTTTCAGGTACTCATTTGCGCACACAAAAATAAAAGGGCCTAAACGATGCGCCGGTGTTGCGAGTCGACTTTGGCCTAAATTAAGAACTACAATTTGACCGGGAACATTCTCCTAAAGATATCGTAAAATCAGTATATAAATCATTCGTTTCGACTATTAAATAACATAAGTTAGTATATACACGACTACTATTACAAGTAATATATTTTTTTTAATAAAAATTATCCAAGAAATGGGGGGGTTCACTTTGGCCAACATTTTATTTTAAAATAAATCCTGATGTTAGATGACAACAAAATAATGCTATCCTATTTAAAATGCTTATGAAGGAGGGTCATATAAAGAATCATTTGTGCTGAAATTTAAGTAGATATGTTATTATACAGTCTAATAAATTGAAGTAACAGCTATCTATTTCTAAAATTGTTCACGAAACGTGACTAAATGTGTTTTTTGGCCAAAAAATCCTCAATGTGGCCGAGTTAACCCCCAAAGTCAAAATCGACTGGCAACACTGGTGTATTAACATAATGTTTTGAAACACAAATGAGTGTTAAGTTCAGCGATGGCACGGTGGCGCAGTCTCACCTCGCCGAACGGTATACACTATAAATATTATTTAATAAACCTTAAAAACTGCAGAGGTATGGAAATTTCATTTTTATCTTTGTCACTTATCTAATAGCTTCAATAACCGTAACCCAATATATTGTTAACTAAAATTATTACTTATGAGAGAAAACAAATCAGGTAGACACAATAATGATTTAGACTGTTATGATAACATTTAGTTTGGTTAAAAATTAAATAACTAGAAATATTGCACAGAGTATGTATCAATCGTTGATATAATCATAACCCACAATATGATTTAAGTTGACATATTCAAACATTTATCTAACTACGACAGTCGGCCGACAGAAGACCCAAGACCCGAATCAACTGCGTAAACTCTCTTAGGCTGTAGCACCATTCCAATATATCACAATTTGATTACCGTACCACCCTAAATTTAGCTAAATTTTAACAGAATTTAATATTATTCATAATATATATATATAATATATAATCTAGGTTAGTCCCGATCGCATAATGCCAATATTTAATGCCATATAAATTGAAGATGTGTTCATTTAAGCATATCCGTCTCGGAGGGGAGGGGGGTTCGCAGCCCCGCCCGAAAGATCACAAGTACATTCATAATAGACTAATTAGGTAATAATAATGAACACAATCATTCAGAGTGTAAAAAAAAAAACAAACGATAAAGCCGCCTCTACAACTCCTAACTACAATTTATAAAAATTGAAATACAATAGTAATAATAATCATATAATCATAATAATATATTAGAATTCACGTAAAAAATCAACACTAATAAAATTTTATAGATAAATATAAAAAAAATGTTTAAATATATGACAATAAAATTTCACTCTAAATATACGCAGACTTACGTATATATTAAACATATACGTATGCGCGCGTACATAAAAACAATCTCCATCGCCATCGTCATCGTCATTAAAACAGGGTTACGTTTGTATAAAAAATTTCTCTTATCTCTTATCAAATATCCGTATCAATAACGTTAATCACATTCCGTTTTCATTTTTTCCATCTCTATTCAAAAAAAGGCCTCGTTAAAGTTTCAAATGCACCTATCGAGATTGCGTCACTCGCGCTGGGGGGGAAGGGGCGTCGCCGCGGGCTCGGGATCAGAACGCGCCGAAGCCGAGCCAGCGCGAGCGGGATCAGTCCATCGCGTGGTGGAGGGGGGAGGCGAGGAGCGCGGCGGGCGGCTCGAACTTACGCGTGTCGGGGTTGAAGGCGGGGTGCTTGAACTTGCAGTGGGTGCGCAAGTTGTCGGAGCGCGTGTACGTGGCTCTGCAGAGGGGGCACTCGAAGCGGCCGGGGAAGTGGACGTGGTAGTGGTTTCGGATGTGCGTCACCACCTTGCCGCACAGCTTGCAGCGGTGCAGGTTCAGAGCGCCCGCGACCCGCTCGAACGTCAGCCGCATGTGCCAGCCTTTGGAGCCTGCAACACACACACGTCACTACCGCTGCTGGGTTTTCAACGCGGACCTCCATCTCAATACCTCTATTTCAATTTAATACTACATTTCAGCGAGACAAAATTAAGTGCCTCGTGGCTGATACACACTGACATACATCAAATCTTTCACGATCCAATTTATACCAATCAATGCAGTAACTTAATTTTTTTTTTTTAAAAAAAGGGTAAATCTTAATTGCTGTAAAAAAATTTACTCACTGATCACTTCAATATGTGAGGTGTCCAGTATCAAACACGGCCAAGTCATGTTTTGCCGATGTACACTTTATTTTATCTACAATAATAATCTATGTTCCAGTTCCAAAATCATACTGCAAGTGTATGAAAATCAACTTTAAATAATGATTTTACATGATCAAAAGTGGCCAAGTCAATGGTATATTGTTATTACCCTTGACCATGTCATTGAGGGCCAATCAGATCACTTTTTTACAACTCAGCTTAGATGCGTCAAAACTTTGATCAGCCATATCTCAAAACTAATAATTTCTAGTTGTAACACTATGGAACTAAGCCATCGATATATATGACTAGACAAAATACGAACTCAGCTGTATCATTCAATAGTCATTCTTTTCAAATAGCATTTAATTCAAAATTCATACTGATTTTCAGTATAAAGTGAGATGGTGGATTGGCCCTTTTTCAAATATCGTCATGTAAACATAAAACCAATAAACTAGTGACTTTTATGTTGCACTATTCATCAACGAATCATAAAAACAAAAAAAAAATGAGTGGTTTATTTTTATTAGTCTCAAACTTATCATTACAAAAAAAAATGTTTCTTTTATTAAATCACACCATTACTAAATGTGACTTATAAGTTGCCATTTTTAGAACTAGCGTGTACCTACTGGAAGAGCAACATGTATCTTTAATATTTTTAAATAAAATACATTGAGAAGTTTTATTATTCTTGCCAGTTTGAATATCTGCATCGTGGTACTGAAATCATTGATGTCACATTATCATCCTTCTTCGCATGTGTTATTTCAATCGACACTTTTATTTCAAAACATAAAAATTCGTGTAAGTTTTAGTATAACAATCAGACCTAATGATGATGGGATCCGTAAAAAAAGGTAGATAATGTAACATTTAGATCAGTCAGCTTGTATGTAAAGGTTTAAATAATTTTATTTATCATATAAATGAAGCCCTGACACAAAAGGAATCTAAGGGACATATTCAAAATTTCACTTAAATTTTATTAAAAATGTGATTCATTACTATTTCACTATACGTGATCATTTTAAGTCAGTTGTGACTTGGGTCTTTTTTTCCTGTGGCTAACAGGAAATTTGGTGATAATGTCACTTAGATTTCTTATGACATTCAATGGATTTCAAACCTTCACTGCAAAAAAGCAGTATGTACTAAATGAAAAGTGATATAACTCGAAAGGAACTATGTGAGAAATATTACTGTCGTGTTGAAGGTGAATAATGATCGTTACTGAAGCGTTTCGAAGCAGTTTCGGACACAAAATGTCAGAATTACAAAGAAAGAGAAAGAATAACTCCAAAAGAAGAAAATGAGAACATGCATGAATACAAGAGTTACGGAGAATAGGAATTACAATATAATGTACCTGCATGTACGTAAAGCTTTCCATTCTCCAAACTAAACTAAATATCACCATACTGCTAAAAGCGGACAGAATTTGATAAAAGAAAGCATGGATCCAAAAAGGTATATTAAATTAGAAGAAAATTAAAGTATAACTGATATTAATAATAACATTGTCATTTTATTATATCTATAATAAATAAAACACATTCTGCAGCACAAGTGTCACATGTCAGAAAACGGTATGATATCCACATTCATAATTGATCTAAAACAAAACTGATGCACGTCAAAATATTACTTTTTTGAAAAAAATAATAATGAACTCGATTTGACATGTGACACTATAGGCCTAGTGGTGCAAATTATGGTTATAAAAGTTGTGTTATATTTGTAGAAATAAATATTTTTCTTAAATTGTACAATAAAAATATCCTCATAAAATTCATAACACAAATATACAGATTATCGTTTTCCATTTGTCATTTTTCAGGCGAACGCTGTGGTTTCATAGGGTGTCATTTTATTTTATGAAAACTGGCAGTAATTTCATACTTGACTCCTTTTTAATTGTGTCACTATTGAATTGGGGTATAATATTCATGTTTTGATTCATCCTTCACTGTGTCAATCAGTTTCAAATTAACATCTCCGAATCAAACCGAAATTGTTTATGAAAAAGAGAATAAAAATTGAGCGAAAAAATTCCTTAAGTGAAATCGAATATTTCCGTCAATTCTTCAATTGTAAAATCTTAATCGACTTACATAGGACGGCGATTATAATTTCCTAAAGATAACGCTGGGTAAATGATTTTCCTTTGATGACCTTGATAGTTTTATTACTAGGCTTTAGAAATTACTGGTAATTTTTGGTCTCCGAATAAATACGCCAACATTATACAATGATTTATATAGTTTCTTTAGCAATTTTGTGAGCAGCTTTTAGGAGTTTTTAGTAATGAAGCATGAAATAGATATACAGAAGGGTAGCCAATCGAAAAATGTACTATAATATGACAGATGCATCTTAAGCCAACTAGGTAATATATTTTTATGACAACTTTTCATACTGATAAATATTTCTGAGCTCTTTTCTGAGATTTTTTGTTGTACGAGATATGTGCGATGATTTATTTTATAAAATATCTCCACTACACTGGTGTACTTTACAGTTGTTAAAATACATGCATTCGTCAATAGGTGATTTTGCAAGGTGTCACTTTCGTTTCGGACTTACACTTTGAATGAAGATCCCAGAAAGCTTACCGATACTAAGGTCAAACTAGTCATTAAAAAATTGCTTAGCTAAGACTGAAATTTATGGATAAAGTCGATATAAAATCTAGTCTTGTCTCAATATACTAACTATATCACATATGATGAATACCAGGTGGTTTTAGAAGTAAGTACAGTCTCGTGCTTTATATTGCTCAGAATATTAATGTATAAATAAGACGGTAGTATAAAATATTCAATCAAATTCGCCAATGTATAATATATATTGTGCAAATCTATGGCAGTTAAAAAATATCAGGATAAGGGGGAATAGGATCGATTGTGTTTGTTTTTAGTTCCTTTTGATTATTTAATTTAGTATCTGGCTACTCAACAATATACAGTTATAAATTGTGACTCTTGATATGTTCTTATTGAAATTTACAGACCGAGAAAATAAAAATAAACTACATATATTAGGCGACGAAGTTCTTGTGCAAAAGTAAATAAGTAATTTGATATGCTGTAACGATAAATTTTATAACACTGGGCGAAAATCAAGCAGAGAGAGAATCACCACTCAAAAAAGTTTCTAGCAGTAAATTCATTTAAAGAAAAAGACCCATCACAGTGTCACTTCTGTCTTTTTGATTCTCGCCCTTTTACAAGAAGAGTAAATGACCATAGCAGATGCGAGTTATTCATTACAAAGCATAAAATTATGTTCAAGATAAATAAAAAGCATTAATAATAACAATACTTTATCGTTTTCCATATCCTTTCAATTTTTTTGTCAGCTTATATTGATACCTATATCAATTTAACTGCAGTCACTAAATACGTAGACTTACCGTTGTTAACTGTTGTTAAAATAGTGGTTACCAAATCAGGGAAAAAATTGTTTACCCCTAGTAACCAAAGTGAATGATTTGTTGTTATCTCACTATAATCATCAAACTTGCATCCCATCCACAAATAGAAGACATTTTCTTTTTGGATATATTTTACACAGTATATTTGTGATGACAGTTTTGCTGTCTCGTCTTGTTTACTATGAAGAATAGACAATGTGTCTGTGTTATTTTGTGTTGAGTTTCTATTTTCAATTCAAAATTGATGGGTGTGTGAAATTTATTATTCGTTATTAAAAATGTAAGGAGATAGCTAAATTTGAAAAAACACATGGTCATCTTTACTGCAGAAGTTGGTAAGTAACAGATTGATATTTCTGAGTTAACAGAAAATTAGGATAATTATAATATCAAAATATAGATGTATTAATGCCGATCTGACACAAATAAGAGTTTGAAATTAATAGAGAGAAAATTGCCTGTCTTTAATCGGCATTAATAATATTAAATTAAATTTGATAGCTTTGTTTTTCCACTTGTGTATAACATAAGAATTATAAATTATTTTTAGTTTATTCGTAAACCTTTCAATGTTATTTCCGATGATGCTTCTCAAAGAGGCGTAACACGTGCGACATTTGTAGCACAACAAGCGGAATAACAAAGTTATCAAATTTCATATTATATTGAAAATCAAACATCCACAAAGTTACCACCGAATCCATCATAGTATTAATAATAATTGCCTATAAAAATAAATGCTTTTTTGGCAGAAAACTGGTGTAATCAATGCACACCAATCAAGATATTCTAGACAAAGAATCTCTTTCTATATAGAACTATTTTTTTAAAGTTTTGTTCATTACCAACTTCTGCCAGAAAGATGACGATATACTTGATTGATATTGGCAAAATGTACTTATTTTTTTATTGAAGTATGTTTAGATTCCAGACCAAACTTACTATTATGAAGTATAATTGCCACAACTTGTGAAAATGACACTCGAGTATTTTTTTTGATTGACTCATTTGTCATTTCATATAGACATTTAATGATAAAATGAATAGAAAAACTACCATGAATGCATCATATGGGATATTTTGTTTTTTAAGCAGATAACTCAATACAATATTATTCAAATAGAGACCCGATAAGAGGCATTGTAAGTGTATTAGAAGCAGACAGTATTAAGTGTGACCCAGTAAATAAAAGTTCTAAGTTCACAAAATCCATGTCTCAAGCAGGCAGGTAAATAAAGAGGTTATTCTAATACAACTCAATTAATAGTAACGAACCTTAACAATGCTATATTTTACAAAAATACATTTAAAAGAGATAGAGAATTGATATCGAGATTTTTATTTTATTCATAAAACAACAAGCGATGAAATATTTTCAAGTCCATTTCACTTTTACCATACCTTAGCGCACGTAGAATGTTATAATGCATCCAATTTTTTTTTAACTAATAGTAAAAACTAAATAAAAAAATCATGTCAAGTATCAGTGACCGGTCTTAATGTCTAGGTCCAAATAAATTTGAGAATAACCGCATGGTAATGTAATCAAATGTTAAATTGAAAAATCAATGTTTGATATTGACCTCGCGAGAATCTTATCTTCGGACCTCCTGATTGATAAGTAGAGCTTTAAACGCAAGGCTATAGCTGGAAGCGATAAGATAATTTGGCATATTTAATGCATACAGTGTAGAGCATGACGGTAGTAGAACTTAATATTTATCATTGCTGCCCGTGTTACCAAATTATACCAAAAATAAAGCTATTAATTGAGCCCGAGAGAGGTGAAGTGAGCCGAATGATATTTTAGCAAAAATTGAGTTGGATAAGTTGTACTAGTTTACATTTCTTAAAGTATCGTAAAAGTGAAGCGAGTTCCGTAAATACACAATGCAATAGTGTTATCTTCCTAAAATAAAACTATGCAATCCACCAAAACACCAAGTGAATAATGTGCTAATTGGCTCACTTGCCTCTTGAGGGCTCAATTTATATTGTATGTTGGATTTGATTTTTATTGTTTCCTTTCCATAAGCGCTGAATCATTTTTATTTATTACCAATAATTTGACCGTATTAGAATAACCTCAAGGAAGCGTGTAAATAAAAGGCTATATAGATAGAGAAAAACAACAGAGATTTGAAAATAAGAGGCTTTAATTGTTTAGAAATAAGAAGAAACATAGAAATCATTTAAGACTTAAAATAAATAATGATTAACATAAGGCACATAAGTAACTAGATGTATAATATCAACACTTTTATATTTACTAACAACTATTCATATCTTGGCACAGAATGGTAAAAGTCTTATAGCTAACGAATCACTAACAAATTAATTATCGACGAATTAACGCTTATTATGCATGGAAATAATCAGCAAAATGAGAAAAACCAGCTCAAAAATGCTGCATGAGGGGAATGTCAAAAAGTCACAACTGAAAAATTCGTGTCAAAAAACACTACTACATTGCTGACCGGAGAGTTGTCTTTAATGAGTGACTATTCTATTACAACTTTGCTGGAGCGTTATATAATAATTTTAGACTAAATAGGCAATTGAGGATGTGAATTTAAAAAGGGTCTATGTGCCAAAAAATAGTCTTATTAATGTATATAGACCTAAATGCTATGTAAAATATATCACAAGATCTGTCTGAAATTGTCATTTATATAAAGCAACAACAATAGTATGTACCTGTAGAAAGACCCTTTTTAAACTATTTAAATTCTAAATTTTACTCAATTATTTTCAATCAACCAAAAATGATATTTTTACAGCTTTGGTTGTTTTCTTCTTGCATAAAGTAAAAGGAAATTTACCCGTGACTTTCTAAGATAATAAAATCTAGATTTTGGATAACCATCTTATTTTTTTTTAAATGACCTATAGGAGATAAGCAATATACTGAGATTACTATTTACAGTAGGTATATGATAATGGCACCTAGTATTCTAAAATTTAATTTTGAAAATAATAAATGTGGGTTAGATCACAAACATTCTATAAAATAATTGTCACTTGAGATTTAATATATTACTGGGCACGGATCTTTGATAGACGTTAATGTTGTTAATGCTTGCCCTAATTTTTTGAAAGCGCATTTGGAATGAGTCTTATTTGGCATATATCTTAAATATTATTAAAAAGCAAAATCAATTGTCGTAAGGCACAAATTACTAGCAAACTGAGTATACTTCATCCAAACTTTAATATTATGTTTATCACTTACAATTTGGTAACGAGTCAGTCTCCAGGAAGTGTATGTACAAACTATATTACATAAAAACTACAAAATTACAATAATCTAACAACTATCAGTCATTGTGTAGGGTAAAATACCAATAAATATATCAGTTATTTTTCGCTTTTATTCAATCAGGTAAATATTGGAAGATTTCCGGTATCAATTTAATAAAACCAAAAGGGTCTAACTTAAAGTGTGAATTTAATAATGATAATGAAAACTTTCGTTGAAATGCTAAGCTTGCTTATTGTCAGAGTAAATAGGTTTCTTGAATATAAAATTCAACGAGAAAACTAATATTCAAGTGTATAAATAAAGCACTTTTAAATTGAATTTCAAAAAAATATTTTTTACTGAATTTAATTTCTGCATCACATTGATTAGTAATTAAGAGATTTTAAAAAATATGCCAGTAAATTATGTTTCAATAATGGTGTCGCCTATTTAACTAGGTGAATACTTACTATAAACAAAGGTCTAAGTGCCAAGTATAAGGAAAAAATACATTCATAATTTTCAGTTCTGAGTATGTACTAAATAAAAAATAGGTGTGGATAAAAATAAGTATCAAAATATGGCAGATTTTTAGCTTTTTGGCACTTAGAACTTTATTAGATAATTTTTTGTCAATGACGCATCAAAGTAAAATAGTAGTGTAAAATGTAGATCTAATATACACTAGAAATAAAAGTAAACAACGTAACACAGAGTTTCAATAATATGAGATAAAAATAATACCAAAATTATTATATATGTATTGGAAGAATATTAGGGGGCCGATACTTGAAATCCAACAGGATTATTCTCAAGTTCATTAAATCAAGAAACTAATTTAAGAAAGTCTCTAATACTGAGCATGATATTTGTAGTTGGTATAACATTAATGTTATAATTGAGGCTATGTTCACTGTTGTTACAGTCGGCTGTCAAAACTAATGCAAGACATAAAAAATAAAGCTTGAAAGAATAAAACAAAATTCTATTAATCGTAACAGATTGACAATAACAACAATGAACATAGTCGCAATTATTACTTTTAGGTTATACCAACCATATAAATCAAATAAAAAAGTAATATTGAGTATTACAGACCCGTTAATTAGTGTTTAGGTCCTAATAAATTTGATTATAGCCCCGCCAGAGTCGTAAGTCATAAGTCAAGTAACATCATGATGCAAGTAAGAGGAGAAATGCGACATTCATATATCTGGATATATCCTTTGTCTCCACAATATTAATTAATTCGTTATGGAATCGTGTAAAGCCCAGTTCCTTCAGTGGCAGTACCAACAATACCTTTTTTGTACATGTAAAATCTTCAGAATATGTCCTCTTATGACAAACGACTCCCCGATTTCAAGATTCCCTACCTTAGCCTTAACAACTAGAAATAGACACGAATATTTGTTTGTAATACTTAAATTAAATCAAATACTTAATTCACAATATACTAACCTATACCACCATTTTATGATTAAATTCATTGTCGTTAATGAAATGTAATCAAGTAATAATATTCTCTCCTTATACAATAAGGAAACTATCGTGTGTATTTTTCAGGATAAAGTGACTTAACATACAATCACAGTCTTTTCAGTGCAACCACCGGTAGTGATATGTAGCCTTTATAAATGTCAATCAGTTACTTTTCTAAGGCGTATGTCTTCATTGGGTAATGGTAAACCGAGTTGTATATTTATAGGATATAAAAAAAGATTTTTTACTGAATATCACATCAGTTTTTAGTCAGAATGATGAATCATTCAATTTTAAGTAACGTGCGATACAAATTAACGTAAATTCTTTCAACCGGCCTAAAGCTGAATTGTTAATTAATGTGAAATAGTTTGTGCGTTTGAATCTATCATCCATTTCATTAGTCAGACAGTTCCGTTAAATCAAAATTGGAGTTGAATACGCAGTTAAGTGTAAAATTTTTCAATTGTGTCCAGTAATCGCACAATCAAAAAATGCTAATGTTGGTAAACTTCTGAAGAATTACACAAAATGTTGGTATCCTCTTTGTCATTAGTCAAATATTTCTTTACGTACGTACCTGTCGATAAAACCGTCATATAAATCTCGAGTAAATATGAATAATCCTTGATATACTAGGCCCTAGCCTTTCTATCCCCACTCTCTTCGAAAAAAAGAGATGTTGAGCAACTGAGTAACAAGCATTTCTCATAGAGAAACTTCTGTTGAGATACCTTCGTAAGGAGGCCACATACTCCACATTGGAGCGGACATGGAATTTAAAAATGTATGTACGGTGACTATTTGATTATTGCTTTTACTATTATATCAATCAGGTTATTTGGAGCTGTCTGACTAATGAACTGGACATATATACTGGATATTTATATATCTATGTCAAGTCGAAAAACTTTTACCAATTGCTTGACATATAAATTTATCAAAAAATTAAATTTCTCTTGAAAAACGTGCAGAATTGAATAAATAATAATAAAATAGTTTTTTACTCGAATCATAATAATTCACATGCGAATTTTCATTGTGGCAGTAATAATTTTTTTACAACGCATTGTTTAATTGTATCACTCAACAACATTGATTTATTCCAAACTGGAATTTAAAAGGACAATATTAAAGAAAAACTGTAACATTAGCTTTGGTCAAAAAGAAGGATGATGATATTAGTAAAAGAAATTATCAAAATAATATATAATATAGCAAACGGCATTCTATGAAAAACAGATCAACTATGAATAATATTTATTGTATTTTAAATACAATTCAATTTGAAATATTGAATCTTCATTCAACATATTCTATGACTTTTGCTTTACGCATAAATAATGTAAACACTCAAAATAAAATGATGTCATCCTGAAATCGTTATAATATGAAACATACATACATTTCATATATGTATAATTTAATTTTCAACAGATTAGCCAAGAATATTGTAAGAAATCTGACAATCTGGCACATTTGAGATATATATTTAATTACTGATCAATATATATATTTATACACCCAACACTTTAATTACAAGGTTGAAAAGCGAAGATTCCACATCTGTTGGAGAAAATTTTGGTATGAACGTAGCGACTGATTAATAATAATAAATGTTCCACACGAAAATCGGATGATTTTGTTTTAATGGTGGTTTCATTATTACATTTTTTTATATTCAGAGAAACAATCATTAATTTTTCTCATGTTTTTATAAGACAGTGTTTAGTGGAACATATCTTCCATGTAAAAAAAGAGTTGGATGTAATAAAAACTATACACTGGAATAATTCCATCAGTTCATCGGCGATAATACTTTAGTTTTATTACTCAAAAATACTCTTTTAATCTCACTTAGTATTAAGTAATGTTGATCAATGAAGTAATTGAATTCCTCGAATACATAACAGCATAATATAATTATCCCAGTCGGTCATCAGCAAGAAAACGTATTTAATAACATTCTTCCAAATGTGAAGGAAATCGCCGATTAAGTTTTGATTTAAAAATTTCCAGTAACAATAAAATAATATTTGAACAACATTTGAAGTGTGAAAAAACGTTCATGCAAGCTTCATATAGCCATTATATAAGAAGAACGCGACCAATTAATCATTTATCAGTATAGGTATACTATGTTAGACATTTTTACAATACAATTTTTGTGTTTATACATCAGATAGTTCATATGAAAAATGCGCTTGGTCGTTTATTCTTGTATAACGGCGCGTTATTCCAAAGCTATTGGCTTATCAAAGTCTTTATATACATCACAAATAACTTAAATCACAAAATAGCTCTGCTCTGCATTATATTCAGATAGATTCGGGTTACTAAATTATATATCTGGCACATTTAAATTGTTTAGATTTCATCTATGTTTCATCAACGATATTTTGATTTTCACCAATAGACATCTACAGGCCTTCAAGCGTGTCACTTCATGTTACCTATCTTCTCAAAGGTCTGAAGATGTCGAAAGGAATAATTATAGGTCATAAGCATCACAGCATACGAATGGTTAAAATGTGACATTGAAGATTCATCAAGGAACCTCAATCGATAATATCAATTGTAAAAATCTACCAATTCTGTATACAATTTTTTTTCGTTAAAATATATTTGACTTGCAAATTATAATCGGATTAATTGTCGCCGTCGGCGCACGCCGTCAAATTAAACGCCACGGTTTTATCAAAGTGAGCCTTGGACTCCCTGTGTTTCATGCGAACGTGCCGTTTGAGGTTATCGGCGCGCGTCAGCACCAGCGAGCAATACGGACACTTGTGCTGGTCGGGATTGTGCGACTTCATGTGCTTCTTAATGTTGGCGACAATTTTGCCGCAAGCCGCGCACGCCTGCAAGTCCATGCACGGCGTTAGCTTACCGTTGCGCGGCTTCGCGTTGTCGCGCAAATTATCGATATTTATCATCCGAAGGCCCAAATGGCTCAGCGGCTCATGATTCTCGTCTGCCGCCGGTTGGCCTGAAAATTTCAGCAACATTCTGTCATATTCGCTCACACATTATTCTTGTGGTTCGTTTCCGTGCTGTAAATTGTTTTCATTTTGTTTCATTTAGAAGTTTTGGCTTTGTTTAGATTATTAATATAAACATGAATATAAAAAATATAATAAATCTTAAAAAAATTGGTTAAAGAATCTGTGTTCTGCATTAAATTCTTTAATTAAATTCAACGCAATGCAATTTCTCGACTTTTTTCAAGACTGAATTCATAATTTCAATTCAACGTATCGACAATCAAGCATTAACTCATCGTAATCGACATATAGTCCCTTAAATGCAAAAATGCTTTAATTATACTAAAAAATCCCTTTTTTTATTCTTTATTTGGAGTAAGAAAACGTCTATGTAAATTATCAAGATAAATAGGTAATCAGCTAAGAACATTTCAAACTCATCTCGAATAAGATCATGCTGATTTCAAATAAATGACTTAACAATGCTTAAAAGTACTCTCCTGTAAAATATCAAAAAAGCAGATAGGCTTGTTCTGTATTAAGGGTACAATATGACCTTTTTAGTAAATCAAAATCGTCATTAAAAGATTTAATACATGATATCTGCGGTTCATTTTATTTTACTTGAACGAAAACAGCCGTCCGTCTAAATGAAGCAAAAGATTGCAAATACTCATCACGTACTATGTCACGCTACGAAGGAAGACATCACCAAGTTCACTGCACATTAGTTTCGACAACACGTCATGCTTTGTTATAATATAATCAACAGTGGATACTCATTCTCCTCACAACAAATACTAGATTCCGGAGTGTTCCGTTCTAGTAACTAGGATATCAAAAAAAACACTTCAACGTTACATATTGTCAACAATTTTATACTTTTACATAATATCTTTTAGTTTATATAAATTTTACATACAAATCAATTCAACAGCTTGCTTAGCATCATATTTTCTTGAAATAATTTTCTTTGCGATGGCCAATAAGAAATTTAGAATACTGCTACAAATAGCAAAGATAATAAAAAAAGACACGACAGGTTTCTTTTACGAAATTATCTCAAACGTTTAAGCACTCGCTGAGAAAAAGGACTACAATTTCAGCTGAAAAAAGGGACCGTCAAAAGCTAATGTATTTTTAGATGAAAACAATGACCTAATTGAAAAATTATCTGATTTAGTAAGAATTCTCAATATGAATTTTGTATGGGTTGTACAGTTTGACATTAATTACTGTCCATAACACACGATTGTGAGTTATCTAGTTTTTCCACCTCACCTTTCATTATATCTACTTTTCGTTATAAGAATGTTTATAAATGATCACTAAACTTTGACAGTATTGAACGATTTTAAAATGAAACTTTGGTGGGCTGATCAAGTAACATCAATAATTAGGGAAGATTTAGTGCGTGACAATACTTCCACATTTTTCATAATGTATGCATATGTATATACAAAAAAGTAAAACTATCTAAAATGAATGAGACTAAAAAGAAATGTAATTTATTATGTTTAAACTTTGTGTCATCTCCAAAATAAAAATAAATGATTATAGTGGCTAAAATGATTAAAATAAAAACAGAAAAGATCTAAGTTCTGTCTGTCTGAGTGTTTTTTATTAAAATTGAAAAGCAGCATTCACACGTTGCAAAACTCGTAATTGGAATCAAATAAACTGATGATGATGTAGCATTTTACGTATAGCTTAATTTTCATTCAAAGATATTTGTTTTCATACAAATACTTTATTGGCACTTAGTACCTCTTCTAGTATTTATTTATCTTAATTATGCAAGAAAGACACGACAATAAATCTTTTCATTTCTTTAATAATCCATCCGTTTGACTTAAATATACACCGAACTTATACATATCGCGACCCGATTACTACAAGGTTCTTTGTGAAAAATTTTGACGAAACAGAAGTAACAATGCGGCAGTCGTCCAAGGACCATTATTGGTATACATTGTTATTTTTGTTTCTTCAAAATTTTTCACACAGAACCTTGTAGTACTCGGGTCGCGACATATGAATGCACTGCAATTTCTGCCGAATCACCTTAAGACTGTTACAGGCATTGTATTTTCTAAATTATAAATTAATTTTATACAAATAGAAATAAAGAAAAATCTCTTAATACAACGTAATAATAAAAGGGTGGTATTCCATTATTATCAGCAAATTACTGAATCTTTGCTTTTGCTATATCAACCGAACGAGCATTTCAAATAGCGTATTGGTATCACAAAGTAAGAAAAATATTGTTGCTAACAAGCTGGTAAAATCTTACAATTATGTCTAAGAAACAACTCACATAAATATTTAAAACCATCACCTTTTTTGACATACACTTTTCATTGCTAAGATGTTTACGACACTTGTCAATTATTATTTTTTTTGCCATATAAGCAGGGTTGACAACGGCAAGTCAACACAATGCGCAGTATTTTTCAGATACTAGACTGTATTAAAATTTTTCTCAATATGATATATTTTCAATAATATATGATAATTCAAAAAGTTATATAGAATAAGAAAACTTCAAATGCTTTTTATTAACAAGAATGTAAACATCGTAACCTCACATCTTTATAATTTAAACAACCACTAAATAACATTTACTCAAAAAAAAATTCTCTACCCGACTCTTAAATATTCTTATAATTTTTCACTGCGTACTTAGATTGTCTGTCGTGTGTATACTTAAAGTTTTCGACTATACCCAGACAGGTTTAAAAATATATCTAAAAATCTCCATTTCGCCTTATTTATTCATCTAACATATGCATCTCAACAAATTTAATCATTACCACTAATATAAGAAATACTTTCATGATTCGATTTTGCGTAACTAAATATGTTCACATAAAAATGTATAAAAGATTTTAAAGACTGAGCGTTTTTAAAAGAAATGACCAGTATAGAAAGCGTAATAATTATATTTTAGAGCATATTAATATCATGTGATTTTTATTTAGATCCCAGCGCAAAAGGAATCATCGGGCAGGTAGGTCATTATATATTACTTGACACGATTGCTAAACCATAGTAGTCAATGCATACTGTAATAGTTTGTCTAATGTAAATTGTATGATATATCTCACAGCTGTGTTAATTGAGATAGAACCTTTAAGCGCTAATTCTTTATTAGTTGCTATCTACATGCACTTGATGAATTTGAGTTTAGTAATCTATCATTTATCATTAAATAATCGGAGGCAGCCTTCATGTAATATTTAAAAAAGAAATTAATCAAAGTAGTGTGTGATTGAAATAAAATGCAAAAAGACTTATCTCATAACCATTCCGCATACCCAAAAAGCCAGTAAATGTTATTGATTACTTCCACAGATTAATATACAACATGCAGGTTTCAAGCGCGACTAAATACAACAAAAAGAAACTATGTAGGGATAATGCATAAAGGGTTCAAAAGATATAATGAAATGATACATTAAAAATTAACTTCAGAAACACTTAAATAAATCGGATGTATTTAATAAAATCAAAGAAACTATATTAAAAATGTATTGTCGAATACTGTCGACAATGTTGAATTGTGTGTACTTTTTGCGGCAAATAGTTATGTAATAAAAGGTATTATGTCCATGTAAGGAGACGGTCCAAAATGTAATTGAAACCGACTTACATATTCAACATTGCAACCTGATACAATACTAAATACATCTGCGGCTTCTTTCTGAAAGGGCCAATGTCAAACGACACGTGATATTAAGACAGGCCCGTCTTCCACGCGAAAAAAGTGAAGTTTGACAATGACCCTTTTACGATTGTATATATTATTATTTAAAGAGGGTTTAAATAGTTACATTTCACGAAATTATCTCCTGATGTTTTAAACACCTATGAAAATGTTAGAAATAGTTATTACAATAATTGCAGATGAAATTAGCTACATTAACAGCAAATGGTTAGAAATGACTGCTTTGGTAGTGATTATCTATATTGCTTGTTTAAAAAATGTACGTCTAAAAACGACTCTTTAAATAATGCAAAAACAATACATAATAGTAACAGATTGTAATCGAAATGTTTATTGAACAGGACCGGCTGTTTGTCATTTAATGTATTTAATGTCTCGTACAATATTGAAAATATTTTGTATCGTTTGTAATAAAAAAATATAACAGTATTGGCTAAATTCTGGATTAAAAAAATTGAATCAGTTCTTACCGTCCATGGCATCGACATGGTCAAGGTGTGTCGGTAACATGGTATCGTTGTCGGGCGAGTCCGAAAGACCGTGAGAACTCAGAAGGGAGGCCATGTCACCTGAACCCTGAAAGATCAAGAAAAAAATTCAATTGTAATGGTTAATTCAAGAACAAACTTACAACAAGAAAAGTCAAGGGCATAAAATCAAAGGACAAGTGTTTTTTTTATATAACATTATTTTAAATTTTCTAGTTTCTTCTTAAATTGTCAAGAAAGCTAACGTTAACTATATTAAGTTGCAACAGATTAAAAATAACAAAGTATTTTAGTTCTACAGTTTTGTAGAAAACTGTAGAACTAAAATACTTTGTTATTTTTAATCTGTTATAAATGGAGTTCTACCAAGTTAATGCCAAATTAATTAATATATTAAGTTGCCCTTATCAAAATCAAAAGATTCTCTAAGCTGTTTGTTTTCTTATCACAATAAAAATCCAATTAAAAAACTTTAGCGGCTGATAAAGCCCAGTGAGTTTTAAATCCCAATAAAAGTCCTGGATTTGAATTAAACTTTTATACATGCTCAAAACTCTTTTATTTCCAAACATACTTAAAATATACAAATGTTATATGGTCTTGTTTTGTTATTAACCCTCCAGAGACGAGAGCTGTTTTCCGATAAAAAAAATATTTTCTTAGCCATATTGAAGTCACAGATAACTTTTATTCCTATCCAAAATTAAAAAAAAAAAAAAAAACGCAAAGTCGTTGTATAGAAACCCCGCATGACTATATGGTCATGCTCATCCTTTTATTACCGTGTAATAATGAGTACGGACAGTAGTAAGGACAAAAGTGACCGTATGGGCTCGCAAACATTCGGGGTTGAAATATAGCTAAACGTGATTTTTTTTAAATCATTTACATTTTGACCTCTTTAGATTAACATAATTTCAATACAAATATATTACCAAAATAACTGTTAATAATGTGATGTTTTTATAAAAAAATAACTAACAGTTTCAAAAAGTAAATTAAAAAAAACGGAAATTCAAAAAATCACATGTGCTTTTAGAGGCCGTTTCTGTCCCCACGGCTGATGACTAACTGTAGTCTGTACCCTTCTTAACCAAATATGAGCGAAAGCAACAATATTCAGGTAGAAAAAGGATGAATAGTGGGATCAATAGACAGCAGTGTTTACTGTGACCATATGGTGACGCTCGTCCTTGGAGGGTTAAAGCAAATATATGTGTCATTCTCTCGTGAATCTGAAATGGTTGATTATTACGAACAATCCGATGAAAATAAAACAATCAGACTTCTTCAGATAGACCTTTATTCACTTGTCATACTAAGTACGATTCATTGACAAATATATCACCATTTTATATATAATATATATAACTATCTAATTTGAGATCCTACATTCAAATATAACATTTCATTAGCTCATTTTTAAAGTACAACATTCCTTTTAACACAAATATATATATTATAAATATTGTATTCACTATAAATATAACAAAAGCATGCCGTAGAAATCCAAGAATGTGTACAATGGAAGAGAAAATGAAAGATGTTTTTTAACATATTTATTTATTTTTAGCAAAAATTAAAAATTAACACATTGCACACCGATTTCTTTAATAAAAAGGACACAAGTCACATTATATTAATTTTGAAAAATAAAAAAAAACCGTCAAGATACATCATATTTCAAATTAAAAAATGATCAGCTTATGTGACAATTTTGTATGCTAAGGCCAAAATTGAATCCTCGAATGGGCTGCGCATTAATTTAAATTAGAGGTTATTATTACTATTGCACAGTAAAACGTACACCGAAATGTCAATTGTTCTAACAAATTATTCGTAAAAATAATAAAAGGTTTTTATTTCATAAATCAAATTACGCTAGGTATTTTAATATATAGTCGGAGGCTTTAAAAAAGATATCAGGCATTTCAACTGGAAGTCGCTTGCAATTCATTGTTACACTAAATTAACAGTTAAATGAACCGATAGTTTATTGTCTATGGTACATAGATATTTCCCTCAATGTTGGTAAAACAAAATGCCTTAGGTCATCGACAAACACTAGATAAACAAACCATATTGAGGTAGATGCATATTACGCTACACTTTGTTTAATCTATGTAAGTTTATTGGATAACTGTAAATCTTAAATATTCAAAAATGGAGTTTAAAATTATTTATGTCGAAAATGATCATAAATTTTATAAAAATCTAAATAAAGAGTGTATATGCCAACTGCTGGCCACTGTCCGTTTTCACATTGAGGGGATACTTGAAATGTAAAATGAACTCTTTCAACAACTTAAAATGTAATGAAAACGTTTCAAGAATAAGTTTCGTATTTTTAAAACGGTTCACGAGCACCTTTTGTAAGAAAAAATATTTAAGACTAGGGTAGTTTTAAAAACTCAACGTATCCATATTCAAGTAAGTGAAATTAAAATACTTTCTGATGTTTAGTTGGTGGTCATATTTACGATTGAACATATTAAAAAAAATCCCTTTCAAACAATCACATCTCAAACTACTTAAATTAATAAATCGTCGCCTGAAAACTGAACTGGTACATAAAGGGTTTTTTGCTAGAAAGATTCCTTTTCTTTCTGAGATGTTTTATACCACTTTAACACATTTTAACCTTAAGAGGAGTGAATAGATCTATACTGACCTTACTTTACTGTCTTTTATTAATATGACAATTGTTGACTTTTTTCTAGTGAATATATATTTTTAATTCATACTTAAGGCATATATATGCTCACAGACAGACACTACTGTCACTAAATATACGTCCATACTCCTCTAAAAGTTAAAATGTAGCACAATATTGCATAGCATTACTAGGTTTTTGAGATGTCACAGTACAGCCCTCAAGCGACGAAACACCGTATCTGTGCCTAAAACATTTAAGTCAGAGTGGAACTACATTTGTTCATCTATTCAAAGATTTATTGCACGGTATCAAAAACTATTCAAGCTTTATAAGCAATACGGTATGTAACAAACATATGTCCGTTATAATTGTGTAGAAAAATAGTCAAGATTTCACAGCGTAAAAGTACATTATATATATATATATTTCTTAAAACTCTGTTCCTGTACATACATGTACAAAATCTTCTATCGTTTGTTACAATAATTATTAAATGAATGTATATAACAATAAAACACTCCTGTTGAAGTTACAACATATTTTACAGTACGGTTTTATATTTTTTTTTAGATTTCAATAAACCTAAAACCCTGTCCTTGCCAGTGCAACCGTTACTACCATGCAATTGATACAGCCAAATCTAAATGGTATCATGTGTCGAACGGAATGACAGCTATCAGTTTTTGCAGATAGGAAGAAACCTTAGGTTTAAAAAAAAACACAATTATCATAATAAATCGGTAATCAGTTGGCGAAGGAACCATTCGCATCTTCATTTTCCATTGTCAAGTTTTCTTCCGCAAAAGCTTTAAAATACATTATTATAGCACGACAAATAAACGAATTTAAGTAAGAAACAAAACCCTTCACGTTTCAAGATGACATTTAAATCATTTTGCTTTTACATTATATTGTGGACAAAAAAAAAGGTTTCGATATTCTCTATCCATTAAGAAACTCTTGAAATTGAAGATGGTCGTCGAGCACTCATGCTAAAACACTGTTGGTAAAAAAATCCCAACAGCATTATTTTAATATTATACCATGACAAAATAAACTGCCGATCTCTGTTATATGTACTCTACTAGAATGTTTTTTATTTAAATACTCAAAAAAAAAACAATAGGAAATATGCTCTCATCATTCTTGAAACTGACCAACCGATGGGCCTTTCTACCATCTGACTGCCGAAACGATACAACGTGGCTTAGTCCATATCGGAAGTGGCCGCCAATTTGTTTTGTCAAGTTGCAAAATTTTTGTAGTTATATATTTATAGCACTACATAAAAAATTGAAGTAGTAATATAGACATGACTGACGGCTGTATTTAGCGCAAAATAATCGAGACATGAAAAACGACAATTCCTTGGCCCTTTGTAACTTCACAAAAACAAAAAATTTCAGTTTCTTTGCGAAAAAGTCTACACGTAAACATTTCAATAATAAAATATTGATACGCCATTATTGATAAATATGTCGTTTTATAATTTAAATACCGCCCAAAGATTAATTTCAGCTTCCAATTTCGTAACAATTGGGGTCATTAGAAGTTTTGACCATCCCTCTAACAATGGTTCGATGCACCTAACTGATGTCAACAAAAAAAAACACAGTATCCAAAACATCGAGTACAATTAGCACTCATTAAAATAGTACAATAGTTTTATAATGTTTTAACATTTTTGCATGACAAGAAGTTTTACGCACAATCAAATTGTTCTAGTAATATTTTCAAAAAATGTACCGAGTACAGCAGTATGCGATTATTTTCCGAGGCTTCACAGAGCAGTAGGTGTGGAAATAGTTAGTTTTAGTAGGTTTGCATACAATACAACTAGCCTCAGCAATTTTTGTACACCGATATTATAGAATCATCGGAATACCATCAAAAGTGTATAACTACAAGTAATTTGTAACAATTATTCAATGGCAATCACCAAATCTTTGGTATGCCGTCAGAAGAGGTCAAGTCAAAAGTTGGCTGTTTTGAGTTGGATATTAAAAACATGTTCAGATATTGCATGTATTTTTACATAATTTGAAGAAGTAATTTGTGGCGAAAAAACTAAATATATTGTTAAAAGCTTCTTAGTATTATTAATTTTTACGAAACTGTTAGAATGATATCGACTGCGGAAAGGAAAAAGGACGTAACCCACACATATCAAATTTTACAGGCGGCGCAAAAAACGTGTTTTGATGATTTTGGGCCATTTGCAAATTATGAATTATACACAACCTTGAAGTGCACGAAGACTTCTAAAGTGGTGTTAAATTGAAATAATCTAATATTTATTAAAGAAATTGTCTAGGAAAAACCTTTATTTCAGTCTTTTTCTTGGTTTTAATTCTTTACAAGGTCATCATTTCCAAACTTAAAAGTTAAATTTAGATACTAATTCAGCATTTGCAGCTTGCATCCTTTTAATAAAACGTGTATCAAGTTTGATACATTGTGATTATCGAAAAAACTGTGGGTTACGTCCTTTTTCCTTTCCACAGTCGATATGAAATAGTCATAGTGCATTTACAGTTTAAATTTCATGATTTTAAAAATGATGACTATATCAAAACATTTTTTTTAGACTTAATCCCCTCTGCCATATTTGTAGTCAGTTAGTACCTTTTGGTAGTTATAAACTTTTGGCAGTATTCTGACGAAATAATCTTTTTAAAAGATTCCGATAGTTATTATATATTTTTTAGGATCATTGTATGAAATTTTATGTAGCTAAATATAATATGAAAAATAGTTTCTGTACGACAAAATGCCTCTATCCTATATAAAATTATGTAGTCATTTGCTATAACTTTTTTATAAATTCTTTAATCCTATAGTAATTCAATTAAAAATAATATGGTGTAATGAAATAAATAATATACTTAATCATTACTTACGAAACTAGAAAAACAATATAATTAACTTTAAACCAAATAAGATGGTTAACTTAGAAATACGATATACAGGAATCGGCAATAATTATAGTTTTCAGGTGAAAAAAAAAAGCAGCAGGCTCGATATTAGGTATCTTTGAAATAAGCAGAGTGTAGTAATATCGATAATAGAAACATTGTTACCACAAGAACGATAACATTGGGAGAGTGTGGTCATAAACCAACTCCTTTTTTAACATCAACTAGGAAGGGATGAAAAGAAATAAATGTCATAAAATGATTGAAAAATGAATGAAGACCAAAACCAGCTAAAACAACAACTTTTTGTAATTTCAAGAAAAATAGGCAATAAGTAATACATGTCAAATTGGTGATCTCAATGTATTATGGTTGTGATATGTACATTTTGACAAATATTTGTCAGGATATACATATCACTTGTCAGTTTTGCATTCATTGACTTATTTATTATTATAGTTTCTCAACCTTTGTGGGCCCTATACCTGTATTGTAATATTTAAAAAAAAATACTCAGTGGTCCCCTTGGAACATCTGGCCACCTGGCCCCCAGTTGAGAAACCATGCTCTAGATCAGCGTTTCTCAACCGGGGGCCATGTGGCTCCCTTGGGGGCCACAGCATGCTCCAAGGGGGCCACAGAAGAAAATAACCGTTTTGGGGAGCCACAGCAGACTTTAGGGGGGCCACGGCCACTTAAAATATAATGAACTAAAATTTATATTGAAATCAAATATAATATAGTATCAAATCGCAGCAGAAATAATGTTATTATTAATAACTTATTATACATACTTTTTACTATTTTTTCAAAGATATTTAAGGATACAATAATTACTGCATCCAAAAGTAAGTGTCGACAATATTATATTGACTAATCTTGTCCACGGATTTCTTTCATCACCCCATGATATTATGAAACTCATGTGCGTTAAATATGTTTTGCTTCACTAATGCTACTATCCATTTTATACAAAACACATAGACATGAAAGAATAGCCATTTGAATAATTCAAAAAGCTTTAAGTTTCCGCAGCCAAAAAATATGATTTATAGTATTCAGTGAAAAATTTGACACTGGTTTAATTAATAGTTTCTTACGAAATTTCCAAATTAATTGCAAAAGCTAGAAAAACGCCTTATATTTTCAAATCCAAATTTTGCAATTTCAAGAGTTATGAATCAGAGTGATCAAATACAATTATTCAGGTGATTCCTTTGAGCAATTCCGTTTAGTATCAAGACGTATGTATGAGATAGCAGATGATAAAAAAAACAACTAATTGAACATTTTGCCTTGCAAATCGACCAACCTAAAACGATGTGTCAGATTTTTGATGACGAAAAAATTAGTTAAGAAAATTCAATGCTCTTTGCCAGAAATCTTAAGACACTGAAGGTGTAACGATTGAGCAAGGAATTAAGATTTTTTATGAATAAAAGAAGAGGCTTCAATTGTTAAAAGTATTGAAGTTTTACTTTTATAAAATAATCATGTACTATTTTTTTTTTAATTCCGTGCGCGATTCATAGTCAAAATTTGGTCGCAAAAAATGGGTCCTTTGTGTAAAGCCCTAATATTGTAAAACAGTATAATATTAATAATATTGTATAAACAGTAAATTTCATAAAATCCCATTGACTTCAAGAATGTCTTTTTCGAAATCATTTTTTGATACAGCTCGACACAAATACCAAAACGCAATACTAAAGACCAAAACTGATCATTGGCAAAGCTTTGTCTCTTCGCTTATAGGCTAGTGTTTTTAGGTCCTCCATGGGGGTTACAAATTCAAGTAACGCCCCGGGTGGCAGGACCCCTTTCTACACCACTGCATATCATACCAAAACTTCTTGCGTAGCAGGTATTAAGTAATTAAAGCCTAACACCCAATCCATGGGAGTGGCTGGTAAAGTACGTGATAAAAGCTTTGTAACCTTATTCTCTTACAGAAAATCTTTCTTACCAAATTATGCAGTGCATTGATAGCCCTTACAAAAGCATACAGGACTACTTCTATAAATGCATTGCCGGTTCTGCTTGGTAAACTTTTGTTAAATCTGTACATCAAAGTTCAAGGCACAACAGCAATGCTACATAATGGGTGTCAAGTCTGATGAGGAGAATTCTTTCACTGCCTCTTTCTCGACCAGACCCTTCATTCGTAAGGCCCATAGAACTGTGGTGCACAGTATTGCTACAGAATGTGAATTTGGTAAAATCGATGGGAAATTATTCTAAGGACAGGTAATCTTATAAATTATTTCAAAATTTAAAAACGCAAATGGAGACCAACGTTTCGACTAGGCAAATTTTTCGGATAGGCCAATTTATGACTAGCCATGATCACTTCACTGCCAAGCACTTCCAGGTTGGCTGATTAGTAAATAGCCTAAAAAATAAATGCGGCAATATGATTCAGGGTGCTGATCGCATTTTTTGAGAATGTCCAAACATGAACAGCGAACGGGAACTGCTCAAGATTATACGACAACAGTCGCATCTTGTGGTCCTGTTGGTCATACCGACTTACATAGTTGCATCTAGGGAAAATTATAAAGCATTCGAAGAGCTAACGGCGTCTTTTGAAAAACGAATAGATTTAATTTCATAAAAACTCTTTTGATAACTTTATTTTATTTAGCATTCTGCAGTGCATGCAAACTAGTTTTAAGAAATTTATGGAAAAAAAATAACACGAATAACTTTAATTTAAGATTTCGACTGAAGGTGCTTGGTGGAATTTCAATATTAAATTTGAATCGTTCAAACTATGTACATTCTCACAGATTTTGTCACTAACGACCCGGGTTTCGCCTTTCGGCATCTTCAGGCATTCAAGTGCACGGATGAACTTCAGTTCAAGTTCATCCGTGCACTTGAATGCCTGAAGATGCCGAAAGGCGAAAACCGGGTCGTTAGTGACAAAGTCTGTGAGAATGTACATAGTTTGAACGATTCAAATTTAACACGAATACCGTTGCAGAATACGCCCCCGTAAGAATAGTGTGAACCATAATAGTCTGTGATGGGTACAACGTTGCGTACCCTAAGGATTTAAAAAAATGTAATATTATAGATTATTTTGTAAACATATTTTTTTTAACAAACAATTTTATTTTATAGTATTATATTTTTTTAAATAAATGAACCTACATTTTTTTTAATTTTTCCGAGCCCCGAGAATTTTATTACTAGGGGTAGGGGGGGCCACGGAAAAATATGAGACTCAAAAGGGGGCCACGGGCTTAAATAGGTTGAGAAACTATGCTCTAGATAGCCGAGTTTGAATGTCCGATACACTGTTATTCAAGCAGTTTACTAAATATTTATTTGTGTCGCATTCAGGTGGGATTTATTTTATTTCGGTTACTTGAACATTACCTAAAAGTCAGCTACTGATTTTTTTAATTTAGCCAATAATAAACCAATAGTAACGAGATGTATCTATTGAAGGTTATTTTCGATGAGCCAGTGAAATAAAAATGTTTCAAAATATTAGTTGAACGGTAATTCTAACAAGTCACAGAAATGAATCACAGTTGAGTCGATCCGGCATAGTTCAAACGAACTTTAGTGATTGCCAATATTGATGTCTCTTTTTATAAAACAATTCTTAAACTAATATAAAAAAAAAAGATATGAAAGAATATAATGGGTTTTGTAGTTTATTCAATTCCTACGCTTAGAACCATGTTACTTTAATCCCAATGACCGAGGACATCGCACCTGATTGCACACAAAACAGTAATTTAAGAGATGTAAAAAATAAAAATTAATATGAATTTTAAAATTACACCGTGCAATATACTTTTGCCATAATTATCACAATATGAAAATGTGATGCGTAAAGATACACCCTTTTTAAAAAGGACCAAAAGGCAACAACAAAAAGTGCAATAAAAAAGTTTTATGTCAACATAAGAACACATTATTCTTAAACCGGCCGTTATGTGATTTTGATAATAAAAACTTAATTCATTGAAAAAATAAATAAAATTTTGCTATAGGTCGCTTTATTGTTAAAGGTGATTTTCAGAAATACGAGTGACCTAACCCAAAATTTTAGGTGAACGTATTAAATTCACAATGGTAATGCACTGCTGAAAGGTATTTTCTTTGAATTATCAAAACATACAAAAGCGTGTCGTCAAAAAACATCACAATCATATTTGAGGGTTAACTCTTTTCATCTGACCTACGAATTTTACTTAAAAATGAATTCTGCAAGACTGCGAGGTCGAAAATGCTTTAGGAATCAAATCTTGGTCAAGATTTAAGTTTCTGCATAGGCTACAAAAATAAATGGCCGACTTGCATATTGTGAAGTCATGGGATTATAATGATACTCTTAAAATACTGCTTAAAAACTAAGCTCGATAGATTTACAAGCAACCTGAGTCTGTGTTGAATTAGGAAAGAGCACAGGAGACCCAACGATAACAAAGAACTTAGGATCATTAAACAGTAGGAGATTTGCTAAAAGGCAGTAACTTTTTAGTCAAGTTGCGATTATTTTTATTTCATAATTCACTAGCAAAATTGATAATAAGATCGTAAAATTAAAAATATATTTAAAAATTCATTCACTGCAGTAATAACAATAAAAATTAGTTAACTCTACCAACATAATTCAGTATAATATAAACAGATAAGTAAAACTGAAAAAAAAGAAATAAGTGTCTTTTTGTAAAAATATTTTATGCAAAAAAGGAACTAACTAACATTGAAACAGAGACATACCATATTTTAGTACTGAAATATTTATATGGTCTACGTATGTAAAAGAAAAACAAATGATCTCTTCTATATTTAAAAAAAACAGTTAGCTCCGTTTAGCACAACTTAACAAATATTTATTCATCTTAGATCTCCTGCGCAATTGCCCTCGGTTTAACTTACATTTAAATATACTATATCTTAATATTATAACATTAACATTGAATTAGTTAAAAATATATTTTTATATTTAAATGTATATAGTATAATATATTTTTTTTTCATACTTAGGACCGTGTAAAGAACAATTGTATCCTATATTCATATCACAACCAAAATGCTTATAACATTTTATCCCTATATACCTTGTAGGATTTCACAAGCATAGATCCAAATGGTCTCACCAAATATGCTCTATATATATAGTGCAGTGATTCCCAATCGTTGGTCAACTAGTCACAATTTGAAGGTATTGGTATTTCCCCTCGAATTATTATATAATGAATAACCACAAAATAATAACTGATATTTAAACTAAATTTAACGAGCCCTTACTATGCATTAGTTTAAAAAATTGTCAAATTCAAAAAGATAAGAAATAATTTGTTTACAAACAAGACTTAATAAATTGAAGATTTTTAGTTTTCACTCTTTCAAATCACATGATTTTGAGAGTTCTGTCAAACCCATTGATCTTCCTCAAGTGACCAAAGCCACGAAGGTCATTTATTGAACAATAGATAGGGCTAGTAGTATAACATGATGTTAGTGGAAAGATAGCTTAAGCCATTTTTTGAAAAGGTTATTGGAGAATTTAAATATTATTTCAACTCAAAAAGCAAAAAATGTAAGTTGGGTCAAATATCATTTAAGCCCCTCTTATAATTTTCATTGTTTTCTCATAATTACGTCATCGACATGTATTCCACAAGTGTAAGATGAATAGATATATTATAAAAGGAAGTGGTGAACTCGCTAATATACAAATGATATTTAAAGATTTTTGTATAATTTATGGAATGTCAAAATTGTCACCACCGGTAAGATAGGTCCTTTAAGTTTTTATGATAGAAAAATTCGTGTGACATATAAACCGATATTAATTTTGAATAAATTCAAATAAACGACTGAATGACCAGAACGATTGGGAATCGCCGCCATAGTGGAATATAGGTCACAAATCCTATGGATAATGACCAAACAGCCCTTAATACCACTCCTTGATATTGTTATTACATGATCACAGATAATAGTCCAACTCTTCATTTCACTTACACCATCGCGATTCATACTTCTTCGTAATGAATCTATTTATCGACGAGCTAGTGTCAATACGGCAACAATCCTGAATCTATACATACTACATTAATTAAAGAGATGACTTAATCAAATCTAAGAAGAAAAGCGGAAACCCCAAAGAATAAAGTTGGTTTAACTAAATAGTTATTTTTTTAACCATATTAACTCAGTTTCAGAGCATATGGACTCCTAATGGAGATTATCTCAACAGAAGTATTGCTTGTTACTCAACCTCTCTTTTTTTTTAAAGGAGTAGGGATAGAAATAAAGGACTAGTGGTCAGCTAATCGCTCTCGCTATACCCTTTTTTAATATGATCGGTGGGAAGGAATTTTAGACATCACAGACATTCATGTCTTTGATTAAATTTAAAAATTAAATTATGATACCGCCCGTACCGGGATTCGAACCCGTGAGCTCCGTCACTGAAGCCAACGATGTTCACCACTCTACCGCAGTGATATTAAATTAGTATGAAATAAGCAGAAATCTGCAAGTATATTCGTAAAAGTTTTGTTGCTAAGCAATTGAACTATACCGGCGATTTCATATAATAATTGATGAAAAAAGATAAGGATAGTATTGTTTTTTTTTTTTGAGCCATCGGAAAATTTTGTCAGCACCTAATTTTATTTCCAACTAAGTTCAATCGCAGTTTAAAAATCTATGACAAGGGAAACAATAAATGAGGCTCATTTACATGTAGCAAAAATTCATTGTAAGCCAGCAGAAATTAACCTATGAAATTTTTCTTAATATTAATATTGTGGACAATTTAGCACTCAAAAAATCTAGTAGAATCGTATACACAAATCAGAATGAGCAATACATCCATGTGCGTAAAAATCTGCCAAAGTTTTGGACTATATTTGAATTTTTAATTTATGATTCAATTTTATGGTTTGATTTTATTTTTTTTGTTCTACTATATATTTTATGGTCCCCATCAAAGCATGTCCACATTGTTTCCACATTTTAGCACCTGTTTTTCACATTGGTAATAATATGATCGGAAAGATAAAGCCATATTGACAGCAGCCTGTTCGATGTGAGTTCCTACGTCAGTCGTACACATTTGTTAAGAAAAAATTACTCTATACTCCGGAGGTAAACAATTGAATCAAAATGCACAGCGCTGTCCAAACATATTATTTACAAATTAAAAAGCTTCATCGGGGTTCCTCTTTAGGCGGAGGCCCTCCCCCTCCGCCGCCATCCGTAGACCCCCTCTCCTCTCGGTCTCGGCACAGACGGTGAGCCTTGCACTTGTCGTGGTGGTTGACGATCTCGAGCCTGAAGTTCCCGTTGCCCTCCACAAACGACGTCCGGATATCGGGCAGCTCGTGAGACCACCGACGGCAATACGTGCAAAACATTATGTTGAGCCTGTTGTCGTACTGCAGCCAAGCGAACTGTTCTAGCCAATTGGGGCGGAATCTCCCGCCTTTCCTGGCGGCGGGAGAAGCTCTGGGCGGGGTCTGTATGACGGATTCTAGTCTGGGCGGATCGACGGTCCGTCTTCCGGGCATTTCTGTGCAGTAGTTGATGGGCCCCGGCGAATTGGGGGGCGGCGGCTCGGGTAATTTCCCTTGCGTGAGGTAGCGCTGGAGGGTGCTGTGCGAGTCGGTCAGGAACGGCTGGGAGGGAGCGGATTGCCACGGGGACCCCGAGTCCTCCTTGGTTTGGGCCGGCGCCGAGCCGCAAGTATTAAGTCTCGCCCAATCAATCGTCTGTCAACAGAGAAGGAAAGGATTTGTTTTTATACCAATCATTGTGTCTTTCATCTTTAGATTAGACATATCTTTTTTTATGTTGACAGTGGATGAGTTTTTTCTCGTTGCGAGAAAAAAATCATGCTGATATGATATGCATTCTTTTTTTTTTTTTTTGATTTTATTTGAATTTAGATTGACAAGGCAGATCCCTTCCTTCCCGTGACGACTTGTAGCAAATTGTTACAGACATTTTGTAAACATGTTTTCAATATACAGTATTGTTTTTTTTTTTTGTATTTTACAATGTTACAAAGAAGAAAAAGATCATTCCCTGCAGAAATAATAGTAAAGCATAAAATAAAGGTCGTGTTAAAATAAAAGTGACCTCACAAGCCATTCCAGAAATCAAAAGGGTTTATGGTGTGGACAAAAAATCAGATTAACTAGATTGCACTATAATCATTGAGACATACTTACATCAACAACAATAAAACATAATGCGCTGTTAATATTTGAAAATTTTATCTATACTCATGTTATAAGATGTCAAAAAATCATTTCGGCTGACATCCATAGCGACTCGAGACTTCTACCACACTCTTTACATTCCTTTAACGATTCAGGTAATGAACTTCTTTTCGGACTATGAACAGTGCTTACATTTTACCTTAAAATCCACAGCAACTTAAACCAGAGTCGCTTCTAAGCTTTTGACTGTAATTCTAAAGATTAAAACCCTTTATTAAATGAGAATAAGATATATTTTATATTGGTTACAGAATAGCAATACTATTTCGTGCGGTAATGTTCATGTGTATTGTATGAATCGTAAAAACAACAGATGTCTTATGTGAAATGTTAACCTATACACAAACAGTAATAAAAGTTTTACAATGCTTAATAAGATGTTTCCAAACTTTATGTTACTACGCTTCCCTGGAAAAAAAAACATGTTCGCGCCTCCCCATTCTTTATTTAATATGATAATAAAGACACCCCTTAAAAGATAAAGAAATGTTTTAAACTGTTGGCGCCTCCCTTTGTCCCAGTTTAGAAATCGCTGATCTAGTAGATATGTTGGATTAAACCAGGCATGGGCAACCTTTCCTAGGTCTGGGGCCAAATTATCATTCTGTCTCCGAGTCAAGGGCCGGACAAAATTATTTAACATAATGAAGTAATATTAATTTAAATGAAAAACGTTGCTACTTCTTAAATATATTTTTATTTATATAATGAACGACATAATATTAATATTATATACTGATTACAAAATTTAGTGTGAAGATAGGCCTTGAACTTGAATTACGAGACTAGCAGTATTGGCTCCCTGGAACTATTAATTTCTTTCTCTATTACTTCGCCGAGATGAATCAGGGCCGGTGGTTGCCCATATATAGATTAAGCACACAACAAAGTCAAAAATTATTCCTGGGATTGTATTTATTTTTCTCATATTTACAGGCAGCGAATGATTAAAATAATTTATTCATCATATGAGCAAGATACACAAGATACAGTAGTATGGAATTCAATAAAGAACGTACAGCTGTCGTTTTTGTGCTTTTTAAACAAATTTATTACTTTTAGATATGCTAATATTTGGATTAACTGCGATTTTTCCCCTCATCCAAATTGGTGAAGTAAGGAGTAACTTGTACGATTACCAGGGTTAAAAATGGTAAATTTCACAAACCAAAATGATTGATACTAAAAAAATATATATATATACGCTGAGAACGTTTTTTTTTAAATTATATTGTCCATTCCGATTTTTACAAGACAGCAAGCACCGATGATCCAGTCAAAATACGTTTTACCTTCAATGTCATAATTTATCCGCAACTGATAAGTGAGCTAGTTTTGACGTACACAGGCTGAGCTACCCTTTCACATACACAAACCATTTTGTTTTGCATAAATAGAAATATTAAAATTCTGCACTTATTAGGACAATAACAAAAAAAAATGTATTTGTAGGTAAAAATTCGAAGGAACAGAAATGAAAAGATACATAATATAATGATCGTCTTCTGCGATGAGAAAAGAACATTGCGTAACACGGTGTATTTAAACAATTATAATGACGAAGAGCTCGGCTCGCTTCTTGCAAAAATTGCCTGATCGCAAATGATCACACCGATATTAAGCAACACCAGTCTCGTTATTAAGCGGTAAGCGTCAAGGGTCAAGGTCGCAGTACTCACAAGTTCAAATACCAGACAGTTTCATAAATTGATTTTTCAATAGATTTACGATCTTCTGTACGTAGGCATGGATGGTGACGCCTAAGATCTCTAAAATACTTCAACGTACTTGAATCTCTTTGAAATTTTCAACTATTTACTATCTTATCAGCAAATAGTTAGAGTGGAAAAATTTTATATTCATAAATAAAAATGCCACCAGAAAATGATGAAAGTAGGTTTTAAATGCAACGCATCAACGATGTTCACAAATATGCCATCACATTTACTACACACATACTACTATCCAGGTTCGCAAATATCTAAATATATCTTTCATCGGCCGCCTAAATTAATGTATGCTTCCATAAATCGCTACACTGTTTCAATTTTCAAATTGAAAAGTTAAAATGGTGAAGTACTCGTAAACATCATCAACAAATTCATTGGAAAGAAAGCAACATGCAGTGACTACAAAACTAGAAATTTCGTTTTTTGACCGACCCTTCCCCTCGTTTGTTTGAGGAACGAACCCTTAACCCTTCATGCCCGTTTGACGCCAAAAAAATACTCTGTTTTGATGTCCATTAGTATAAGTTCACCGATTTCATTCAAATGACATGATTTACTATAACAATTACATTGAATTTTATTCAAAAATACTTTTTATCGTATTTATTTTTAATACGAAAAAACTATAAAAGGTTAAAAAATAAGTTTTAGTAGTTTAAAAGTAGTTTGGAAAGATAGTAGATTTTGCAAATTTGAGAAGTGTTTAAAATGGTGTAAAAAAAATATTCGATACTATGGTCAAAGCTTTCTAATGTTTTAATCTTTAGAGGAGTGAATAGATTTATACAGACCTTACTTTAATTTACTGCCTTTTCTTAACATGAAAATTTTGTGACTTTTTCCCAATTAATTATATGTTATTCATACTTAGAGCATATATATGATTACAGACACACTCCTGTGTTGAGTTTAAACTACTTTTATACTAATTTACAGAAAAATGGCTCCGACGTACATGTACGTCCATACTCCTCTAAAGGTCAATTAATATATCACCAATAAAATACCGGCTTGAGTAAGACGACCGGGGGCTAAAATAGGAAATCCAGTCACAGGTGGTTAAAAGTCCTAGTTTAAAAAAAAAGTCCAGTCTTTGGTCGAAATGAATTTAAATAGTTATTATTAGACTTGGTAGCTACGATGGAAAACTACTTAGCATTCAGTAAAAGTGTTATACGGAGAAAGAGTAGATTAATACTCATAGTACCTCCGGACATTTTTATAGAGCTATTTTGAGCACCAAAGTACAAGCCGCCAAGTCTTGGTCAATTGCTTCCGAGACAATCCTAGCACAAAACTGAACAACGAATAACGCTTGTTACGCAACGGGAAACGTCTGTTGGACACAGATGTATGGCCGTGGCGGGTGGCGGAGGGAGTTGCATAGTTATTATTCATTTGATTACGTGCGGTGCCTATGGTTTGTATGGTTCCGAAAATTAAATTCCAATAGAAACATTATCCGAATCAAATAATTTCATATTGTTATGCAGTGAATATAAACAAACATAAAAAAAAATGGAAACACTAACATCTATTTTGCTCCAAAATATTATTAAATCTTAAATAAAAAAGGGCTAAACCAATATACATAAAACATTATACTACATCTACCGCATTACAGTAACGTTCGAGTTCCTATGGGGAACATTTGCATTTCAAAATTCTTCTTATTCCAACCATTCGCTAAATACCAATAACATCTAGCTGATATTTATTGTAAGCTACAATAACACCTCAATCAATACGAATATTATACAAATTTGTCTGGGAACACTTTGTACCCCATCGCTCCTCAATACTATTTTCGACGTTTCGGTACTGGAGTGTTAAAATGGTGTGATGTGACAATATTTAAATATCCTGAATAATAAAGCACTCAAAAAAAATATTCCATCAATTACAGCGATAGACACTACTATTGATAGAAAAAATGTCAAATTACTATCTTGCCAAGCGCATATAAGTATAAGAGACTCACCATGTGCATTTCGGCAGTGTTGAGGTGATAGGGCGGCACGTCCATGGTCTCCTGCTTGATGCCGGTGGCCGTGATGTGCGAAGGGGGGAGGGAGGGGAGCGGTGTGAGGGAGGAGGGCGTGGCGGGTGCGGAGTGGGCGGGCGGGGGAGGGCTGAGTCCGACGTCGCTGTCGCCACCCCGCCCGCAGCCTCGCATCTGCTGCTGCTGATGCTTCACGGCAGCCACTAACGCCGGACTGCCCTTGTACGCCAGGGATGATAACTGCGGACAAAGAGACAGACACTGTCAGATTATATTGATGATGACTTTTCTATAAGTAGCCTGCATGCTTTTTAGGTTGGTACAATATAAATTTTATAATCGTGACTATGTTCACAGTGGCTATATTCAATCTGTCCAACACAGTGTCTGCCAAACTTTTTTAATTCACAGCACACTGGTGAATGGGACTATTGGACTATTATAACTAAAATTATAATGAATAAGCGCTTTGTAAAATTTTTAATTTGAAGGCTTCTTGCACCGCGGCACACCTGAGACTTATTGCGGCACACAGTTTGGCAGACACTGGTCTAACACAACAGTGTCGTTAGTCAATGACATTATGTAAGAAAGTCAAAATTTTGATTTATCCTTATAATAAAATTCTAATACATATAGCGCAAGTAGATATGACTCTTAAGTCGTGAAAAACTTGAAAGAAAAATAAAGATAGTATGCTTGGTGCATAGATGTATCGGAGGGTTCAAGACCCGGCAATATTAGTATCCAGAAACTAATAGATTTGAGAATATGTCACCCTTTTCTTTCTTCATCTACTTTCATGAGCACCATTATACGCAATATACCTTAATCTTGGTACGCAAAACAGTTTAAATGTTAACATAGATCGATATTGAGAAAAATGGAGAAGGGCCGAAATAAAACTCCGTAAATGACCTACATTGCAAGTATTGGAAGTCGCTAACTATTTTTTTAAACTGTAAATTAAGTTGGCTAATAAACAGGTTTTAATATTTCAAACATGTTTTCACTAAAACCTACTTTCTCAAAATAAACTATGAATATAAAAATACACATAAATTTATTTGCGAGGCGAAATATGAGCATCATTGGGCAGAATTGATGAAACAATATTTAAATAGGAACTAATTGAGATGGAAGATTGTAGGAAAAAAAAGCAATTAATCCTTCGGACATTTTAAAATATTACTAAAATTTATATAACAAGAAAAAGGACACACCCACATGGTGTCATGGTAGTAGTGTGCAACCTGCGGCATGATGACGGTTTCATGTGCTATAAAATATTTTTTTTAGTTTTGGACAAAAAAACCTAAAATTCCTTCGATATACATCAACATATGCCTTGGGTAAACAAGGTTCCGTCTGAAAAAACTAAACCTGTGCAGGAAAAGCAATTTAAGATTTCAGAAGACTTAAATTTTTGTAGAAACGATATTTTAGATTAAAATTAAATTATTTAGAAGTATAAATATAATCAGAATTAAATGTATATCCCAAATATTAATTTTATTTCAATGCCGAAATTATATTAGCTTATTTAGAATAGACGAAACTGCAGATACAGCCTTGGTGCAATAATTCGTGTTGGCATTGGCCATTTTTTAAATTTTATAAACAATCTGTATGAAGATTTAATTAACTCAACACTCGATAACAATATTATGTCTCCCTCTCTCTTTTATATTTTACGACATTTGTTTCATGCATCTGGGATACCCATAGGAAGCAAACTTATGCATCTACGTACGCGAATGAAAAGAGTAAACCGTTTCTAAGACTGATTTTCTACATGATGATTTTTTTTTTTAATATTGATGGATTTAATTTAGAAGATTTATTTAAATGCAGATAGAATCGTAAATTGAATGCGAATAAAACTGCATTAGTGATTTTGTGAAATACAATCCAGATGGAACCATGTTTACCCAAAACAACGATGTGTCCTTAAACTTTCGAACCCCCCCCCCCCCAACTAAGTATCTATCTTAAAATATCTAATAATAAGGTGGCTTACTAATAGTGCGCATGTTTGAGAGGCAGGGCAAAAAGACAAATCAGAAGAAGTGCCCTAAGTGAGGAGCAAACATTCAAAAAGTGTTTTGTCACAAATTTTGAAAAATGCCGTTTAATATCAGATCTGATTGTCCACAGTGAAATCTATGAATGGAAATGACAATTAGCGTTTAAAAAGGGTTTTTTCCTATAAATATTAAATCATAAAGTTGACCCATTCAAACAAAACGTGTTTTCTCCAACACTCAAATTCAATCAAAAGATGTTTTGTCCTCTCAACCAATCACAGCGTAGAGCCGCCATTTTGGATTTGTGACAGAACACATTTTGCATGTAAACTGTTACTTTACTGACTACGTATTTTGTTAGTAAAAACATATTTTTTATTTGAATTTACGATGCAAGAAGATAGTGAAGACTATATTGAAGTTAGGCATGCCAATATTGGCTCTAGAAAAAGAAAATTTACGGGCGGAAAACGATCTGAAGCCAAGAAGAAAAGATATTCTACACCCAGTGGATGTGGCGTTTTTACATCTTGCAAACATTTTACAAAAAATTTGTCCTGTCAAATTATCACTCCAAGAGATGTAAAAATAATAAGAGAAAAATTATATTCCCAGCCTATCAAACTGAGACAAGATACCATGATTGCTTCCATGATACAAACAGTGGCTATAAAGAGACGAAGGCCAAGACCAGATTACCAAAATAAAAAGCAGAAAGCAGGTGGAGAGCACACATTCAATACAAAATATTTCTTAATAACTGCTGATGAAAAAAGAGTTCAAGTATGTAAAATAATATTTATGTCAGTAACAATGATTGGACGTACACGGTTGAGTAATATTTTAAAAACTGTGAACTTAGGAGACCCTATCGAGGACAAAAGAGGTGGAGATCAAAAAGGGCATAAAAGTGTAGTAGTGAAAAATTATGTTCGGGAATTTATTCAACAACTTCGTGGCACTGAAAGCCATTATAATCGCAGTAAATCATGTAGAATTTACTTAGATTGTGAGTTAAGTATTTCAAAATTACACAAAATGTACAATGCTATACCAGAAAATCCACATGTCAAATTTTCAATGTTTCGTAGAATATTTGTAGGAGAATTCAACCTTGGGTTTAAATCTCCAGCGTCTGATGTTTGCAGCTACTGTACACTTATGTCATTTAAGATAAAAAATTCTACACCTCAGTCCAGAGAAAGGAGTGATTTAATTATTAATAAAAGGATTCACAAGGTAAAAGCCAACACCTTTTACACATTTATGAAGACAAATGTTCCAGATGCAGTTAGTTTGTGCTTCGATTTACAGCAGATCCAACCGCTACCTAAAACTCCTGTACAAGAAGCTTTTTATTTACGACAGATCAATTTTTATAATTTCTGCATTGTCAATCTCAATACCAATAAACCATGTTTCTATACCTGGACAGAAGAAAAAGCTGGGAAAGGAAGTCTGGAAATATCTTCAGCTTTGCTACACTATTTGAAAAATATGGATTTCCAAAGAAAAAAGATCCTTCGACTGTTTTGCGATGGATGTATTGCACAAAATAAAAATAATATTAATGTCCGCACAATAATGCATTTTGTATACACTACTGAAACAACAATAAAAGAAATCGAATTGTATTTTCCTGTACGGGGGCATAGCTATTTACCAGTGGACCGTATTTTTGGCAGAGCAGAGAAAATACTACGAAAAAAGCAAACGATTTTGACACCGGAAGAATACCAAGACGTTTATAAGCAAATTGGTCCAGTCAATATCTTGGGTGAAGACTGGGAAATAGTAGATACTAAGTCCCTGAATAAATTATATTACGACTTCCCATTTATAAGTAATTTAAAAAGAATATCACTAAAAATTGAAATAACGACAAGAGGACAAAAACGTGTACTGGTCAAGGGGAATCCAAATTTTCATTATATATCCGATAATCCAGAAGACTACAGTTCATTGGTAAAAAGGGGCATAACTTATTCCCATTTACAACGAGTAAATTTAAACAAGTTGCCCTTATCGCATTTCATATCGCATGAAAAAAAAAGTGATGTTAATAAATTGTTAAAAATAATGTTTGACAATTATTGGCAGAATCTTGAAGATAAAAAACTAGCCTGGTACAAAAATATACTTTTTGGTGAACCATCGGCTTGTTTAGAAGAAGAAGATATAATATGCGATTGTGTGGAGCCAGAACCTTAAAATATGTAACAAAATTATCGTTATACTCTAAATCATAGTTTCTCAACCTTTTTAAGCCCGTGGCCCCCTTTCGAGTCTCAAATTTTTCCGTGGCTCCCCTGTCCATTGTAATAAAATTCTCGGGGTTCGTGAAAAATGAAATAATACACATTTATTTTTTTAAAATACAACACAATAAAATTTTGTTTACAAATTACTTGTTAAAAAATAAATATATAAGAAATTCCTGGATACTATATGTCCTATTTTCCATGTGTTTTGTATAAAATGGATATTAGCATTAGTGAAGCAAAACATATTAAGCCCATGAGTTTCATATTATCACGGGGTGATGAAAGAAATCCGTGGACGACATAGTCAATACAATATTTTCGACATTTACTTTTAGATGCAGTTATTATGGTATCACTTAATATCATTAGAAAATAATAGAAAAAGTATGTATAATACATACATTGGTTCTGCTGCAATAATAATTTTCCTACTGTATTCTATTTGATTTTAATATAAATTTTAGTTCATTATATTTTGGGTGGCCGTGGCCCCCCTAAAGTCTGCTGTGGCTCCCCAAAACTGAAATTTTCTTCTGTGGCCCCCTTGAGACATGCTGTGGCCCCCCAGGGGGCCACATGGCTCCCGGTTGAGAAACGCTGCTCTAAATACTACGAATATTAATAAAATATTATAGTAATAAATACGATATAAATAAAAAACCTTGATTTTCATTCAAATGATGTTTTGTCTTTAAGACCAATCATTCAAATAGCGTTTTGTCCACAACTTTCATGCAAATAGTATTTTGTCCAAATTTCAAATCAAAAAATTAGCTAATCCAATATTTCTAGATTATACAAAATACGTGGATTGAAATTCATTCTGTAAACAGTTTTATTTTAATAACATAATTTTGATAACTTGGGCTACGTTATCAAATGACATGTTTTTCATAATTTCCCAAGTTCTGGATTTGTGTGACAAAACACTTTTTGAATGTTTGCTCCTTATTATTTAAGTTGACTGTAGTTTTAGTTTTGTTGTTTATATCCAAAATCGAAAAAAGTTGGCGACCCCCAGAAAACCGGTCGCAACCCTTTTGGGGGTCGCGACCCATAGGTTGGCAACCCATGCTCTATAATATTAATAAAATATAATAATATTAATAACGATATAACTAAAAGCTCTTAATTTTCATTCAAATAGTGTTTTGTCCACAAGTTTCATGCAAAAAGTGTTTTGTCCAAAATTCAAACCAAAAAATTAGCTAATCCAAGATTCCTAGATTATACAAAATACGTAGATTGAAATTCATTCCGTAAACAGTTTAATTTTAATAACATTTTTTTAAGAAATTGGGCAACGTTATTAAATGACATGTTTTTCATCATTTCCCAAGTTCAGCATTTGTGTGACAAAACACTTTTTGAATGTTTGCTCCTCAAGTATGATCACGACTGTAGTGGATACTGGAAGAGATTGCTGTGTTGTCACCATATAGTCAATTTACGGAATGAACATTTTTCCAAAAAATAGTCACCGTCTGTGGTCTAAGAACTTTACCCAAGCGATAATATCAGTACTGGAAACGTAAATAATAAATCTAGACTAGAAATCTTCGAGTCTTTCCTCCTCAATCGGCATAAAAAAATTCTCGTAGAGTTTATCTCATACGATTTAATCGGGAGTAATTATTAACTCGTTTGCCAAATATTTCAGTCATTATTCCCTACGTCCGCTACTGCTTTTTACACTCTTCTTACAGGGTGTATTCTGCATTCCGACAATTATTCGAGTTTAAAAAAATTACCACAGTTGTCCAGAGGGGAAATTCCTCAAGACTCGTTTTGCATACACTATAGTGAGAATAATCTTAAATAACATAAGATAAAAATGAGTTTATTGATTGCTTTTATTAATCGTGTTTCATTCGCTTTTCATTTGACTCTTTGAATGCATTGCATTATTAGCCCTAGTCAGAAAAAATGTTGCCGGTAACTGGTTTCGTGGCAACTTTCGCCAATTGACTGACAAATTATCATTTTTCTAAAATGTGTTTTTGATAACCGGTGTACACCGCAATTAATTCAGCACACAAAATCCTAACATGGCAAGTCGTAAATCAACCTCTTGACATGTTTATTGCTCGGCTTCCACAGGGCTTCTCAGCAATGTGAAGAAATATATATACACACATGATTTGAAAAGAGGTGGAACCGTTAACGACATTTTAATTGAAACAATTTAAATTGCCATTTTGGTAGAAATTTTTGGACTGCCTTTATAAAATTCTATTAGTACTATGAATTTATTTTAAGTTCATCTACAATTCAGACAAAATAACATTTGAACAGAAATGGATGGAGTTCAGCTCTTTTTTGCTGTAGAGACATTAAATGTATGAAATTCAAGCGAGACAGTGTGTATTCAAAGCTGACAAAATCAGGGTTTCACTGTATGTATTGTATAAAACCAGAGATGTGACGTTTTAAGTGGTATCGAAGTCAAATAGATCATCTTTAAATGCCAGTCACAGTACTGTATAAAAACATACTGAAAATCAATCAATTCAGACTTGGCGGTTAATTGTTTACCTTGACATGAAGAAGGCACATATTATAATTATAAGCATATAACAACAATAAGGAAAAGAAAATTAACTGTTCTTTTATGTTAAGCATAATTCAAATCATATTTGGACATCTATACTTATGGTTTTAAAGGTTAAATTTTTTATAAATGCCTAATTTTTAATAAATATTTGTGGATATTTGACAAAAAAAATAGATTAAGGGAAAATAAACATTGCGCCAACTATCAATTGATATGTATTTAAAACCTGTTATTCTAGATGAAATCCTAGAAATTTTATGCACTTTCAAATGAATGTTTTTTATCAGGAGCAATCGACCAATACTTTGTAGCTATCCTCTGAACAATGGAATGTCATTGAAAGTTTCAACGAATTCCAATTTAGATTATCTGTATTCGAAGTTTTGTAAATTTACAATATACTTAACCGAGTCGATATAGCGGACTGGACAGCGGGTCAGACCATCCGAGTAATTCTTTCATTTCACGGTCCATCTATGAAATTCCCTAAGGATGTGGATGGACACCCGACTTAACCGTTTGAAAACCGCCCAAATAAATCATAAATATGTCCCAGATACCGCATGTTCTTGAGGGAAATAATTTTGCCTAATATACACTCGAATTCGATATTTTAAAATCCTATATTGACTCAGTATAGATGGCACTACACATGCTTATATTTCATTGTAATATCAATTATTTAAATTTCTTGGAGACACATGTCCACTTGGGATCCAGACAGAAGATGTAGAAAAAGCCACAATGTTTGAAATAAACAGACAAGTTTTGCCTTCAGTTATAAAACGCGTTCCATCTCGCCTACCATATTATGATGTATTAAACAATTAGTTGCAGGCAGTCGAAAAGAAATAAGATATAATATTAAAATACAACAAAATCATTGTACGATGATTTACGTCGACTAACACACCCACAGCGTTACATCCCACACACACAGACAGGTTAATGACCTTTATTAATATAATTATTCTATAGCCAACAACTGATGTGGTCACACAAATGTTTTAATTAAATTTTAATCATATATTCCTTATCAGCTTTTCTAAATTGAGTTATTAGTCAAAAGCCAAGTCTCAGTAACAGGCAGAACTTTAAAAAAATACTCAATAATAAAAAGATGCACACGAAAAACTTGTGTGGAAAATTGCACACTTTTTTCTACGTCCTACGTCCATATCTAATGGTTTGAAATTCATAATGTTCTATACACCAAAGTTGTTGTCAAAGTGACAGATGACACGGAAAATATTATTGTTTTAACTACATCCAGCTGCGCTGTGTTGGACCATTCATTGCAGCGCTGTGTACAAGAAGCACCTTTATTGTTTTGTACATTTATTTCATTACTATAGTTTAACAAATTATTTCATAACAGATAAAATATTGCCATATATAATATGTGCAAGGCTGTGGGACATCAGTGTTGGTAAATTTTAAAACAAATTAATATTCCATACCACATCAATTATAAGCCTCAATGGTTCAGAGTGAAAGTGCTAATGATGTATGACTGTAGAATTTATAATTAATCCATTTGATTTAATTATACGATCAATTATGTGTGATATGTTACTATTATTATTTTATCAAAATTTAATGCAGAACAATAACCAACATTTTGGTCGCATGACATCATAAAAATGATTTTTGTAAGTAATATAATGCATTAACCAGATAAACTGTTGACAGATATTTTTTCGTTATCGGCTAAACAGTAATTGTTTTAGTCTAAGCATTTTTATTTATGTAGTACTCCTACCCGAAAAAAAAGAAAACAACACCATTATTCCCAATATTTAAAAAAGGAAACATCTTCAACTAGACTTGAACTAAACTTAAACTGTTTCAAATACGGCTCTACTGCAGGACACAATTGTCCATTTTCTTATGACAACATTTCATTTATTCGGTTCAAAGTTGTAACTCCTAGTTATTGATTACAAATATCAAAGATTCAATTTATTTAATTTTGCAATTTTTTTAAATCCATGTCCTCTCGCAATATGGATCACATGGCCTCCTAATGATGGGTATCTCAACAGAGATTTTTCTATGAGAACTGTTAATTACTCAGTTCAATTGGAATCAAAAGTACCTTACATTTAAATTTCCATCATTCAAATTATGTACATTCACACAAGTTTTGCCGCCCGGGTTTCACCTTTCGGTATCGTGCATGGATGGACTTGAACTGACTTGAACGCCTGAAGATTTGTGTGAATGTACATAATTTGAACGGTTCAAATTAAATATTGAAATTCCACCGAGCACTTTCAGTCGAAATATTAAATTACCTACATTTATTTGTTGGTCTTACAAATAATATTTTATTAGATTTATTTTGGAATAATAGTACCCATTTCTCTCGATTCTTTCTATGATTATCATGAATAATTTAATGGTTCTTTATACAGTATTCATTCTATAAATTATAACACATGTAGCACTGTCAGATATTGAAGATTATTGGAGATTTAAACGACCAATCAAAAAACTTCTTTATACTGGGTAACAATCTAAAAAAAATGCATTTTTGTGAATATTCAAATAATTATTATGTTCTGCACGAACGGATAACTTATCTGCTGCTTTTAGAAATCTATAGCAGGAGTATAAACCCCCGGCGAGGTGTACAAAAATAGAGGTCTGAATGGTATTTGAGATCAAAATAATTATCCTGTGGAGTCATACTATTAGGAACACATAAACAATTTAGGTCGGCATGCAAATTTTGTGTAATTACTAAGTACAACGAACAATAATAGCTGTGTCAAATGGGGGGGTTTTACCTCAAGAGAATTTGGCATAAGTTCAATAGCTTTGGCCGTTTAGAATATATTTATTGACTCTCGCGACTGGCGCACCTCCAATATTGATTTTTAAATCAGCATTCCAAACTAAAGCTAGTTAATGAATGTTTCCTTTACATTGACAGCTCGAGAAACATCAAAGTACCGATGCATAATAAAATGTATGCCATTTTCATTTGCCAGTTTTAGATATTCAATTATTTGCAACGGGCCCAGCCAATGCAAGAATGGAGTGGATTCTCGACCTGTTCGATTTATCCACAAGAAAAGTTCTAAGACACTTGCAAATTTGGAAAATTTGGAAATAACTGTTATTTAACCATTCTGGTACTATGACCGTACATGTACGGTTGGTAGTAACCATGTCAAAAGGACTATGACTGTACTTATATGTTCGCGCCGTTTTTTGACAGTCCACTGAGTTTTAATAAAAGTGGTTAACGTATTGTCATCTATGGAATATTCTTACAAACGTTTCCACAAATATTTCGATTTTATCGACTGACTTATAAGCTGATGAAATTTTGTCATACAGTAACGTGTGGAACGCGTGGAGTCCGTAACCATTTCGCGCGCTATCTATTGGTCGTCGATCTTTTCGTTGCTAATTTCTTAGCGGTAGTTTTTTTTCAAATCTTTACAATCTTATTGTTTTTTCGCGGATATATAAGTAAATATATATATTTTTGTCTACATTCATTGCTTTGTCGAATTGTTGTGCGTCGAGTGCAACGTGGCATTGTGTGTGGTTCCATGTTTTGAGGAATACCACACAAAAAAGCAATATTAGGATGTTTAGTAACAATACTTTTAGTGTATAGTATAATTTAGTGTTGAGTAAAAATTACTCTATTTGGAACCAATAAAAAATAGTAACACAAATTTATTCAAGTGCAAAATCATCGGTTATGAACCCCTGGAATTACTATCAGGAATTTAATGAATTTATTACGATTTTTATAGTAAACACACACTAAGCTCAGTTGATTCCTTTCCTTATATTTGGTTAATATGTACCAATTGGTATTCAAATTTATTTAAAAAAATAAAAAATGAGATTTCTAAAAAAACTCAGGCCGCTCGTATATTCCATACAGTTTTTATCCAGTACCAGACAGGTTAAAGCAACAGATATTTTACCATCAAGTAAAAACTTGTTCACAGATATGTTAACTCCGAATGTGCAATTACAATTATCTACAATTACTCATCATAAATAAGTGTTATTTCACCGCGATAGCTAGAAATCTCAAATTAACGATGGGGGTCTTAAGAATCCCTTCAAGCCCTGTTGACGTGACAAACTGTTTAATCTTCCATTTATAAAAGCGATAATTATCTGATTTCATTAAAATAACTTGATCACTTTAAAAAATAATTTCAAATTTTAATTATCATTATTTTTAATCGTATTTGATTTGGTTCGAAAAAGATAAATTGAATTTTTTTTGAACACCTAAATGAGCAGCCGTAGTTTTTTAGAGTTACCAGTTTAGCGGTCCGAGTGATATTTTTTAATAGAAAAATACTTGACAACCACTGGTGTCATACTGTGATTGGCAGGAATGTCACCAAATATGTTATTCACTGGAAGCGAAGAACGAAATTCCTGTAGCTGTTAACTAACATATTTAATATAAATCATCTTAACCGCTTTCTCCGTAAAAAAAAATGTCCCTGGGATTGGAAATCAACTTTAGGTTGCCGGGCCCGGAGGGTTAAAAGAAGACATTTTTTTTATTAATAGTTACAATGAACTCGCTCATTATTTTGACTATTCCTTGGCAACACTCTAATTAATTGCATAAACTTATTTTGAAATAACAATATACATTAAATGCAACATACAAATATTTTGTAAGATATACAAAATATTTTATTTTTGGTATTTTCACAACACACATTTTGTTTATTCAACAAATTGCATGCAAATCAGAGCAAAAGTTTTATTTGCCATTTACCATAATAATTGTCTTCATCACTTTCAATCAAATTCAACCCTTTTTTTCCAAGCAGTCAAATTTGATTTTCATTTATTTTTGTTATGTAAACATTGCCCTTAACCTTTTCACCGCGTATGACCGCTATGCATGTCCTAGCGAACATGCCCTCAGCGCGCGTGACACGTATAGATATCATGGAAATTTCAAACCCTATATAAGAGCTATCTATTGTGTAAAAATTGTATAACTTGGTTGAAAATATTACTAAATGTATATTTTAAAAAATTCAATAGATGGCATTAGTGAAAAAAGATTCAATATAGGCTAAAATAATTTATTTCTGCAACACGCCATGAACATACGTCACCAATGCAAGATGGCCGCCGTTGATTCATGGCATTTCTCATAAGAACTGTGCACCACATATTTACAAAATATGCATATACATATCGTGGTCGCCCGTGGCGGTATTTTGCAATATGTATGCAATATTTGCGAAGTCAAGCCGCAATTGTATGAAGAATGATTATTGTTGAATTAAACCGAAAATACAAGAAATATATTGTATTTTATTATTGAAAAAGTTACTTTGGGTGGCAATTAACATATTTGATTAGTTAAAAAATATTACAACCAATATTTATAGTCGAAAACGCAATAACAAAATCCGCAAAAAAGCAGTACAGGGCATGTTCACTAAATTTGGTGACGAGGGCAAAGGGTTAACGGTGAATGATTAATCAAATAACAGCCACCGAGCTGACATTTGTAAATCTGTTAAAAAATTGATTCGTTAATTTACCATATATTATAATTTGAAGCTGCACCTTTTATAATAATTTAGATGAAGCCATAATTTTTGATAAAATATGCTGATTGTACCGGATTGAATATTATTTTTACATTATATAAATCACCGAAGTCAATATATACATATTTTAGTATTTAGTTCCATATAGAAGATATAATTGATAGCTATTTCAGAAAAACCACTACTGACAATGTCAAGAAGCTGAAATCGGTACCTACTACATCTACTAATCATATTTGTGAAACTGAGGACTATTTTTAACAATAGAATTAATAATATTACCAAGTTAACGGCACAATCTAATGATAAATAAGCATCGGAAACTTTACATATAGCTGTCTATACTGATCAACCAAACGTTTGCTGGATAACAGATGTAGTAGAAACCAACTGATAGATGAGTAAGGCAATCATCAACTGGTGGAAAGGTGACAAATCATGTAAGCTGCCAAATATACAATCACATCATCGGTCCAAGTAGATGCGCTGATCGTTAGTATGACAATTGTATTGTAACTTTACATTGTATATTTCGTGTTAATCTGTGTTAAAATAAGAATGGTCAAAAAAAAAATGCAGAGGGAAAATATTCACCTGTGCTTCGGCGAAGTGCCTCTGCATCTGGGCGGGTGAGTCCATCATAGCGGGGTGAGCTGCGGGCGGGGCCAAGAGATGGGCGTGAGGACTCTCGCAGCTGTTGAGTGGGGCACCCGACGATGAGGAGGAAGCGGCGGAGGACGCGGGCGGAGGCGCCCCCGTCCCGCTTATTTTACGCCTTCTCTTCTCACCTGTGAACACGCTACCCCGGTCGGCCGCTTCCGACCGAGACGAGCTGAGGTTTTCCGCCGTCGGTGTGTGGGGCGTCCGCCTCTCTTCCATCTGCAAAGGGAGGAAAATAAATCATTTAATAGACGTACGAGAATAGGTCATCTAAGCGACTTGAGAGCAGTAATCACTTAACTTCGAAGGAGTATCTTTAACAGTACTTAGACTCTTAGTTAGTAAGTTTTTCAAAAACTCTTTTCGATCACTTTTTGGGTGTTCACTGTCAATACTTTGTGGAAGAGCATTGTATTCTAAAAATAAAATAATCATTTGTACCAATTCCACTTTTATTTAATAACTTAAATTGTTTTTTTTTTTTTAATATTTGACATTACAGCTAATGCCAATGCACCAAATATTTTAAAGATGAAAGATCATACAAGAAAAACTCGATAAGAATTTATTGTAAGTCAATCAACATCAAGTCGAGGTAAATTGACATCACAAACACCCATGCCTTAAGTGTCAAACTTAAATTGAAAAATCTAAATTTGACATGGACCTTATCAGGAATCGAGCCCAGGCCCGCCTGGTCGGTAGAGCAAGCTCTAATCAACTAGAATTCTTAACCTTTTTACATCTGCGAACCACCAGGTACAAGTCTTGATCTTATAGGTACTATTTATTAGCTAGTTGCCGCCGAACACTTTTTCAGGATCAGATGAATGAAAAGGAATGTAAATATTAGACACTTGCACTTTAAATACGAGTATAATTCGATTGAGAGATCAATGCATGAACATGTTCAATCAAATAGAACAAACGCCCAAGAGCCTTGACCACTCGTCTAAAAAACCAGAAATATTAAAAAGAAGTTAGTCGCATTGAAAAAGTAGATTTTTGGGTATTCTATAACCTCATCTAATTGTTGGTTTCTAAAATGCGATAATTATCACCATCGATATCTTTTACCTTTAATTTATCAAACATTAAATACTTTCGAATGTATTTTTAACTATGTTTGCTACATTACACAGAAATTTCTTTAGAGTCCATTCGGCCCTACAGCCTTTGATATATGCTTGGTGTTAATTTCAACAAGCAAATGAACCGTAACAAATAATAAAATTTCTCTTATCAAAGCGCCGCATTGAATCATACACATCTCACACGAGATTACGGCTTACATATTACTATTGCATTGACATTGAAGTCTTTCTCAAATAACCGTGACATTGTAATAATAAAAAAAAAATGTGATAATAGAATGCAGCGGTGGACTGCATTTCACATATCAGGACGATTGATAAGTGTTTGTTATGCGGTAATAGAATTTTTTTATTTATTAAAATTAGTAAGCTCTTCAATTCAGTGTTCAAATGTCTAGATCTTCACGCACACGAGAATACGCCAACAGGTCCATATTTTATTTTACAGAGCATTGTAATAGAAGCTCAGTTAACTGTACCGGATTTTTTTTTGGCTGTTGTACTTCTGTACCTTCACGGACAGCTCAGATTTCCTCACATTAAATGACTTGACCTTCCCATCGAATTGTTCAGGCCCTCACTCAAATCAAACTGCCAAAGGGCTAAGCGTTTATACGGTTGTGTTGGCTTCAGTTTACTTTAATCTGTCCACACAAGAGTAGCCTGTTTAAATATTTTCTGAATACTTTTTAATTAAAACATAACTAACCCAATTGGTGCAAGACTTAAGACTGATTCGGCAGCAACATAGTGAAAATTCATTTATTATATAAAACTTAAATTCAAACGTTAAAGTGGCATATTTATGTTTCGCCTCTTTCAGGCTGTTCAACATTACAGCTGTTGATAGTGTGCAGGACGGTTCCTCTAATAATATACTGAACAATGTCAGGTTCCGACCTAATAAGTGGTCAGATGGAAAGTGAAACGTGCGAGCTGGACTGATAAAACAATCTCTGAGAATCTTTTTCAAGATAGCGCAGAAAATACAACATACCTTTGAATTCAATGCATTATTTTCCGTTAGGCCCCTGACTTGTAAACTTTCAGCGGTTTTCAGGAACATTGGCAGCATATTTTGGCCGACATTTACTTCGCCCTGGAAAAAAAGAAAGATTACATTAAACAAAGTGTATAATAAATTCTCGGAACGTACATCATGAATGGACAACATCACTTATTAGTAACAAAAATCATCTCCTCAATACTTAGTCTGAATATTAAAGATAATTAAAATTTATAAAAAGTTTTTTATACAAAAAATATTTCTTTTGTTTTATTGTTTTATTGTCAAAGCCATCAAATCCTTAGAAAAAGTATAGACAAAACTCATGTTTAATTAATGTGAAATCAACATGAAAAGAATAGGAATCCCAGAGTTTTAGCAAAGCTGTTCCAGCAATATAAAAATTTTGGATTCATGAGCCATAGAAACAAATGTCGATTTTAAATTCTAGCTTACACCAGAGCAATAAAGGAATGAATAATTACATCACACACATCGTCGCCATGCAGGAGAAAGTGACTAAGTGTAAAATAGTGATATTTCAAAGAATCGTTTGAGCATTAGCATTCAATCTACCCTAAGCCTTTCATAATCCATTCACATGTTTGGTCTAGATATTTGTAGGTATTTTATGTGCAGGACTGTGGAATCGACTCAACTCGGCTCGATCTCCGGCATTAACAAATGATCTGCCAACGACTCTTGATTTTAAAAAGATGCAAAATTAAATGTAAAATTTTTGGTATTTTAATTTCACTATAAAAGAAGTCGCCTGTTATTGTACGAATCCGACTTCAAAGTCTTTGCTACGTTGCAAATTTTTTCTATACATACTAGTTTATGTTTAAAGAAAGTCAAATAATCCATCAATCTCTTATATGACAAGTAATATTTAATCATAATTATTTCTACGATTTATATATAAATCATTCGTAACCAGAAGAACAAACATAGTATGTGCGTCCGTCACCTGAAGCTCTGCACTATAATCAATGTAGGCAAAACAGATGGGCAATAGAAAATCCTTACGGGTCAAATATAGAACGGCAACATTGATGCAAAGATAAAGAAGACTCCCATATTGCGACTATCATTCAAAAAGGTCACAGGGCAAATCAGCTTGCCCTGTGGCAAAGTAACGCGAGTTTTTACGGCGACCCTAAACCGAAGATAAAACGGGAGTTGTGTACGTCCGCCGACGCGTTATCACCTCTCCAAAATAATGATCATATCCAGTATCAAAATTTAAACAAACAAACCGCCGGAATTAACAAGCGAGAATAAATTCAACTAATCGTGGAAACCATTCCTTTTTTTATAAAAGAAATAATTAAAATTATACATTCAGTTTGAATGGCATTCACCATAAAGGAAGAAATGCTCGCTTTTGATTGTAAGTCTAACTTCAACGTCAGCTTTACCTCTCTAAGTTGATTTCTATTTAAAAAAAAATTTGCCCATAAAAGCGATGACGAGACCTTCTGTCGAAGCATTATTCTGCAGATAATAAAAATATTGAAACCATGAATGTTGATTGGCTATAACAAATATTTAAATAAATAATAAAAATTTTGGAATCTCCTTCATCTTTTACCATTTGCATAATTCTTGTAAGAATCATCATTATTTCTTCACATCTGGATCCTTGTGCTTGACATATCTATCACTGAATTTTGGCAGACACATTATTTTAATTATGATATTCATTTCGAATGAAGAAAAAAAATATGTAAATACTTCGGAAATAAGGTAAACATTAAGAAAAAATCTGCAACTATGTAATTCTGAGCATAAGACTGATTTCTATCGAATTCTCTAGCCGGAATTGATGTCTATAGAAACTAATAAACCTAAGTATATGGAAATAGCTTGAGTAAATAACAGCACCCTTAGAAAATTGTAAATTATTGTCCCTGTGATGTTTCGACTTGATAAAATATAGTTCATAAAGATTGTCTTACCTTATACATAAAGTCTAGTAGTGATTTCATCTCCGAGTAACGCACATCTTTGAGAAATATAATCGGGTGAGGGTGATTGTTTTGTAGGAATATCGTCTCAAAATAGGGAGAACATGCCGACAATATTGTCTGATGAGCCTGGAACAATAAAAAAAAATACACATGAGTATAACGTGTAATGTACAACACTTATAAATGAAAAAAGATGGATCCACACATAAGCCACAGGTGATCTGATTAACTATACTGCGAAAGGTTCATCAAACTTACATGGTCAATTTGATATGAATGTATGCGATGGGGTAACGTTAACTTTAAAAAAAATGATCTTATCTATGTGACCTTATGTTTATCAATTTCGCATCTGACATTTCCGTCCAGAATGGCTTAATTATTTTTTTTCCTCGGAGACTGTCGTTAAATATGTTAATATCGCAGCATGGAGTGAAAATATGATAAATTTTACACTTTTTTTACAACCATGTCCGCACCCACATGGACTCGTGATGGAGCATTCCAACTAAAAGGTATTAAATAATTAGTAATCGTAACCAATCTCATTGCATGCATTACAGGTAAAAAAAAAATACAAATCGAATGTAAAATCCTTGTATGAAAGTGTTCATAAAATAATGAAAAATTTGTCCATTGTAATTATAATTTTGGATTTTGCCATTCAGGATCTTCAATTACATCAACGTAAATTCAAATTGAGTTTTTCACCCTCTTCAGAGTTAGTTGGGTTAATCATTGAACTTCTCACTGAAGACGTAGGCGAAACCAGTGTTTTTATTAATATGGAAGCAGGAAAAACTTTTCATGGTTAAAATATGATCTTTAGTAAATATAATTAACACATTATTAACGGAAGAGGAGTAAACACGTTTCTTGCATTTTATTACTGACAATGTCAAAAACACAGGTTTTTACAAATCCGCAATGGGAAGTAGGACATAACAAGTCAATTGTTGATTGTCCCATCACCACCTGTTATGCGTACGCAGCCGCTGTTTCACGGGTGCCTTCCATAACGCAATAATGATCAATGAAAGAAACGAATTTACTCCTCGTATTCTTGTCCCGATACAGAGCTGCATAAAACCTATATTTTAACCATACAAAAAGATAGAGTGGAAAAAAATGTTTGTGTGTTCGACCATTTAGTTGCGTTGAATCTCAAGAGGAAAAAAGAATATCACGCTCCCAATATGACTCTGTGATGAATTAAAAACAATATATATTATAAAATTGCATATTTGCAATTTTATTTACGTCTCATTTATGACAAAAGATTTAATAGAGTTCAGAAGTTGTAGCCATTTTACGTTGAACGTAATTTCAAATGTAGATTTAAAATAAAAATTTCTTCGGTTTTTGGCATGGATTGGTGAAAACCGCTTGAAAATAATGTGTTTAAATATATTTAAAAAAAAACCTGTAACAGTACTTCTTCAAACACTGTGTAATAATAATTAAACACATGGAGGAATAACTGTTTGTGTATTTTGGATCAATATTTTAGGATTGAAGTAACAATTTACAGTGGTTAGATAAATGGTTATAATGAAATCAATTTTACAGCTCAGTAATGCATCATAAAAGCCATGCGAATTCACAGCAATTATAATTGCAATAAAAAAAAGCCATTTCTCGGTACAGCAAACTGTATCAATATGTAAATCTGATATTAACTAACTGTTAACATTAACATTTCTTGGCTGCAAGTTGATTGAGCTTCTTTTCAATTGATGTATTTTTAACAGTTATTTCATTTTGTTATAAACACTTATAACATTTTATTTTTAAGCATGTCTGCTCATGTCGAGGAAAATATTTACAATACAGTGGAAATCGATTAATACAAAATAATACTTAGGTGATTGAATTGACATTTACTCTTAGTAGAACTACATTATAAAAAGGGGGAAAATATCAGTTTAGTTAGTCAAGAATTACAAGTGCAGCGAGCCAAGTAGCACAATGGTGGACTTTTAATTAAGTACTTTGTGCATTTTACATTTTTGTTTTAGGAAGAAAACACTATTGCAGTGTGTATTTACTAAGCTCACTTCACTTTCACGATACTCATTCTTTCCTTAAATTTCACATATCTTACTTCACTTCTCAGGGACTCGTAGCTATAGACCAATTAATATAATTCTTGTAGCACTAAATACGTTTTTGACTGTTTTTCGTCCATTGCAATTTTTAGACAGGATTTTTTTAAAATCTATTAAATAAAGATATGTGAAGTGTTAACACTTTATAGGCGGGAAACGGCAAAAGCCGTTTTTAGCGTACTGTCGGTAGAATGCGGATCACGGCATAATCCGTTTTTTTATACCGTCGCTTGTTTGCGGGACACATAATATCACGGGTTTGTTTGTCGGCAAGAAATAGTGTGCCGCAACTAATTAACCTTAGTCCTACTTCTTTGAATGTTAAATTGAACTGACTCTACTATAACAAATATCAAAAACATAATTAAGTTTTTTGGCATGTATCCTGTTAAATGATATCCACTGTATTTATTAACTACCAGAACAACTCTAAGAGAAGCACAAAAAACAAAATCAATTTATAAAAACTGGGATTCGAACCCGTGACCTGCATAGACAAGCCAACGACATTTAACCCTTGACCACACAGCCGGCTAAATAAACCTTCTTTTATCCATGTCCACTCCCAATGTGGACCACATGGCCACCTAATGGAGTTATCAACAGAAGTTTTTCTACAAGAACTGCTTGTTACTCAGCCTCTTTTTCGGAGAGAGTAATATGGATAGAAAAAATAGGCTATACCCTGTTATTTTAGTATTGGAATGGTGGGGGGGGGGGGGAATTTTCAGACATAACAAAAATCCATGCCTTCGAACAGAAATCGAAATATCTATTGGAAAAACGCTGTTTGTACTGAGATTCGAACCCGTGAGGTCCGGCATGGAAGCGAACGACATTGACCACTGAGCCATGGGACCCGACAATAAATATACTGCAGTATTGACGCAATAATGTCGCCTGCTGTAGTCTAGTCGGTTAGAGCTTGCTCTACCGATCAGGTGGGTCCGGGTTCGATTCCCAGTAAGATCAATGTCGAATTGGATTTTTTTCAATTTTAATTTGAGATCTAAGACATGGGTGTTTGTGAAGTCAATTCTCCTCGAGTTAATCTCATGTGACTTTCAAAAATTCTCATCGAGTATATCTCGTATGATCTTTCAACTTCAAAATATTTGACGCATTGGCGTAAGCTGTAATGTCAAATATTTAAAAAAAAAAAAAAATACATTATAGCCATTCGAAAAAGAGGTTGAGCAACTTGAGTGACAAGTGCTTGTAAAAACATTTATGTATAGATAAACTCCACTAGAAGTCTATTAAATATAAATAAAAATTAACTCAAGTGTCTTTCTGACAAAAAATAAATAAATATATTTTTTTGTTATTCTATATATTAATAGCCGATAAAATAAGTTTTCACTTTTCACAAATGTGTGCGTACTGATGTCCACTTCGCCCAATGATAGCGCTTTATTTTGAACACCACACTTTTTCGGCCAATTGGAATGGACGTCTTTTTATATTCAAAATTCAAATTTCCTGGCTTAGAACTAAAGCATCGTAATTATATTGAGAGAACTTTATTTGAAAGTTTGCATGGCTACAAAGTTTTTTAAATAATCAAATGTACTGATTCGATTTTTTGAAGCTATAATTATAGGGCTAGGAACTGATTTGACAGTGATTTTGTTCGGTGTCATCTTCTATTTATTAGTAGTCGATAATGTCCGTTTTGATTGCATGATTGTCACTGATTTCCCCTCCTCCTGAAGACGGTCCCCTTCCCCCACCCCTCTGCCCGCTATCGCCATCCGTTCATTTTTCTCTGACGTCTATTAGTCATGACAAAACAATTAATTTTCGTACTGACCAAAAATATTCTGTCAAGCTGGGGATCGAACCCATGTCCCTTTTTCATTCTAATCGTTTGAACAAATATCCATTGTTCCACAAAGCGATTAAATTTAGTGAGGTGGAACGTCTACTTATTTTAAAAATTTCAAACCAATAGAAATATGTTATTTCTTAGTGACCTTACGACATCTGTTAGTGAAAGATTGCACTAAACGAATTTGAATAATTGAAAATAGAATATGTCAAATACTTATGAGATATTTTTCCTTTTCTACGAAATATATTTGTTTGGATACTTGAAACATTAGCAGGGCTGTCGATATATGGTCCCAGAGTCATCATTTTTTTCGAAATATATTTGTTAGCAAACTTGAACATTATTCCAAATATAAAATAATTTACGCAATTTCTGCTCCTACGAAAAATGGTTGTTAGCAAACTTGAACATTATTCCAAATATTAAATAATTTACGAAATTTCTGCTACTACGAAAAATGGTTGTCAGCAAACTTAAACATTATTTCAAAAATAAAATATTTCACGAAATTTCTGCTACTACAAAAAATGGTTGTTAGCAAACTTGAACATTATACCAAAAATTAAATATAAACGAAATTTCGGCTACTACAAAAAATGGTTGTTAGCAAACTTGAACATTATTCTAAATATTAAATAATTTACGAAATTTCTGCTCCTACGAAAAATGGTTGTAAGCAAACTTGAACATTATTCCAAATATTAAATAATTTACGAAATTTCTGCTCCTAAGAAAAATGGTTGTTAGCAAACTTAAACATTATTTCAAAAATAAAATATTTTACGAAATTTCTGCTACTACGAAAAATGGTTGTTAGCAAACTTAAACATTATTTCAAAAATAAAATATTTTACGAAATTTCTGCCACTACGAAAAATGGTTGTTAGCAAACTTAAACATTATTCCAAAAATTAAATATTTTACGAAATTTCTGCTACTACGAAAAATGGTTGTTAGCAAACTTGAACATTATTCCAAAAATTAAATATAAACGAAATTTCGGCTACTACAAAAAAATGGTTGTTAGCAAACTTGAACATTATTCCAAAAATTAAATATAAACGAAATTTCGGCTACTACAAAAAATTGTTGTTAGCAAACTTGAACATTATTCTAAATATTACATAATTTACGAAATTTCTGCACCACGAAAAATGGTTGTTAGCAAACTTGAACATTATTCCAAAAATTAAATAATTTACGAAATTTCTGCTACAACGAAAAATGGTTGTTAGCATACTTGAACATTAATCTAAATATTCATTAATTTACGAAATTTCTGCTACTACGAAAAATGGTTGTTAGCAAACTTTAACATTATTCCAAAAATTAAATAATTTACGACATTTCGGCTACAACGAAAAATGGTTGTTAGCAAACTTAAACATTATTCTAAAAATTAAATAATTTACGAAATTTCTGCTAACTATAAAAATAAAATAAATAAAAATAAAAATAAAATTAAATAAAATTAAATTAAATTAAATTAAATTAAATTAAATACCATAAAATAAAATTAAATTAAATACTTTGCAACAAAAATCTCACGTTGCTGGGCAACGGGCTTACAGCTAGTATTTTATTAATTAAAGTGAAACGATCATCGGTGTAAAAATAATACCAACCAATTTCCATAGACAATGTTATTTGAAAACCATTAGAAATAATTATTTGTATACAATCGAAACAAAAAGTTTTGTAGCACATTCGGAATGCCACATTTTTATCCACCTAGGCAAAAATGCATGCAAGCTGCCTAATCTATTTTAGGTTCCTATTGAGATAGATGAAGAAAAAAAACACAAAAGAGACAGCATGATATCTGTGTGCTCTGTCTGGGTGGCATCATCTTCATACCAACACAAAGGTTAATGACATTGGAATGATTGAAGTTAACAATCTAACATTTCGGCCACCACACTCTTCTTTCTATCTCTGTGTGTGTTTGTATGTGTTAGTGTGTACAAAAAAAAATGTACACTTTCTTTTACAGTGATATTTTTTTGGATACTTTCAGCACAAAAAGGTATTCTTTTTTTGAATATTACTTAGATGGAATAAAACAAATGCATCTGAATTCAAATATGATTGATTCCACATTCGATTATATCATTGCATGCTATTTAGGTCAACTGTTAATTGTTGACTTTACAATATTAATTTGTAGGTTAGATAGTAAACTAAAAAAAACAACTATTTTATTTCATTTAATACAATCTATATTGATAAAACACAGTTATTCTTATAGCTAAAAAAATCAATTAAAATTTTGCTTTGACAAATTTGCCAACATATAGTTGGAGAATAAATTATTACACATTTCAATATTTACAGCTGCTCAATTTTGACAATACGTATTGCAAATTAAACACTGCAACAAATACTAATGAGAACTGGTTGTTAGCCAATCACGCAAAATCTTCATTAAATAAAGTGTGTAAGAAATTTTGGGTGAGATCAAAAAGAATGAACTCTTAACAAATCACCCTACTTTTTAAGGAGTGTGTAGAAATTTTAACACAGAATGAACACCTATACCCGTGAATACAAATTCTTGTATATATATATAGTCTGAACACTCGACAGACAATATTTTATTTGCAAAGCTTCTCGAAAATGAACTGTACAAACTTTTATTTATTTCTACAAGTCATCTAAGTGTTTTAATGAACGGAATAAAGCTCAGTACCGTGCAGCTTTGAATCAAGCCAAGAACACGATGAACTTAAATTATGTATTTATAATGAATCGTTTTGGTGAATAAATTACCGTACTGTTAAAAACTTAAATAAAAAAAAATCAGGGGTGTAGAGTTCGCAGCCTTAAGGCCACGTTTACCATAAGAGGGCATTCAGGGTGACCTTTTCAATGAATTCGTATAACGAAGCAATCCTTTTATTTATATTAATTGGTGTTTTTTTTTTCACATTTAAAATACCAAAGAGAAACTTTCGTCTGACCCTAGTTTTGAAACTTCAATGCAATATTTTGTTCAACAAAATAAATTCAAAACTGTCGTGTCGGGTGTTGCAATATAACCTACGTTCATACAGAACCTAAGGCTGTATTTACAAAGTTGACACTTGCTGGTGCCACCGTTCCACGGCAAAATTTATCAGCAATCTACAAAAATAAAGATTCGGAAAAGAACCAGTCCATAATAGGTACAAATAATAAACCAACATTAATTTTAAAATTAATGATCTGTCAGGCAGCGTTATCAACACGGCCATTTCTCTTTCAGATCAACCTACAATTCGACCAGCAGATCTCAATCTGATAGTATGCATATCAAACGCTGTAATATAATACAGTAGATTGATTTTTTTTGTACAGTTTCAGACAGTAGGGTTATCGACCCAAATCAAGACGGAAAAATTACACATTTTAATACAGTTACACAGACTTAAAGTGTCACTAATCAATAATAATATGTACGGCAATATAGTCGTAAATGAAATAACATTATAATTCAAGTGTTGGGTTTCTAGAAACGTCTCGTTCGGAGACGTTTCGAATTGATATTCATTAAGGTGATCACATATTAAAGTTAAGTCCTTGATGGAGAATTAGCATAAAGCTACAATAAAACGAGATTACGAATTACCTTCTATAATAGATTGATTCACTTTTATTCGAAATCATTTCTTTTCTGAAACAAATCAACCACACATTTTTAGAGCACACTCAAATCTTTTTTTTTCACTACTTTGAAATAACATGGTCCAAATTTGAATCGTTTAAATTATGTACATTCACACAAATTTAATATTGAAATTCCACTAAGCACCTTCAGCCAAAATCTTAAATTATAACATGGTCCACTTTAAGAATATATTTCGAGAATTATTTGTTCCAACATGCTTCACAGTTTCCTTATAACAAGAAATCCAACAATACAAGACGGTAATAGCAAACAAAAGGCTTCATTAGATCCTAACTGATAAGGAATCAGAAATTTCTAGCGATGAAAACATTTTATGTCCAGTCTCATAAAAGTCCCTGCATATAATCATTAACCGATGAATAGTATTATTTTGTCTTTAATAAAATATATAAGGTGAAGTGAGCCAAGTGGTATTTTAGAAAAAGTTTAATAAACATTGCAATAGTGTTATCTCCGTTCAAGAAAAAAGTTTTATCATTTTACTAGTTGGCTCACTTCACCTCTCGAGGGCTCATATCTATCATGTAAAAAAAAGTTGAGTGTATTTAAAAAGGGTCTTTATGGGGGCTTATATACTTTACGATTGTAGTGTTTATAATCTTAGTGGAGATTATCTCGTTAATTGATTTCTCATATATATTTGGTATTTTATTAACCCTTTGACCGCGGATGACTGCTATAGCAGCCCAATCTGAACCGATTTGGATCCAAGCCGCGGTCAAAAGGTTAACAATCATACCATAATCTTTCACTTGAATCGACAAACACTCAAACAATTCAAATTTATTATTGAAATTCCATCAAGCACCTAATGCTAAAAAGTATATTGACTGTAGAAAGGAAAAACGACGTAGCCCACACATGTAAAATTTTACAGGAGGCGCAAAAAGCGTGTTTTGATGATTTTGGGCCATATGCAAATTATGAAATATACACAACCTTGAAGTGCACGGAGACTTCTAAGCTGGTGCTTAATTGACATAATCTAATATTAATTAAATAAATTGTCTAGGAAAAACCTTTATTTCAGTCTTTTTGCTTGAAAGCTAAATTTAGAAACTAATTCGGCATTTGCAGCTTGCATCCTTTTGATAGAACGTGTAACAAGTTTGACACATTGTGATTATTGAAAAAAAAACCTGTTTTGAAAAAACTGTGGGTTACATCCTTTTTCCTTTCCACAGTCGATGATTAACTCAAAACTAGTATTTAAAGCTTAACGTTTCTCGCCAAAATGACCAAGAGGTCATTTTGGCTGTATGTGCATTATAAATAAAATTGCATACAATTTTAGCCATATGAAACAAAAAGTCATGAAAAACAAACATTAAAATCAGTGTCAAATTATTATATGATTAATCATTAATTATAAAAATAATTATTCGAATAACTTTTGCAGAACATATTAACGAATACATTTAGTACATGTGGAATATAGGATTGCAACACACGTTAGAGATTTAATAAACGAGATGCACAATACTTGATTTTTTGAACTTTATCAAAAAATGAAACTCCATTAAGGTCCTCGGATCACAAAAAACCAAAACCTGCTTTGCTAATAATTTATTTTAATTTTTGAAAAAAAAAACACGAATATTATGGTGTGTGAATGCAAGTGTGTGTGCGTCGTTTGGACTGAGGCAACCTTTTATCGCAAAATTCGTGGGCTATTTGACATTAGATTAAAAAAAAAAAACATATGAATTTTTATTAGTATTTAGGTTTCAAACAAACATTGCATCGCAATAAAACTAAATTTGTTCACACCTCTATTCAACTAGGCTGTACCGTACTTGGAATGTGTCGAAATATCAGGGCTGTTTGATCGTAGTCAAAAAAAAAACATTAAATTAATTAAAATACAAGATTCTGCATATAGATAATTAAAATACTTTATATAAAATTTTTGAATCATTTAAAAATCGGAGTCGAAATCATTATTTTTTCACGCTATGGGAAATAATGTCCACTTGATTTGAAAACTTCATTAATAAATGTGTTGAATCGATTTACAGACTTGTTTTCAAAGGCTCGGATGTCTGTGATAGTAACGTTTCATTTCGCTTCCACCCACTGATCGTAAAAACAGGGCTAGACCTACACTAGCACCATTTTTCCATTATGACCCACGTTCCCTCTAATTTTTCTATTGTGTGTGCAGACCATCAACTTCTGTGAGCAGCAAATTTTCAGCAAAATAAAAAATGTGCGCAAATATAAAAATTCAGTGAAACAAACTTATTTATGTGTGCAGCCGTGCAGGGATGAACAGATGTGTGTGGGCACATTTTGGGAGGTATCTTAGCGGAATCATTGATTACCCTCTTTAATAAAATAATCTTGTCGCCCGCTGTGGTCTAGTTGGTTAGAGCTTGCTCTACCAACCAGGTGGGTCTGGGTTCGATTCCCGGTAATGTTAATCTCAAATTTAGTTTGAGACTTCAGACGCGGGTGTTTGTAATGTCAATTGACTAACAATAAATTCTCAGAGTATTTCTCGTATTATCTTTCAACTTCAAAATATTTGGCGCGTCGGCATTAGCTGTAATGCCAAATATTTTTTTTTAAAGATTGACTTTACAACAACCAGTTCTCGTAAAAACAAACTTTTATAGAAAAGCTCTATTCGGCTTCTTAACGAGGGCTTAAAGTCAAGCAACGTTATCTATATGACTATTTTTTTGTTGATGTTATTTTTAATTCTCAGCTTCATGACAGTCAATCTTTTCAAGTTTTTTTCTTAAATCGCCTGTTAAACGCTAACTACATAAAGTTGACCTTGTTTAATATGTTTACGATTTATTAAGACCATAATCACTATAAGCATTATCAACGTACAATACACAATAAATCATAAAATATAAACATTAGGTTTCGAATGAACAGAATTACAAAATAATAAAAAAAAATGTTTTTTTGCTCTCCTATAAAGTTACACTTTTGTAGATCGTGTTGCTTGAATTTAAACCTTCATTTATATACTGCAAATTCGTCATGCAAAATAATTTTATAATATGGACGGGACCAGTTTCAATATATTTGTTATAAATATCAGACCTGTTCACTAATACTTAATAAATATCACCGCCCATGTAAATAATATTAAAAATCCATTTCATTCATTTTCCTCAACCGAAGAACTGCAATTAAATAAATCCCTTCAATCTTAACCGATTGTCTCATAGGTCTTTAGATTGGGAAATTGTTATCGAAACATTGATAAATCCACTAAAAATGTTACGGTAATAGAAATCAAAGACGAGTGTTTCTAAAGTTGTTTAGAACCTCAGTTTGTGAACTACAGAGGACAATTATATTGTTAAAATATCTCTTCGGGAAGATTTTAACTCATAGAAAGAATATATTCGATGAATTCGGCGGTATCTTTGTGGAAGTTCATTCGTAATATAACATTAAATTTGATAACTTTGTTGTGTCACAATTTGTGACATGTGTTTTGCCCGTTTAAGAAGCATCATCAGACGCAACATCGCAAAGTTTACGAATAAACTAAAAATTAATTCTAATTCATAACTACGTAATATAAGTTGGGGTTTTGTCTTTTTCTACTGGAAAGAAGCTTATTCATCATACTGCAGCGTATAGCAACTAAATCTTAGGAAATTAAATGTAGTTATAAAGAAAGACACCAGTCAACTTGTTAAAACAAGGATTTGGCGAAAATAGCATTTTTTTACAAATCAAAAGCAAAAGAATAATTCGGTTAAGTTAAAGAAAATGGGAAACAACTGCAAAATTACAGAATGGAGAAATTAAGCTTCAAAGTTTAGACATGTTTTTAGATCCTTAACGTAAATGTTGCGAGTGTACATGGTTCTGTTACAATATTATCCATCATTAAATTACATTTTCATAACAAAATATCACTTTTAGAGAATTTGAAAATACCTAAGAAAGTAAGTTGGTTCTTTTTTGTTTAACTCAACCCAATTTATTATTCACTCTTTTTCAAATTCGAATGCAAGAAACGATATAAAAATATTTTGGCATGATTACTTATTAATGAGCTATCCTGAAGAAATCATATACAAAATATTTTTTAGAAACAACCCCCTGTCAAATAAAAAAAATCTTCAAGCCCATTTTTCAAATTACGCACTACCACACTGAGACACTCTTAGCCAACAACTGTAATCGTTACACCCCGAGGTACTATGCTAAAACGCTGTTCTAAATATGAGTTAGTAGTTGGGTACAAAATACTTAATTCTACAGTATCCTAACATCATCTCATCAACCGACTTGTAATTTTTCAGAGTATGACACGAGGTGTAAATGTTTACCTTGACGGTTTCGCCGTCGCAGGCGAGCGTGACGTCACACAGCGCTTCCCTCTGCAGCAGACTGGCCAGCACGTCGGTCAAGTTGTGCGGGTGGTTGTTCCATCTCAGGCAGAACTGCTGGTCCATCGTGGGGGCTAGCGTCAGTGAACGAGCTGCGAATGAAAAGAAAAAACACACCGTTAGTATATCATTCAAAATAATATCGATAGCGCGGGCAACGTGAGTGTAAACCTCAGGATGGTTTCCCAAAATTGAAACAATCAAATCCTTTTATGTTGATCACTGTTTAACTTACGTATCTACGTATCTCTAAGATGACAATGTGTCAAGAAATAAATATTAAATGGCAATATGATTAACAAAATGCATCAATAATATGCTTATTATAATATGCAATATATCACATCGTCAACATAACTCGGCAAGTCGATTCCTATGATCGATTTTCCGTGAAATTGTATTTGTATAGTGTTCATTTTTCTACCTGATGTTCATAGCAAGTAGGCGTTAAATCTAATTTATGTAGCAGATAGTTTCTTTCTGTTGACTTATTTTCGTAAAAAATATTCATTTAACAGACGTGAGAATATTTGAGACTAGAATAACAATCGCAAAATTCGATAACGTTCGTGCAAGTACTCCGAGATAGTCACACAAATTCGCTAGCTGACTTAAAATATACCGTCAAATTCATAAAATCTTAAGATCACTATTGTTATGAAAAATGTAAACATTTCAATATATGTGAAATCTTATGCCATCAATAAGAAACTGTAGAACTATGCATGCGTGACAACATTATTAAATGAAGAAGTAGGAGAAAGATTCATATTCTTTTCATTATTCTTATTCTAAATTCAATCACATTTAACATTGTCATGGTGCGCAGTGGTCAACGTTGTTCGCTTCCGAGATGGATCTCACGGGTTCAAGTCTCAATATGAACAACATTTTTCGATATCTGTTCGAAGACACGAGTGTGTTTTGGATATCTAAAAATTCTCACCTACCCTTATAATCCTGAAATAACGTGATGTAATTTGAGCTATAAGCTAACCAGAAGTCATGTCCTAGCCCTATCTTCTATATCCTCCGTCGCTTCCAAAAAAGAGGTTGAGCGATTGGGTTACAATCAGTTCTCGTATAAAAACATATTTTAAGTTTATAATTGTGAGGCTCTTTTTCAAAACAGACTATTTAGGATTGTAAATTTTTGTGTCGAGCATTGATTGGTTTGCATGTGATTTTACTGTTTGTGTGTTCCTTATAACAAGCAATGTTATATACAATAATAAAAAAAATGTTTTTCATAAATATGAATTAGTTTTATTTTATTAGTCAAAACTGTTTTAAGACACAAACACTTGCATTCCCCATTGTTAATATTGAGGGGATGTAATGGAAAATCGCGCTTCCTAAAAAAATGGATATTTGGTCAGTTTCGGAAAAGACCCCCAGAATTATCAATGCGACATAAAATATCGATGACAGAGACCTAATAGGAAAACGTCGTGACCCATTTTATTTATAAGATCCACAATTCTCACTGCCAATTTTGCCCTCCTACGATATTTAAAAGTTTACAAATTTGAAACAAATGAGTATACGAATGAAAACATTTATATTTTTATATTTATTCACCATTAAAATTATTCAACTCACAGTAGTAGTTAGACTAAAATTCAAACTGGTAATTAAGCCACCCAAAAACAGTGCAAAAATAATAAAACATCCCATACAAAGTATATGAAATCAATATCAAGTATAGACAACAGTCAAAGTGTGTGTATTAAATACGACTTACATAATTGAAACGTGCTGTAAAAAACAATAGGAGCTCATAAGGAAATAATATTGCGTAAGGCACGTGTCAGAATTAAAAGATTTGGGTTTGTGAAACAAAAATTACCAGCCTTGCCAAGTAGTAACGATCACGGCTTTTGTTCTTCTTAATTGCACGGTCAAGGTTCAAATCTCCAAAAGATACGGATAACACAACGATAATATTCGTGCATTCCCAACTATTGGAAACTGGAAACGCATTAGTAATGCATTATTTTTCTAACACCGCCTTGGTAACAGATTCTGACCAAGAACATTTATTTCCGAATTTACAATTTTTTGTTAGAACGTCGATAATACAAAAACAAATTTTCCGTTTTACAAAACGGTACTTAGCAATATTATGAAATAAAAACAGTTTTTTTTTTATTTCCTGAAAGAGTTTAGAAATGCTATTTTTCCCTTGCTGATATTGGCAAAGACTTGCAACCTATATGTCATCCGTAAAGTTAGTTTTTTTTACTTCAAACTTGCGATAATTTATCCACCATACAGTGGCATCCAGGTCTTAAGTATCTCGATTTAAATAATAAAACGTTTTCATTGAAATATCAAAAATATTATTGTACCGATTGTTCATCTTTATTTTATATTGCTTACAATGTAAGTGTTGGTCCTTTAAAATTGGTCAAAATTTATCACACTTGCAAACAATCAATCAACATATTTTAGCGGATCAATTTATTGATGTGTTCCAAGGCATGGATACCTGTGATGTCTAAAATCTCGTCCTTTTATTCTTACTCTCTTCAAAAAAACTGAATCACAAACAGTACTCATATAACAACTTCTGTTAAGGTAACTAAATATGCTCGAATCTTAAATAGACTTATGAAAAAATATGCTTTTAAATGAATAGATTATTTTCACTAAAGATTAAATTTACCAAACGAAAATTGCTGAAATAACTAAATGAGTAAAAATTTCGCATGCGCAAGACTTACAGTATATAAATAAGAACACAAGTTGGGAAGTGTTTGGTGCGAAGGGATTTTAAAATTAAGCTAAACTATAAATTAATTTAACAGTCTCGGACGTTGGTGCGAAAGTGAAATTGGGTTTTCATGACTTGCTGGTTGGCAACGGGCCACATTATCGGTTACGTGCTTTACGTACAATCAAAAAATAATCACACCAACGTCTCGAGCAGTGCGAATTTCCACAAAACATAGTTATAGTCGTAGAAAAATGGGTTTCTTCTGTTTATAAGAATACCTTCATCATGCCTCGTTCAAAACGTGTGGAGAAAGGAGTAAATAGTATTAATTATAAAAATGTAGAATATTCAATTTATTGATTTGCATAAAATTAATATTATATATGTATTGTATAGTCGCAAAGTTGCAGAAAATGTTAAACCAAATGAACTTTAACTGCATCAAATTAACAGAGGGTGTTGAATGCTGCAGAGCTTTTATAAAAATAGTCAAAAATATTTTTTTGTTGAATATTTAAATTCTTGGAAGATCTAAAAAAAACGAGTCACGCTGGTATTTTGCACAAATTGGTAAATTCCTGGGTTTTCAGATTCGGAAATTTTGGAAAGAGGGACATGAAGAAGGGGTCGAAGTGGGGCATGGCGCAAAGAAGGTTGGGAAACACTGATCTAAATTTATGGCTAAAAATATTATTTCACACATGAATTAATTTGAATTTGCATTTGGAGACATTGAAGACCTATGACCCCTATGTCCTAAAAACAGGACTTAGCGAGAGCATTTAACCAACTTCTTCTTCAATCTTATCCCGATCCTTCTTTCAATCTTCACCATCTCCTGAAAAATTGTGAATCCCGAGATCACAAAAGGGGTCCGGGATTGGATGCTCTAGTACCCACCTTATCAATAAATTATCCCAGAATCTGGTAGCGTATTTCACAAACTATGAAAAAAAACTTTACAGCGCATCTGGGATCCTCCGTGCTGCGTTTTGACGAGAAAAAAAGTATTTTATATCCCTGTCCGTGTAAAACAACAAAATATGCATCGTTGCTAATTTAAATCGTTAGAAATCATCAATAGAACTTCTGCAAAGGCAAATTTGCGTATTAGAAAATTTGTTAATTTAAAATCGTGTGAGTTGATCACTAAACCTGAATTTGCAAAAAATGCTATAGGTTACTAGTTAATTTAAAATGCAGCTATTTTGGGCATCACCATTATGCCGAACGAAGGCCAAAGGATGTTTTTAATATTCCAATGTGACGATGTGTATGTAAATTATTATATTACAACCTTAAGCTATGAATGTCAATTTTTTTTCAAGCATATTCTTAAATCGAGCGGACAGTTTTGTTTCTTTTTCGAAAAATGTATGCCCCCCAATACAAACATTATCGATGGTAGGGAGGGATTATTGACTATCGACTAACAGGGCAAAAATGGAGATAACTCCATATTTATTTTTAATCAAGCTCAAGTATGCATCCAAGTTTTTCCAGTAAGATAGACTACATTTCACTGCAAATATTTTGCTGTTAAATAATCAGCATTTTCTCTGATTTACATAAGCTCAATTAGTTTTACCAGACATTACATCGTTCAACTTCAATTTTTTCTGTAAGAGAATGACAGATGGATGATTTTATGAGTGCTGGTATTACATTTGACACTCAAATGTTATGTAAATACATATAAATGTCACCCGCTGTGGTCTGGGTTCGATTCCCGGTAAAGTCAAAATCTAATTTAGATTTTTTCAATTTAAAATCGAGACCTAAGACATGGGTGTTTGCGATGTCAATTATTCTTCTCGAGTATATCTTAAGTGACTTACAAAAATATTCTCATCTCGTATGATGTTTCAACTTTAAAATATTTGGCGCTGTAATGCCAGATATAATTTTTTTAAATCCCAAAAATAGATAGGTCAAAAAAACACGAAATAAAAGAAATCAAGAACTACCATTTTGGTATACGTAAAGCGTTTTGGTTGTTGAAATTGGAAACCATTTTTAAGCGACAGATCATATTTGCTTTGAGATTATAATAGTACATGATTTTTTATCATGTGGTTAGATCGATTAGCATTTAATTTCAATAAACACTGGTGCATAGTAAGCAGAACTTAGGTAAATGTTCCGAAAACACTTTGCAATCAGAAAGCATTTAAAACAGCTGCTGAGTTACGGAATACGGGTATAATGTCGAGTACCTTGGAAAAATATAAATTCGCCACCTTATTAGCTAACCTAACTACTCATTGACATGATAATAAGTGAGGAAAAATAAAAAAAAGGTGGTACATACTTTCTGTTTAATGTCAATGAAATACAACTCTCAAAAACATTAAAAAAATATATGCAAGAAACAAAATTCCACCATACAAAATCTGATCAATTCAATAACATGCTCCTTGCGATCAAAAATATAAGAACATTAAAACTGCATTCGAAATTTTCTATTTTATATAACAATAATGCTAATCTCTCTTATCAAAAATTATTCGCACGGTGAGCTGGCAGAGGTGGGAGTCGGGCGGCTCGGTGAAAGCTCACCTGCATTATTAATTAATTCAAATAGAGAAAAAAAACCAATGGAAAAAAAAAACAACCAATGTAAATAATTATGCCACCAAAACTAAATAGATGCGGCACCGCGGCAATTTTTGTGTTGCAAATAAATTGCATCAGGTGAACCTGATACCTCACTGCAGAGAATGTGTTTTTCGATCGAGGTGGCGGCCAACCTTTTTGCCTAGTGCTAACATAACTTGTATTAAATGCAGGACTAGAGTCATTAAATATCTGGTTACTTTCGACTCTTTTTTTTTTTCAATATATTTATATATCGACCGTAATCAGGCAAAAGGAAGTTTTTTCAAAATAGCTTTTACACTTGATACACATTCTTTCAAAAGGATGAATGCTACAAATGACGAATTAGTATATAAATTTAGCTTTTAAGTTAGAAAAAAGGGAGAGCCTATTAAAATTGCGACGAGGAAAAAGGACCTCCCATAAAGAATTTTCTTTAATAAATTATCAAATTAATATTGGTTGTTTACTGAAAATTTTGACTGGCTCAAAATCATCAAAAAACGTTTTTCTGTCCTTTCTGTAAAATGGATTATGCTCTTTTAGCTGACTAGAGGTGATATGAAATGATATGTATTCTAGTAGACATTAAGAAATACGCAGACCTAGGAGAATTGCAGTTTTTTTTATGACCCCAGACCCTGAACAAAAGGGACAGTTTCTGTGATTGTTTTGAAACTTTATTATGACCATTTAATGTGAAAAATTGATTTAAAAAAATAATTTATACATCTTTTATACAAAATGTAAAAATATTGATTGTATCAAAAAGCCTATTATTGCAGCAACATACGTCATTTTGTCAATTTGTATTTGTTTTCTTATTTATGAATTAAATTGTGAAGCATGTTGAAGCGATAATTTTTTTAAATCAATCTGTAGACTTTACATGCATTGGCCCGAAGGTTGACCATCAATGCTCTATAAACAAGTTTTCTATGTCAAACATTTCTAAATATTGGCCCACTAAAGTATTTGTGAGTGCACACACATGCAGAAAATGATAATGCACACGCATAGATGAATGCTAATTAATAACCTCAACACCAGCCTGTTTTAGAAGTATAGACTGCGAAAAAAAATTACCAATATAAATAAATATGACCCATTTATACCGTGGATAATGGTAGATTTTACAACATTACAAGGGAACTTTCATTCCCTTTGCAAGTTCGTGCTAGATAAGCAGTGCTTTAAAAAAAAAAAAAAGGAGCCGGAACTCACTTCTTGTAAAGCTTTTTACTATTTTTATTTTTTAACCCATGTCTGTTCCTAATGTGGAGCATATTATTTTCTAATAGAGGTATCACAACAGAAGTTTTTTTACAAGAAATGCTTGTTACACAGTTGCTCGACCTCTACAAGACTAGTGGTTAAGTTCATTCTTTTTTGCCCTGTTAATTTTAGGATTGGAAGAGTGGGAGAAATTTTTTCCACAACTTTGAACAAAAATCGATAAATCAACTGAAAAATGTTGTGAACCAACAACGTTCATCAATGCGCTACGGACCTCGGACGGAAACTTTTTTGTGAAATGCATGCTTTTGGAAATGAGAATAGGTATGACCAATTTCGATTCCAATTAGTTCTTGGAGATTTATTTCAATTTCTATCACATCGATAGATTGATTTTCCATTGCTAATTAATATTGCTACTTGTCGTTACTTTTTCACAGGATAATGATTTGAAAAAATATTTTCCATAGTCTTTTTATCCGCTTAAAAAATCAAGTTTTCAAAGCAAAATAAATATAAAATTTTGTTAATATTGATTTGAATTTAATACTTCCCCTACGGTGCTAAAAAATACTTCCGATATGTTGCCAGCAACTTATCCCTTTAGGAACCAAGTGAAATACATGTTTTTTTTTAAATATACGTCCTGTGTTTTTACGGTCCATCAATGGATGGTTAGTGTTAAAACATGTTTTTTCACTTAGTTATTTAAGGGCCAGCAACATATCGGAAGTATTTTTTTAGGACCATAAGGGAAGTGTTAAAATGCTGAGAAAAAAAATTCTGGAACGCCGTTCAACCGCAGATAAGTAATGTAAGCATGTGTTTGGCAGAATTCAGTTTGTCTCATTTACTCAATAAAAATAAAACACTTTTTGAACCAATTCCATATTTATTATAGATAAGTGATGCTATCCTAGCGCGCATACACTTATTTTGGACGGTCTGAAATACTTATAACGTGACTAGCTGTAAGCCCGTTGCCCAGCAACGGGAGATTTTTGTTGCATTGTGTTTAATTTTATTTAGTTTAATTTAATTTAATTTAATTTTAATTTATTTTATTTTAATTTATTTTATTTTATTTTATTTTATTTTATTTTATTTTATTTTATTTTACTTTATTTTAATTTATTTTATTTTATTTTATTTTATTCAAAAAAGTGGAGACTGGGAGGTCGAGGACACCTTACAGACACTCATACGGACCTTATCGGCTATTAATATATAGATTGTGTTGATGTCGTTTGTACTCTCAAATCGTGACGTTATACGGTATTGTTGATAATACTCGCGTTGAATGAGACGGGTCGTGATCTACAATTAATTAACGTGGAGCTAGTACAAAAAGTGGTTTACATTTTAATACAATGCTTTTCCACCAAAATTATTGACAGTGAACACCTAAAAGCAGTGGTGTAGGAAGGGGTAATGCAGCCCATAATATTTCCTCTAATTTTGTTACAAATCACTTATACTATTTTGTATCTATGAACTAGTAGTATTTACTGCAGGTCGCTGAATTTTTTTAATGTATAAATAAACCGAAATAACTTTAAAAACTCCAACTGATCAATCTATCTTGTTGAATATCTTGAAAAGAAGAATGGTATAAGGAGATGACTGGATGTTGTCCAATCACTATAACATGCTTGATAGGGCGAAAAGAAAGATAGGGCAAAACATCACAAAAGAGACAGGAGACACGCATCTCATATATTGACTAAAAAATTATACCAGTCAGCACTGTTAAATATTAATCTGAGATATCAGCAAATATTTTTTTTACACCACTAGAATTAATTTGGACATGTCATTTTTGGGACTACAATTTGAACCTTAAATCACAGATCAGAACCTAAACGTGTTACGACTGTCAAATTACTTAGCAGATTGAAAATATCTTCTAATAATATAATACAATATTGCAAAAAAAAAAAAAACACTTATAGACCTAATAATTAAGTATGAGAGTATCTTCTTCCCAGTAACTGGATCATAACGCTTTGATATCAGAAACCCTAATGTTGGCCAGATTGTAAAATAATTATTACACGAGTTGAACAGTAAATTTAACATAAATAATCTCAATTGAAGGTATACACACAAACCTGCCAATGAAGTACAAATCCTGTTATTTAAAACTACTGTTAAACCAGTTATTTCAAGTGTCCAGTTTTATTACCTGACATTGAAAATAACTCCGTTTCATTAAATAATATGATTTAGGGCCCAAATGGCCGTATAGTTATCGGCATCCAACCATAAATTGTAGTAAAATAGTACAAAACTAACTATACTGGTTTCCAAGAGATGTAAATATAAATTTAAATACTTTAACACCAAATGAAGTTGTTGATTAAGTTTTTTTTTTACCATGAATATTAAAATAGTCAAGTTATCACACCCGGATTAGAGTTAAAATCTCTCGATTCTATGTATTTGTATCTAAATGCATAGCATAGATATCTGTGATGCTTTTTATCTCTTCCTACCCACCTTTCAACGGATCATAAAAAAGATGTCACAAGAAAAAATAATTATCTCTATTTACTTATTTTTACAGGTATGATTTGGAAATCTGCCGCCTATAATATAACATAATGCATATTGTCGTTAATTTTTACAAACACGTATCTCAATTTTTGTCAGTTTAGAGTTTTTTTTTGATGTAATGAATTCAGAATTTCAATACACACATCCCGTCGACTCGTGGCTCAAAATATATTTTACTTCATGTTCTATTTCAGGGTTTCTCAACGGTGAGCCACAGCATATTCCAAGGTGGCCAAAGGGAATTTTTTTAGGGGAGCCACAGTACAATTTTGGGTGGGTCACGGGCGTAAATTGTTGTGTTGTAGAAATTGGATTGATTGATATCTATACATCAAATTCTGGGGCTGGTGGAGCCGAGCTCCACTTTACCTTTCATCTGGTGTATTTTGATGTTGCTTTTCCCGGGTAGCGTCCTGGATTTACCTGAGCGTAGGCGGGTCTTTGGTTTTTGTAGAAATTGGAATGTCTGGGAAGAGCTTTAAAAAAGGGTCTCAGGAGTTCATTTTGGGAAATCCCAAAATTCCTTATAAAACTTATACTTAAATATTGGTATGGGGCCACGGAAAATATTACACTCAAAAGCGGCGAGAGAAACTATGCTCTATTTAATCTAACCCAAAAACATTGGCAACAAAATAATATAGTCATGCGTTATTATTGGCATGTAGAAGAAGGTTAACTTCAGCATTGAGGGCAAAACCATTCCAGTGGTGTTTATAACGATAAATAAAATGGTAGAATAAAGTACATTTTTACGAGTCTTCTAAAAACTTGTACTTTTTGAGATACCAGGTTGTGGAAAATTCGTGACGATAGGTTCTGACTGTTTTTACTAGTAACACTGGAATTATTTTTATTTAGTAATACTAGCGAAAGACATATTTAAGTTAAAAAATGGAAAAATATTATCTTCCCTATACTGTGCTGCTAAAAATTCCACAAAATTGTATTAAGAAATATTATATAATACACTGCTATAGATACGTACTTGATATGGACACGACAGTCGATCGCTTTACAACTAAAAATATAAAAGTTAAATTATTTCGCTAACCTAAGAAGATGTACCTCTTATCTAAAAATGGATTAAAATATGTATGTACTATGGAAAGATTACTCTAGCTTAACATTTCTCAAATGGGGTACCATGAGGTTGGTCAAGGGCATCAGCAAAAAAGTTGAATAATTCACGTAAGGTACGTTTATAAGATTAAAGATGTCTAAGGAATAATTATAATGAAGGTATTAAAGAAGATTTTCTGTTTTGAGGGAGATAATGGTTGTATTTATTTATAGGATAAAAATTGGAAAGAATTATAGCTATATTTTTACTATTTTTAATTTAAGAGCTTAACAACAGCTGGACGCGTATTTAAGTCTTTGAAAACCAATGGTTGCTGGCCGGCGGACGCACATATGCACCCTGCATCATACATTCCATACTACTGAAAAGTATCTGGAGTCTAGAAAATTAAATTTGGTAAAGATATCTCAATTGGTTCACAAATTGTAGTGAATTTAGTAAAATTACAATTTTTCGCGAATTTTTCGCAAAATCGCTTGGCCGCCAGGTGAAATTCTATAAAAAAACGTGCGGTCATTAAGCTGTTAAAAATGTAACATTACATCGAAATGTATAAAGCTTTGAGACTTGATTTTTTTACTAGCGATACTGTTTTTAATGTGATATATTCCTTATGGGCCGTCTACTTTTTTTTCTCTAATAACAATTATAATGAGGAAACTCTGCTCTAGCATATTAATTAAGCATGAATATCATTATCGTTGTCGGTTTCATGGCACAGCGGTCAACGTTGTTGCCTTTTCGTAACAGATCTCACCGGTTCGAGTTCCAGTACAAAAATCCTTTTTTTTTAATTGATTTATCAACTTCTGTTCGAAGGCATGTATATTTATGTCTAGTAAGAGTGATTGGCTAACCGCCAATCATGTCCTGCCATATCTTTCTATCCTCTCTTCAATAAGAGAGGTAGAGCGCCTAAGTAACGAACATATCTCATTAGGAGGCCATACGTTCCACATTGGGAGCGGACATGGATTAAAAATTAAAATATTGTGTTGAGTGATAGGAAATAGGCATTGTTTAACCAATTCAGGCAGCGCTAAGGTTAGCCAGCCACTCACTACCAATCCGTACGTAATATTACAGAGATACCATCCTTATTTGTTTTTTTTAGCAAGATAAATAAGCTATTTGGTTCAACGCCAAAAGGTCACTCTTTATACATCCCGTGATGGATTTTTGTTTGCTTTGGTATACTAAATTCTGATTAGATTACAAGAGCCCTATATAAAAAGTGTCAAAATAATTGTATTTTTAATTTGCTGTATCGCAAAATAACGTTATCATTTCATGAACTAAGTAGGAACTTAGATAAAGGTATCTTGAACACTTAAAATAGCAATTTCTCAGCCTGCCAGTCGAATCATATGAAGAGCATGCTGATATAGAATGATGGAAGAACTTGGCAACGCTAATTCAAACACAATTCAAAATTGAACTTGAATAAGGTTTCATCTGATAAACATTAAAAAAATAAAAGAATCCCTCGCACAAAGTATAGTTAGTTGATGGAACTTTATTTTAGAAAATAGCATCACATTTTTTTAAATACATACTTGTTTTGACTAAATCAATGTCGACAATTTGTGTGCTCAATCAAGAACAATCAAACAACATAATTATCAATTAATGAACGCACTCGAATCTAGTAGTATAATTTGTTATTTTACTGCAGCATATAAATATTGGACATCAGTGTTTTTTGGAAGAGAAATGGATTTCAATGAATTAGTCCAGACGATTAAAAAAAGGAAACAGTTCTATATAAATTACCCAAAATAGGACAATAGTTTACCAGAATCGGGACAAGGATTAAGCCATGTATAATTGCATTCTTAAAGTTTCCTCACAAACTGACATACAAGAATATAATATATATAATATGCCAATTGACTGTTTTTAATGAATATTTCTCATTTCGTTCATAAATATGTTGTCTTGCTGCGCATCTAGTTTTGCGATTTTTTCACTCGAAGTCATAACTAAAATTCCCCACCGTGAAGAAAACTAAAACATAAGCCAAATCAAGACGTTAAAAAATAAACAAGTAGACAAACGAATTGACATAGCAAAAATAGTTAAATTACAAAAGGACATGAGTTTGAAGGGTTACTGATAAAATTTAAGTGCCAAATTGCAAATAAGTAACTTGTATGTAGTAAGCCACAGGTTCCCAACCTATGGGTCGCTAACTTTTTTAGATTTTGGATTTGAACATAACTAAAACTAGTCAATTAAAATTACTTTATTGAAAAAAAAATGCCTTTTTCAATTGCATTGAGGCCGCGGGTCACATGGCTTTTATAAAAAGGAGTCGCAACCCGAAAAAGGTAAGGAACCTATGTAGTAAGCAATATGAATGTATATATTTATAATATATTCTTTAACAAAAAAAGTGAAAATAGATAAATGTTTAAAAAAAAAAAAAAAATTGGTATTAATTGAAGATTTCTCGCATTTTTCGTTTGTTTATTAGGTCCCTAAAAAAACATATAATCAGGGTTTAACTGTATTTGTATCTGTAACTATATAAGTAACTGTAAAATATGCAAACATTTGAGTGATCGGAGTGCATAGCATTGTTTCCAAATTAATAGGTTTGATTTCGGATTTGCAAAAATAAAAACCTAAAGCTTGGAAGAGCCTGTTTGCAGTTCATTAGACTAGCCAACGGGTTACCAATATAAAATCAAAATGAAACTGAAAAAAAATCGTTACACCAAATGCATACCACTGACATTTACAGGGTGAAGTGTGGTATTGATCGACTAATTAAAAAGTTAGTAGGTATGTAAAATTTCATCTAACGGATTACGTAGTCAATTTTAATTAGAAGTTTCATTTCTCTTGTTAATATTATATTTAATTGTAAATTAACAGTTTGCAAGTTAAGTAAATCATACGGTTCAAATAAAAGAACGCACTTTATGACCATTCCGTTAGATTCTTGTTGCCGTGGTTACTATACTGATGATGTGTATCGAATAGTCACAGAGATAATCGGAATGGGTTAAATCAGTGTTTTTCAAGCCTATCAATTCCTAACTATATTTGTGTCAAATTGGCAAAAATTTATCTATGTTTTGATTATATATTGGCTTTATTTACAGCTTTAACATCTCTGCTAGTAACGTGATGATCTATTCTTTTTACATTCAAAACATTCATCATGAACTTTTTAGAGCATGTGCGGTAACCTGAATACATTGACAGGATACTGCCAAGAGTTTTAACCCTTCAGGCACGGAAAGAGATTTTAAATAGCAACTTGTTAAAAGACAATGAATATCAGAATGAGCTGCAGATGAACAAATAAATAAAAAATAAATATTTTTTGTTTTGGATAACATTTATGGTGACATTGTGGGGAAATAATTTATAAAACAATGGTTGTCAAGTTTTATTATCAAAAAATATTACTCGCAGACTGGTGCTATATTGTAACGCTAAAAGACTCCGACCATTGTGTCGAATATACCATTCTAAATAGCACTTGGATTTATATATAGCATCAAAAAAATAATTCTTAATGTTATTAAAATTTTGCAAATTCTACTATCTTCCTAAATATATTTATAACTAAAACTTTAATCTTATCAAATTATTTGATTGAAATCAGTGAACTTTTTTTTATTATAAATTGACATCAAAACTAAGCATTTATTTGGCATTCAGATGGGATTAAAGGGTTAAACTGTGGTTAGAAATATTTTCTTGATATTTTTCCCTAAAAAATGGTTTATGTATTTTAATGAATCATTAGTGGCAATCATAAAATTTTGAAAACGTAGAAAAAGTATTTCAGTCTTTCTCAAGAAGTAAGATTCTATAGTCCTTATTCATACAACTGTGTTAAAATTTAAAATACTCCAAACCATGTTTTTTTTGGTTATCAACATTTGGCGGTTGGCCAACATTGTGAACTATATAAATCTTTTATTATTGATAAAACAGCAAGTCCAAAGTATTGGTTTGTTTGCTGTTTTATTTTTGCTGAAAGTTCTGTCTTATATTGAATGTTAGTTATTCAAGATAATGAAAACATTTATAAATGAAAGAATAAACTTAAATATAAATAAATGCTAACACGAGAAAACTAGCAGAACATGTCAATCCACTTGATTTGTTTGCGTTGAAATAAAAACTACTCTTTTATTTAATTCTCATCTATTAAATACGATTTAATATTTAAAAGCTTTATAAAATAAACTGTCGCCATACTGTTAAAATAACTAACTAAGAAATCACAGTAAAACACGTGATTTTGTTTCATAAAATTTATTGACGTGTTAAAATTATGTTTACAGTAAAAAGAATCGAGTCTGATGCAGATATATCAACATAAAAATAAAGTGAGCAACGACTTTGTAACCAGGTAAAACCTTCAATTCCTTGTTAAGTACTGAAATGTATTAATTTTCAGATAGATACTTTCAGTTGTTTAATGAAATATTTTCAGCGATTCATTCATTTAACAGTTGATAGTCAGCGATGCTGTTTTTATTTTAATATTCAGGGATTTTAGCATCCGGTTGGAGAACGGAATCAAAGAGCGTTACTATGCTGCGATAATATCTAACAAACGGTGAAATATATCAAAAGATATTCATGTAGAATGCGATTCACTTATATACCTAATGTAATTTCTGATAAATGTCTCCCCAAATTTCCTATGTCACTTTTGATAACAGTTGTAATATGTTTCGAATTAGTTGCTAATGATTGACATTAATCTCTTCATATTAAGAAAAGATTCCAAATCACGACACCGATTTTTAATAGATGTGAAGAAAAAAATATATAAATTTATAAACATAAATATTTATGACTGATAAAATTAACTTTTAGGATGGCTACCATAGAAGCAAATTCACCTACCTATTAACAAAATAAATATTTATTTTATGTATTGGAAACCAAACATAGACAACAGATTGGGCAGTAAAATGCCACCTATACAATCTATGCCTATTTATAGATACCAAAAACCTTTTCCTATAAGGTCAATACTGCTTAGATTATCTCACTATTTTCACATTAGTAACCAAAAACACACACTAGATAAATATCACCATGCATCTAATGCGATAGTAACTAAAATTATTATCCATTTAATGAAATAATTCGTGCGTATTTTTCTACAATATCACAGTTTTTTAGCACTCACAATACACCACTAAATATTCAAACTGGCAATCAAAAAGATAATTATAACACAAAAGTATTTGAAATTAGAATATTATTTTTGTAAGTATAAAATCGATTGACTTACTGGATGTAAATAGCCAAGTGTTGACTGATTTTTATCTAATTTGTAAAAGATTCTTGTATAAAACACTAGCGGGAAATTTAAACTGATACGTTTCACTGTTGTAGGAACGACATTAGATGTGCAATATAAATTCGCGAAATGAAAATTAAATGCGAACAAAATGCTGCTAAGGTTACTGTACACTCCATTGACAGTTAGATCACACTACATACATGCCTACTTGTTGCACAAGTCAAATCCCATAAAATTCGCGGAGGGACCATTATGTAATTTTGGCACCTGAGAGACTACACAACCTTAATAACTAGGCAGAGATATAGCCTCCGGTCCTAAACTATTTTACCAAACAAGTTTGGATAAGTAGTAGCATTGCCAAAAAAATTGCGACATGCCAGGCACCGTTATTTTGCCTTGTTGGGTGCCCTAATTCAGGTTGATTTCTAACGAGAAGATTATTGCCGAATCGCAAGATAAAGATTATTAATTAGGGATGTCAATAAAGCCGGCACGTGACAGTTCGCACGTTCGAGTGGGCGTTAAATTTCTAAACGCGTAGTTGTGTCAAGTATTTGGAGCGCCATTATGATCATCCGTAAACTTGCAATTTTTTTACAATTTCCACCCCAAATGTAAGCCATAAAATAAAGTAAAATGATTGATATAAATACCTTGAGAATTCAACGAGCATTTAGGCATACGTGAGCACAAACTTTAGAAATAATAACACGAACACTCACCGTTTGCAAAAAATTTGCCATCACAAATGCCAGCCGACCCTTACTTTGCACTGCCACTTCGACCACACACATCTCAATTTCCGCAACATTGCATGGCCTTCGAGCGTTCCATAACGTGCAAATCGGCCAGCAATAGAAGCGTACACTACTCGTGGCATTCGCAAACGCGCGAAAATTTGAAATAGATTTGGCAATTTGCGAAAAACATAATAATAGGTTATTTGTTGTTCTTTATGTTGAAATATCTACTAATTTTATTGAAAATCATTATTAGTATTATACCTATTATCACAATTGATTTCTTATAAGATGTTTACCTAAAATAGTGAAATCCTGACATAATCCTTATTTTTGTCAACTGGAGATTTTGGCATATTTATGAAAACTATTTCAACACTAGTTTGCTGATGCGATAATAATTTCGATTAAGTACACCTTTGATAAATAAATATTATTCTAAGTAAATAAAACTCTCATATTAAGAATGTTATTTTCTAATCTTGTTTCATATAAGGGACTGCGGCACATAACGGCCTTGACATTAAACCATAACCTCGCTTAAATATTTTTCGTCCATCTGTTGGCAAAAAGTATAAGTACGAGAGCCAACCTGTGCTTCCAGTCGCTATACACAGAGTGCAGCAAAATCGCAATAACAACGCCCGCATTGTGAAAAGTTTGGTTATGTTGTGCTACTTCAAAAAAATATTTTTTTTACTCAGAAAATAAGTATTTTTTTTTATTAAATCTCATCTTTATTTTATAGAGAGGTGTTAATATGTTCTAAAGTGTTTTTTTTTCTTATTCTTCATAGGTGGCGAGTGGCAACGATTTTTGACGAAATTTGCCGAGGTCGCGCGTTCTTATCCAGCAGCTGCTGTTTGTAAACACGTGTCCGCGATGAATGCGTTTACATGTGTGTGTTAAAAATTATAACGGGACTAGCACAGTGAGAAATCTAGAAGGCATTGCATTTCTGTTGTCTCAGATGCGCTCACTGGTGGGATTTGTAAACATTTTTGAATTTCGGACAAACGATTTAGGGAAGTTCGATTTTTAATTATTTATAGATGATTATAAAATAAGAGTTCGTACTAACACTAACCCAGAATAAAATTTCCTCATTTTTTTCTTTACTTATAACAATATTGTATAAAAAGGGCAATCTAACACCTGTTGGATCAGCATTTGTAGTATTGTTTTTAAAACATATTACCTTCTTCACTAACATATTTTTTAATCTGCGCCAATCGAAAAAAATATATCTAATATTTTCCTTCCTTTTCATAATTATGTGTCTATTATTTTATATCTAACGGTACGCATCTCCTTTAAATTATGTTATTTTGACAAATACAACTATTTAATCATGAAGATGATGTTTTTCTTTAAATGCCTGCCCCTAATTTTGATTTGTATACATATTCATTCTTCCTGTCAAATGTCATCGGAGACATTCTACATTCGCGCCAATTTCCATGCACATTATAATTATAAATAAATATTTAGAACAGTAGTAAATATTTATCAAAGTGTATACATTATCTATTTGCCAATTTTAGGATATTTATGTATTCAAATGTTTAGGTATATTTATCTTCTGGTTTACTGAAATGCTAACAAAACTATTCCACGTAGGACCGGGCGTAGGTATGGAAAGGGTTAGTTAGCAATAGAATTTCATGGCCGTGCCTAAAATTTGCAAGCCCACAAAAATCGCCGCGTTAGGTTTTTTTTGTTATCAGGGCGTGCGCGTAGGCGACTTATGTTCAAGGTTTTTAATATTACACTATTGCGTTTTCGTTTTATTTGACAAATATTTAATGGATTGGCCCACCGACCTCAATATGCATTACAAACTGAATAAAGTATGTTTTTTGTACGTAATGAAATTAGTTCAATGATCAATGACCTCTTCCAAAATATGCACTGCAATTGTTTGGCATTTACTTTATCAAATAATAACACTCTCAAACATCATGCTAATTTACAAATTTGGTCATATTTCACATTAGTATTAAATGATGTTATCCGATGCATCAACGATTTTTAAAATGAATGTTGTATTATAGGTAGGGCGATATGTTAATTAATTGTTAAATACAAGATTGACCGCCACACATAACTATTCTATCAACAGCTTTGACGTATCGTTAATTATCAAATAGTATTTCTTCAAAATCAAATGATATTAGTCATGCTGAAAAAGTTTATTGGGAGTTATCTGAGGCTCATATGTGATTAAGATGTTAGTGTTTTTTTACCATATCCGCTATCGATATTGAGTATATGGACTCAAAATTGAATTTATACTAATAGAGAACTACACGATACTCAGATGCATAACCTTTGTTTTTCGAAGAGAGTGGGGATAAAATAACAGAATTAAGACAGGACTACTGGTTAGCTAATTGCTCTCGCTATGCAAATTGGTAATGCGGAGAGGGATTTTTATACATCACAAACCTTGCATTCAAACAGAAATCGATTGAAAAATCAATTTATTAGACTGACTGTACTGAAACTCGACTAGTGGCAGATCAAGCACTTAGGAGGCCTCAGGCGCAATCAAATTTGGAGTTTTTTGAATTAATTAAACTGAATTAAAGTATTTATAAGAGTTTTTTTTTAAATATATGTTATTTGAGATCCCTTAAATTTGAGGCCCCAATCGCGCGCTTTGTGCGCTTATGAAGTAATCCGCCACTGATCACAACTGATACCAATGACGTTGACCACTCGACATCGAACCGGGTAATGGTAGTCACGTATGACATGTATGTTGGCACCATACTACTTCCTCTTAAACGTACTGGTAGAAGTTGGTAGGTTGCAAAATTGTAATTCTGAGTAAACATCAAATGATTTTTTTTGATAAAACCTCTTGCTTCGATATCTTATATTACATATCGACTGTGGAAAGGAAAAAGGACGTAACCCACACATATCAAATTTTACAGGAGGCGCTAAAAACGTGTTTTGATAATTTTGTGACATACGCATATTATGAATTATAGACAACCCTGAAGTGCACGGAGACTTGTAAACTGGTGTTTAATTGACATAATCTAATATTAATTAAAGAAATTGTCTAGGAAAAACCTTTATTTCAGTCTTTTTTCTTGGTTTTAATTTTTTACAAGGTCATTTTTTGAAACTTAAAAGCTAAATTTGGATACTAATTCGGCATTTGCAGCTTGCATCCTTTTGATAGAACGTGTACCAAGTTTGATACATTGTGATTATCGAAAAAAACCTGTTTGAAGAAACTGTGGGTTAATTCCTTTTTCCTTTCCACAGTCGATGTATTAATAAATAATTTTAATAGCGAAATATAAATGGTTTAGTATCAATTTAACACATGGAATGTTAAAAAAATAAATGGCAGGGACAACTCCATATCTTTAAATTTACATTAATAATAATTGCCGTTAGTAAAAAACTGTTTTGCTTAACTGGCACAATAAATGTACTTACTTTTTATAGACTAACTTTTGATATTTTGTTATGATGTTGAATCGTAAAAATTCAGCGCTGCCTATTAAAACAGTTTTCATACATTTTAAATATTTCTAAAACTTAGCCCACATTGACCTATTAATGGAAATTAATTATAAGGAAAGTACAGTTAAATAAAAAAGTATTTTTTGGTGGTAAGTAGGTTTATGTATAAATTCATTTCTCCTTGGATCAACGATAAAAGAATGCTAATTCATTGTATTTAGTGGTTTTTTCGTCGTTTTGCTGTAAGAAACGGAAACTTCTATGAGAAGCTTGTCATCATTGGACGTACACACGCGGGGCTTAACCCTTGCACAACCCTGCATTATTGAAGACCGACAACCGAGAATCAGGACCGTAACTAAGAACAGGCGATAAGGGCGATCGCCATGGGCGCCAAGGCGCTGAAGGAGCGCCAAAATGATGTCAGGATGTTTAAGAAAAATACGAATTATCAGCTCAAAATTTGTCTTAGTCGCCAAAGGGAATAGAAACAAATTGTACAAAATAATTATTATAAAAGTAAGAAACAAAAAAAAAAAAGTGTAATAAACCCGTAACAGAAGTTGAGCAAGGCTGACGCGCAATTTGTCATATATTCAAACAGTTTTATTAAATAGTATACAATACTTTTGAAAAATATGAATAGGGAAATTATCATTGATTGATTGATTGAAAAAAATATCGGCAATGTTTTACTATAAAATTAAATTGTGGTTCATATTATTTTTGATGAATACGTTTTACCGAAGATTTACAAAGTAACATAAAAAAAAACTTCTTACCTTATGATAATTATTTCTGGCAACTCTGACGACTGAGAAAATATCCGATGTAAATATGATATAACAAATTACTGATGTGTATTTATTGTAAGTTATACACGTAACAGGATGGCTGAAGAATTCGTTCTGTCGGTGTCCTTGATTGTCCTTATATTATACTTTAAATTTAATCTCCGTCAAAATTGCATTGCCAGTCGTTTATTCATTAAACGAGTTTTTTTAGAAATCTTTGCCGGAACGATTAAATGCCGAGTAGGCATCTGTGATCAAATTATAATAGACACTTCCTCATATTTTAACACTTTTCGCATTGGTTATGAGCTAACCGCCATCGTCTCTTTTGACTGGTTTATCAAACGAGTCAAATGCCAATTTTACAAAGGGATTATTGATGTATAATTAAAGAATCGTTTATATATAATTTTTATGAAGTAAATGAAAAAATGACTTCTGATTATCTCGAGAGGCCTTATTCGGCTGCGGTGTTCTCGGACTCAAATCTCCATTCGGACAATTTGATATTTCAATCGATATGTTCAGTGTTATCTCTATTAACTCGATCCTAAAAAAATTTGACACAGAAAGATCAATTTGCATACAACTTGTCTTTTGTAGCCCTATCCAATGCTCCCTGTAAAACAAGAGGTTAGCTGCGCGGAAATTTTAAAGGCTGCGAAGACTGATCAAATATGAATTGAGTAACTGTCTTGTAGTGCGCGCCAACCCGGAATGAGTGTGCGGGGTCTTCTCAACTGCTACGCGGCCGCGCGCGCGCGCAGCTTAGAAGAAACATTGGTCCTATCCTTTTATCATAACCCTCATCTGCTTAAAAACAACGACTTTTAAAGAAACCTATACTGAGATGCTCCGTTTTTATACAAGAAAAGCTTCGGATCAAACACACCTAAATCTAGTTTTTAGTAAAAATGAGATATTGCTATAATATTGGAGTACTGATTTAAAACAACAGAATTTCATTTTTAACGTAGCTAAAAATCTAGTAGTTTCCATGCAATTAAGGGTCAAAAAATGACCTTATAATCAAAACTGTCAAAGTTTTTATAGGAATGTGTATTCTTCCCTGTTCAGGAAATTTAGTAAAAAATGAACAGTCAAATCAAATCACAAATGTTGTGGAACTTTGAGGAACCAATTCTACAGCAATGCTATGATGTATAAAATTTTGACCAAATGCATTGGGGAAAAATTGAGCGTTAGAAATAATACAACATTTATTTCATACAGCCAACATTAATTTGACAGTCATTACAAATGGTCTCTTAAAAATCTTTTGAAGTCATGCACCGTAATCTGAACATATGCTATAAATAATTGGATTCTGTACTAACGATTGTGTCTTCGAAAAGTTATTATAATTGATCTAAAAATCTAAGTAACTATTTATATTCCTGCGTTTTCATTTCTTAATAATATAAAAAAACATAGTTTTAGCCAACTTAAACTATACTGATCGGTGGATTGATTAATTTGTTATTTATATGTTATTACAAAATTCATTTTCATTATTCTACAAATGGTAACATACGATTTAATTTCTTTTTAACCACCTCTCATTCATTACCTCACCAAGTCACACACCCCTCCGCTAATTAAAACACTATACAAATTAAATAAGGTAAAATAAATCTATATTTAATTGGTTTTGTAATGTGACGTCACATTTCTTCCTTTCATCACACATCGTCACATAGTTTTTGGTTAGATGGGCGAAAATCGCTTTTTTTAAAACTTATATAAAAGAGAAGCGTATCAAATTTGATGATAATGATGATTTAAAAGTGTTACAATCAGCTGTCGTGTACTAACAACCGGGTCAAAAATGATTTTTATACACGTTACCCACCCTAGTTTGAGACTATTGGACGTGGCGTCGTACATGAATGACACTTCTGTGTTCATTATTTTTAATTGCATAACTTATATTTGGACCTTTATTGTGCAAGCTCATGCATCGAGTTCTTAAGAAAGAAATTAGTCTTATATTAGATATATTAATTACTTTAAAATCTTTATACTATTTGTCTGCGATTTCCGAGCATGCTGAAAATCTGGAAACAATTTTGCTCTACTCGAACTATTCACTGGGCTTGTTGAGTCGTGAATTCTTAAGTCCTTCAGTATGGTACAAGTATTTTCGTATCTTTCTCTGCCATCATGAAAAATGTTTAAATAAAACTTGTGAATTCGTTATTTCATTTTTCGTGACAAAATATCATGATTGATTTCTTTGTGAATCATCCTAAGCAGTGGCGGATTAAGTGATCGGGTATCCTCGACGCAATGAAATGTTGAAAGAGTCGCAAAAAAATTATGACTGAATGTAAATATCATATTATCGTCTATATATATATATTGCTTTTTAGGCGCCTTACAAGAGGAAGTCCCATTCGCGCGTTTCATTTACTTATGGGTTAATACACCACTAATTCTCAGTCTCCAGCGATTCGTTCTGAGATCTAAAGAGTCTCAAGAAAGGTAAACACGTAGCTAGACAGAAAGTAGAATGGTAAAATAATTCTCAGTGAATGTTTTATATTTCAATGAATTGTTAAATTCCATCACCGTGTCATTGTTCCTTAGATTAGATAACGTTGCACGTAATATGGTTAGCTAAATTGGTTGATGTTCACTTGTTTCGTATGAGTTTTTAAATTTGGAACATCGTTTCAATTCTCAATATGTCAAACATCTGCGTTGTTACAACCATAGACATAATTAAAATGGCGGATTTTAATTTGGCCAATGTTTTGGAGGTGCAAGTGATTTTGAATGTTCGTTCATGCCGTTCTGGGACGTGTATTATGGATTCGGTTTCCTTCACCGGGCCCGATTGATTTCAGCTTTGATACGTGCACAGTATCGTTTTCTCTGTACGGAGAATGTTCTCGAATATAAATCGTCCATTAATTTGACTAACCCTATTGTCCGCGCGATGTACAAATTCGCCGCGACGCTTATGCAAATTATTGCAAACAAATTTTATAGAAGAACACTAAGTTGATGTACTGCCGAGGCAGTGGTGGCGTTAAGTAACATTCCGCACGATTTTAACCAATAAATTTAATATTGTATCTGTATGGTGTTTCTCGATGGAAAGACTGTATCATAAAAATAGATAGACAACATAAACAACCCATCTGAAACAATTGTATGATCTTTTATTTACCACGTGGGAAATATAAATGATAGGCTTTGGCAATCGAGTTTTACCTTGTTTATCGCGAATAAATTTAATTTTTGAAAAAAAAATCTTTTGCATTCGATTTGGTTTAATTGTATGCAATAAAAACGTATTAATCGAACACACTCAAAAGTATTTATAAAAGGACTCCGGTCAGATAGTGTGATTTTTTGATATATGAGTTTTTTTATTTGATTTTATTGAGGATTTAATGAAAAAAATCTATTGAATAGCTAAGTGCGTCCATCACTGTGCTCAATAATGTGGAATTTATACGATGGGTAGTTTTATTTTCATTATTTTATTTTGATTACAAATATTGTTATATTGTAAGTATAATAATCAGTTTTTAATGCTTGCCATGCGGAAAAATTGTGCTGATCATATTATAATAAATAAAAGTGGGAGTGTTTTATTTTTTGAATGTGATGCCTTTCAACAAAGTATTGACAGTGAACACAATAAAAGTGATTCTTTTAGATGGTGAAAATATTTCGCTATTTTTTATGAATATCATTGGCCCTTCGAACCCGTCTGCTAAGTTCACATTCTACGTCACTGCTAAAGGCGTCCTTGAACGCTGGCCACGTTTACGTAATCGGCGACCCGTCTGTGTACTGCAGTTGTGTGCGTGGCAGTCTGCGTGGCCGCCCTGCGAGTGTGTTAGTACACGTGTTTTGACGTACACCCAGACGGGCTTGCCTACATATTGCGTCTGCCAGACTGAATACATAGAATGCCAGGTGCTACAAACCGCACGTCGCTTCCATATCCACCATATCGACGCCAATTATTGTTTGATCAAATATTAACCAATACATCACCCTCCAAATAATATGGCGGGATTGAAATACTGGTATTACCAAAACCGCAATCCACTGGTATTCGTGGTGTTTTTTCAATATCGGATTCGAACGGGGCCGTGGAGTCGGGTAGTTTTTCCGGAGTCGGATTCGGAACAATCGTACATCTCCGACTCTTTAAACAAATATATTTAACGATGTGTATTAACCTTTAGAGGAGTGAATAGATCTATACTGACCTTACTTTAATTTACTGCCTTTTCGTAACATGACAATTTTGTGACTTTTTCCCAATGAATATATATCATTCATATATATGCTTACAGACAAACACTCCTGTGTTGAGCTTAAATTACTTCCATACACATTAACAGAAAAATGGCGCCGACTTAGGTACGTCCACACTCCTCTAAAGCTTAAAACCAAAAAAATCCATAGTGATGACACAATATGATCTGATAGTAAACATATTTTTGTATATGTCCACTCCTAATGTGGAGCATATGAACGCTAGAACAGGACTAGTGGTTAGCTAATCGCTCTCGATACGCCCCGTTCATAGGATAGGATTTGTGGAAGGGTAGAATTCAAGACTTCACATTCATCCATGCTTTCGAACAAAAAATCATAAATCGATTGATTTTTTTTTTCTTAAAACTGTCCGTACTGGGATTCGAGCCCGTGACTACTGTAGCCGAAGCCAGCGACGTTGAACACACAGGCAGTGAACATATATTTAAGTAAAACAGAAATGATTGAAAAAAACAATTTAGCGTCGGAGTCGGTTTTTTTAATTTAAAGTTGGAGCTGGGGAGAGAAAATATATGAAACGTCAAATTGAGAGATGGGTATTTGTGATGACAACTCTTTATACGAGTTTATCTTGTATTCAATTTCAATTTCAAAATAGTTGACGCATTGGCATTGGCTTTAATGAAAAATGTTTCTTTATATTCAAAAATAAATCAGCCAATTAGGATTGCAATACCTGGTTAATAAATAAAAATCAGTATTTCGATATTCCATATAAAATACCGTCGTTAAAAATACATCATTATCATTAACTGCTGATTTTGATAAATAACTAACGGTTTCTAAACCAGTCATTTAAGTCGTATCAGTTTTGGCCGTTTTGTAAGCATTTTTGGAATTGGGTAGAGGAAGGAAATTTTTAACATAACAAACATCCATGCCCAGTGGTGGGTTAATATGAGAGGCCCCAGGCACAATACAATTTGAAGGCATTGTTTTTTTGGATAGCATAAGAACGTCAAAAAAATTCATGTGAAATAATATAAATATATAAAAATCTGAAAAAAAAACGTAAACGGGTTACATAATATAAGACATTTTTGAGGACCCTAAGATTCGAAGGCTTCAAGGGCACGCTTCATTCGCTTATAGGGTAATCCGCCACTGTCCATGCCTTTGAACATAAATCCATAAATCGATTGAAAAATCTGTTCGTCCTGGGATTGGAACCAGTGAGCTGCGCATCTGAAGCCAACGACGTTTTCTACTCAAACAAGAGCTCGACCAAATAAATTACAACATAATCCTTTTTTAACTATACTTTGACGAATAAAAAATAAAATGATTGAGCCCGCCATAAGGTCGCTTCTGGATTCGTCCTCGAAACCATTACATTTCCTTTTGTACAAGTTGGATCATTAGAAACGTCATTACCTCTGTCGATTATAATTAAACCATCTGTTTCAATTGACAATAAGCATTATAATAATGATTACGCGTTTGAAGGACTCTCCTGATTACCTAATTTATCTCATCATTAGCTATTTAAGTAGATAATAAAAAAACAAGAAATTTAACATTGACAGACTAGTATTACCGATTGTGAAGCTTAGCAGTTAACTTTTCTTTGGAGTTCTTTTATTCTAATTCCACAACTTTATATATTAATTATTATCGGTTTCGATCATCGGTAGTCGAGTCGAGTCTTCGATTACGGTCAATCGCGGATTCAGAAATCGTCCCAGGAGGGGCCCATTCAATATGATACATAAATGATACGTACATTAAAAAACAAATTATTTTAAAATATAAGAATAGTCAATGCATAATTAAGTAGGTATTCTATAAAACAAAGTAAACCAAACAATTAAAGAGCCCATTTCACAATATAGTTTTAATAAATTAGAAAAATGGAAAATAAATTCTCATTAGGGGGGGGGGGCATGACCCCCATGGCCCTCAATTAAAATACATATTATGAACAATGTTTTGTGTAATTTACTTTATTACACGATTTTCTATACCACAATGTTGTTCTCTTTTCAAATAACACGGTTTTTTAAATTCAGGGAACCAATCTTCAATTTTCCAATTATAATTCATTTTGTCTACACTGTTTTTATAGAACGTATCTAGCGCGGAAATAAGGCTTGATTTTACTTATTACAGGAATAATATGTTATTGACAGAATAAATTGCGATACTAAATTCTACAGCTTCAATTGCAAATCCGAAACAAAAGAATCGTATGACTTGAAGAGGCCTGCCCCAAAAGTAATGTCTCGCAGAGATGACGACGACTCGCGAAATGAGAGTCTCTGACCAACGTTAATGTGATGTAGTAATTGAATTAAGAATAATTACTTTCAGCTGACATTTTAAGTAAAAAAAAACTGTTGGTACATAATATGGCTGTTAAATAATTATGGTGTAACTCGAATTCAATAATTTATCGACGTGTCAAATGTATACATAAAGATATTTTCATTTGATACAACTTTATTTACTCGTGATTGACATCTCGCTTATTTTTTTTACCTTTCAACTTGTGAGAAAGGAATTATTAGCTGGGTGGTCATATGCTAGCGCCAGGCATTCGTTTGTTGTATTGTAAGTGTTATGCGGGACAGCGCTAGCCGACTGAGAAAGACAGAGCACATGTAGTGCAGTCATATTGCATGGCTATGGCACATGTTAGTTGGAATCTCGCTCTTACAGGTAAAGTTAGAGTGAGAAGACTAAACAGACAAATTCGTTCAATATGAGCATTATTTACACGAGTTAGTACAGTCAATGACTTGTTCGCAAAGGTGTGGCCCATTAAAGACATACAATATTTCATTTGGCCAACCAAATGATTTCAGTTGGACACCCCTGGCATAAAATGTAATTCCCACCTTCCCAAGACAGTCTCACACCCAATAGATGCATTTAAAATAGTATACAAATATATAATTATAGATTTTTTTAAACATAAAGTGCCTTTTACAAATCTTGTCATATCTCAATGTGGAGCGTATGGCCTCCAAATGGAGGTATCTCAATTAGTGTTTTTACGAGAACTACTTGTTACTAAGTTGGATAACCTCGCAGACGCGGCAGATTTTGTTATTTTCCAGCATGATTTCAAAAAACATTCAAGAGGGCGTCTGGATTCGATAAAAAAGTGATATTATATTTCATTTCTGGCTCGATCACATTTTTATAGCTATAAAATGCAACCGCTAAAGCCAGGGAAGTCGCATAGGCATAGGCGAGTAGGCAGTTGCCTAGGGGCGGCAAGTCTTTGGGAGCGGCAAATGTCACTCATTTAAAAACGAATTTGGGTAAGAATAAATATGATACCTCAATGTGAAAAAATGCCAAATCAAGAATTGATACTTATATAATGTGAGTAGATTTGAAATTTATATATTTTTTCTGTTGGAGTAGATATTACTAGGTTAGATGTTATTTGTGATAATTATTTAATCATATAAGATGTTTGTATTACATCTGTTCGTGAGGATATTTTTCAAAAGGTACACATATAATACTAATTGCATAAAACCAAAACGGAATTACTGACAAATACATTTTTTTTGTATACATATTATGTGTTCCTTAAATAATGGGAAATAATGAAAAAATCACACTTATATTCTCATAGCTTTGAATGATTTATATGTAATGTAATTTAAAAAAATATATATTTAGAATAATAATAAGGACGCCATTTTTAGTTCTGCCTAGGGGCGGCACATAGCCTAAGAACGTCACTGGCTATAGATAAAAAACAGTTAGTTTTCCATAGAAAAAGGACACGATTTTTTGTAACTCATCTCTTATTTTTTTTCCTGGATCCTATCTTACAGTTCCGTATTGGTAAAATGCTGCCTCAAATTAACTTCTCGGATCCGTGGTCGAGTGGTCAACTTACGGGCCCAAATCCCAGTACAGACAGATTTTTCAATCAAAATATAGACTTCTGTCGGAAGGCATGTTTTTTTTTTGTAATTTCAAAAATTCCCTTGCAACCAACCTATCCAAAAACGAGGCATAGCGAAAGCGATAGGTTAACTATGTACTATCCAGGGTTTCCTAAACTATGTTCCGTGGAGCGAAAGTAGGTGTTCCGCAGGGCCAGACTAGGCGTTTCGCAAAAAAATGGAATGGTTTTATACGTATATTTTTATTTTATATGAATTACCCATTACAAAAATTTAACTAAGTGTTCCGTAAAAATTTCCGGACTTGCAAAGTGTTCCATCCCAGAATAAGTTTGGAAACCCTGTTATAGTACAGGGTTTCCCAAACTTATTCTAGTCCTATCACTATCCTTCTGTCTCAACTCTCTTAAAAAATGGTTGGTTGAGCAACTGAGAAAGGAGCATTTCTTTTATTGAGAAGAGTTGCTCCATGAGCCATAATAATAACAAATTTTGATATTCCTGAGATTCGGAGGTCCCAAGCGCACATTGGAAGAGGACACGGTTAAAAATGCGTTGCTTACCTCGATTTACGCGATATTTCGTTGAAACTATCAACAGTATAAATAGAAGGATGAGTGTATTTAGCAATACAGTATGACCTTAAACGAAATAAATTAGAAAAGCTAAATAGATATCGAAAACAAGAATGCCAATAATGGAATACCAGCCTAACAAGTCATTGGATATTTTTAAATACATATCATATACGGCAAATACAAAACTATAATAATATGGTAATAACACATTAGTGATGAGGCTTTGTGTTTTTATAATATAATATATATAGTCAAGTTGAAATGCCGTTTATTAATCAGATAATTTAATACAATGCCTTTAACCATAATGCCTTTGGAGTGGGTAGATATTCTTTATACATATATAAAAACCTAATAACCACATATTTAGGTGTGGTAGGGTTGCCAAAAATCTGTGTAACTTATTGGTCGCTTATTTCCGGCTGCGTGGTCAACATCGTTGACTTCGGTTACGGAGGTAACAAATTCAAATATCAGTACTTACAGTTTTTATAAATTAATTTTCAATTGATTTATGGCTCTCTATCTAAAGGGATGGGTGTATGTGATGTCTTGAATTCTCTCCTAAAAACAGGCGTAGTGCGAGTGATTAGCTAATCTCTAGTCCTATCGTTCTATCCATACTCTCTTTCAAAATTAAAAGATGTTGATCAACTGGGTAAAAAATAGTTCTCGCAATACATACATACCCAAAATTTGCAAAAAAACAATCGCTGCAGTATGTCAGAAAATATACTAACCTAACCTAACCTAAGCAGCGATTTTCAACCTGGGAGGCGTGGATTATTTCAAAAGGAGGCGTAGTAACAAAGTTTGGAAACCTTTACATTAAAGTATTAACCGTTTGAGTACAGTAATACCCCGCTTAGCGCGACCCCGTTAAGCGCGGTTTCACTATAACGCGAATTTCAAATTTTGCGCTCAAATGCAAATGCCAAATACAAAATGCACTTTCAAAAATTTATTCAGGTTTGGACATATTGCAGAGTATAGACAATAATGATGACCGTGTGTCAAACAATTAAAAACAGTGTTGGGTGTTATGAACGTATTTTACAAGAACGTAAACAAAACGCTACCCAAAAGACAATAGATGTATTTTTCCGTAAAAAATAAGAGTATGTATTGCATAAAGTGTTCTTAGAATTAAAGTGATTGATTAAAATGATTTGTATTGTTTTGTATTAAATTTTGACTATGTTTAATCATAAACCTCGATATACGCGAATTTCAGTTAACGCGATTTTTTTCGGAACGTATCCCTCGCGTAAAGCGGGGTATTACTGTACTGTGCAAATAAATCATAATATGTCCCAGATACCGCGTGTTTGCATGGAACTACACATATTCATCTAAATATTGCTTATATTCCATTGGAATACGAAGTATATAATTTCTTGAATTTCTTGGACACCCGTGTCCTCTTGGGATTGAAGCGGAACTGTGAATTCATTAGTTGCGTCATTTAATAATGCTCGCGATAATCGAAATCAGTTCTGACTTCTGATCACTGCAAAATATAACCATTACTGGATATTTATATCGACTGTGGAAAGGAAAAAGGACGTAACCGTCAATTTTCCAAAACAGCTTTTTTTCGATAGTCACAATGTATACAACTTGACACACATTCTATCAAAAGGATGGAAACTGAAAATGCCGAATAAGTATCTAAATTTAGCTTTTAAGTTTGACAAAGATGACCTTGTACAAATTAAAACCAAGAAAAAACATTGAAATAAAGGTTTTTCCGAGACAATTTCTTTAATTAATATTAGGTTATGTCAATAAAACACCAGTTTAGAAGTATCCATGCACTTCAAGGTTGTGTATAATTCATAATTTGTATATGTCACAAAATCATCAAAACACGTTTTTAGCGCCTCCTGTAAAATTTGATGTGTGGGTTACGTCCTTTTTCCTTTCCACAGTCGATATTATATTTCATTAATTTAAATTATGAAAGGAGAAGAAGAAATAGTGTCAAACGCTTATTTTTATCAAAATATCTATAAGGGAGAAGACTATCTAAAGACAATGAAGCGAGAATAATTATAAAAGTCAGTGGCGGTTCTACGTACTGGGCTAGGTGGGCTTAGCCCGACCTGAATTTTTCACCCAAAATGTGTTGACAAAAACCTTAAGATGGTTGAATAAAAATGAACAGCATTTCGGCCGCTGAACAAAATAAATACATTTTTAAACGTAACTAACCTTTTCCAAATTTATACAATATATTTGTTTTGATTTACTTCTGTCAATATAAGACAATGTTATGTCTACCTACAATAATAGTCTCGATTGTGTTTTGTATTACAATTTTAAGCCAAGCCGGCATAAAAAAGCAATAACCCTATACATACTTCATACAGAACAGGCAACGTGACGTCAGTCTGGCGATACCTACGTACTGATAATAATGACAAAGGCTCGGGCTACTTTGAAATTAATCCGAGCCAAGACACAAGATTTTTTGCAACTGGTGAGCAATCAAACACGATTAGAAAAAGTATGTATTTTATAACCATTGGCCATACGGAAACGTCATCTAAACGTACACGACTGCGTCTTGGCATAAAGCCTGCAGTCATTACATCACACGGGATAATTCATACAAGCCCATACATACAAAATCACTCGTACCAACCTCTGTTCGTTAAAAGATAAACGTCAGAGTTCGTTGTATTCAGAGACAAGTTGTATTGTATGAAACAAAAAACAGTAGTTCACTTTGAAGTAGACGAATTTGAGGTCCAGTTTTTACTATTTTTTTATTTCATACTTACATTAGCTTTGATTTTATTATATAATAATATATGCTTTAAAGTAGTGTCGAAGTATCTGTGAATTTGCTTGTAAATTAATGTAAAAATGTGAAACATGCACAATTTCGTAGATAGTATACAATGCTTAACTTTTCTCTAGCCCACCCAAGATTTAAGGTCACGAGCCGCCACAGATAAAATTACTGGCATGCTTGTTATCATACCGTTTTTTCACTTGATGTGACAATATTTGAAATGATCGGTACATTTATGTTCCGTTAATAATTTGTGTCAGCCCTGCACCGTGGAATTTTCTAAATCTACGAAGACAACTCGGCGTCCTATACAAACTAGCATCTGTAGGGTCGGCCAAAATAAACTGGTATATTAGATGTGTGTACTTATAAAATAAAAGCACCCACGCGTCATTTTGAAAAGCCAAACTAAAAAAATGTGCTAAATCGACTGTGATAATAATAATTTATAATACAGTCCGGATTATCTGCGGCCTCTCTTATTTTACAGGGCCAGATTTGGTTTTAAAATTACATGCTTTTTACGTATTTTTTTTGCCTGATATTAGGAAAGAATGAATCAGAAAATTGAAAACGAAGCATCTAACTTAACATTCTATATTGTTTTATGACCACGTCAACGGCTCCGGCGCCGCATCGATAAATTTTGTCAATAAAATGATCCTGAGGATTGTGATGTACGCCTTTTGTATTTCAATTAATTGAATAAACAATATAAAAGAAGAAATAGACATTCGAAAAATAATTAAATTAATTTTAATAATATTTTATTTATGCGTTTCCACTCTCAATGTGGAGCATATGGTCAGTGGTGTAGTGGTAAATGCATAGGTAACAGGTCGCTCATTGATTTCTTCCCTATTTATTTTTTTATATCCGTCCGATGCTAAAAAACCACAAGTTTTAACTTTTAAATCAATAAATAAAAAACGCGCAATAAGTTTTTTTAAAAGAGGGGTGGTATTTCTTCACGTAACATGTGTACATTTATTCATTGAATATATGTAATATATGTAATTGAAAATTAAGTTACAAGCCAAAAAGAGGCTCATTTTCAGGTGCCAGGTTGCCGAACTGGCCCCACTACACCACTGCATATAGTGAATAATATCCTAATGCAGATGTCTCAACAGAAGTTTTTTCTAAAGAGAACTGGTTGTTCCACGTTTGCTCAACATTTTTTTCCAAAAAAAGAGTAAACAATAGGATTGGGCTAGGAGAGGACTGTGGTAAGATAATCGCTCTCGCTACGCCGTTATTTTAGGATTGCAATAGTGGGAGGGAATTCTTAAACATCAGCCTTCGAACAGAAATCGATTCTAAATTGACTTCTAAACATCGAAACTAACGACGATGACCACTGAATATGTATAACTGCCTAAGTAGAGGAGTAATGTTTATTTGGACTTGTATCTTTTAAGTATACGACAGTTGAAATGTATTCTTAAAAAAAAAAATAAGTGCGACCCTGTTCCAATAACCGAATACATCCGAAACCTGCCGATAACTTCACCAAAGGTTACGTTTCGAATACTAGTTTCTTGTGGAGTGATAATCGATATGCAAACAGAAAACATTTTCCTTAGTTTGGAAATTAGGCAATCGTAGGCGAGCGGATATTTTGGCAACGTCAGCGATTCTCAAAAAACAGTGCCCTTTTTATTCGGAAAGTAATTCTTATCCAATTACAGTGATAAATTAACGTCCCAAAGCTAAGACTTGACTCGCTGATGAAGGAATCCGATTATTGGTGCTAAGCTGAGGGTGACATTTTGATTACGCATTTAATACCGTTTAATATCAACAGCAACTGTTTAAAGACAACTGTCACTTGTTTAAGAAATTTTAATTGAAAAATTGATGATAATTGGAAAGATTTGGTACAGGTTAGGTAACCTTCCTATTAATACCTCAAATCCCGAGATCTCGACCAATTTTGCGATCCCGTTATCCTGGGATAGTCTTAGTACTAATCCCAGGATAACGGCTCAAAAACGCCGGACTCACTGGCAGTCAATTTTTTTTGAAAGGATTGAGCGAAAAAAGAGTCTCAATTTCTCAATGGTTTTACAATCTATCAATTCGAAACTTCTCAGAGGATGGGGAAACATCTTGAATCTCTTAATTAACCATTTGAATACCAAGCGGACGTCATGTGTCCGGAATATATGCAAGCGAACACGGATGTCCAAAACATTAAAAAAATCAAATACTTGATATTCTAATAGAATATAAGCAATATTTTGATGAATATGTGTTGTGCTGTCTATACTGAGTCAATATAGGTTTTTAAAATATCGAATTCGAGTGTATATTAGGCAAAATTATTTTTCTCAAAAACACACAGTATCTCTGGGACAAATTAATGATTTTTTTGCGCCGTATTCAAACGGTTAATTACGCACTTTTCCCCACGGCAATGATCTCATGCAATTGTGGCATGATATTGTGATGGATGATCAATCCCTTGATCAAAAAAAGGTCCGGAATTGGTTGACCAACTTCCCAAGTCTTCATGTCACATTTGTTATATAATAATGCTGTTTTTAATAAACTTTCGCTATCAATGATGAGCACATGGACTTCGATTGGAGTTTATTTGCCCAATTATAGGCAAACTTGTGCTCTTGTAGTTTTTTAAACTTTCTTTAAGCTCAATTTTCGGAGATTATAAGTTGTGATACTAAGCCACTTATATAATTGGAATGAATCGGTTCAAATTTAAAAAAATAGTGTATTGAACTCTACACATTAGATATGGGTATACTATCTTGCCTATTATAATATCATGCTATCGATCTTACTAAAATCATGATCGAATTTGTAACAATCATTTATTATAGACTTAATCACCGAGATAAACCCAGCCTGGCCACGGAAGAGGATGATTCTATGCAGTCGAAGACCCTCGCAAATTCGCGTAACTAATGATGATAATGACGAACACCCTTTCGTTGCGGTGATAGCGGCAACACTTTGAGATTCACGCTATTTCGCGGTGGCACTTTTTGGCTTGCCTTGCGAAACTGGTCGAGGCAGTGGCGGTCCAACGGATCACCTTGAAGAAGTAAGGGGCACTTAACACGATCGTAGTTGTAACCTGTTAGCAGGGCTACCAGATTCACTACAAATTTCAGTCATTATTTCAAAACAAATGTATGAAAGTGTCTAGTTAAGGATACGAATCTTTAAGAACGAACAGAGTAGATGATAATGCTTTAGCGCTTGGCTACAAGACAGTAAACAAGAGTAAGAAGAGAACTGTGATATTATTGTTTAATATTAATTAAAAAATATATTTGGCATTACAGCAATGCGCCAAATGTTTTAAAGTTGAAATATAATACGAGAAAAACTTGATGAGAATTTTTATATTGTCTTTCACTCGAGATAAACTCGAGATAAATTGACATCGCAAACGCCCATGTCTTAGGTCTCAAATTTAAATTGGAAAATCTAAATTTTACATTGACCTTACCGGGAATCGAACTCAGACCCACCTGGTCGGTAGAGCAAGCTCTAACCAACTAGACTACAGCGGGCGATATTTCCACCGTGTTGCATGTGGAAAAACGCACTGGATAAAACTAATTTTGAAACACAAAAAGACACTTAAAACTAGCATAGCAAAGTTGACAAGTCAGTTTTTACTTTCAATTGCCTCGTATAATAGAATATGTCGACAGTTACATCTGTATATGACCACAGTGACAGATGAGAACATTACATTTATAAATCGACTGTGGAAAGGAAAAAGTACGTAATCCACAGTTTTTTCAGAACAGCTTTTTTACAATAATCACAATGTATCAAACTTAATACACGTTCTATCAAAAGGATGTTAGCTGCAAATGCCGAATTAGTATCTAAATTTAACTTTAAAGTTAACTTAAAATATGAACTTGTGAAAATTGAAACCAAGAAAAAAGACTGAAAAAAAGGTTTTTCCTAGACAATTTCTTTAATTAATATTAGATTATGTCAATTAAACACTAGTTTAGAAGTCTCTGTGCACTTCAAAGTTGTGTATATTTCATAATTTGCATATGACCCAAAACAGGGGTGGGCTGGAGGGGGCTCGAAGGGGCTCGCGCGAGTCCCTTGTTAATTTAAGAGAAAACAATATTCTCAGATCAAATTGGAATATAACTCCAATTTCTGGCTTATATATTATCTACGACAGCTTCCGGATACACGTAGTTAAGTTTACGGTAAATTGCATATTCTTACGTATTATAAGTGTACTAAGTAACAATCGATTGCATATAATTGCATAGGAGTGATACAAAAATTCACTCCTTCCCCAGAACACCGAGAATTGCTTAAGATAATTTATTAAACGAGCCCCTCGTTAGCGTATGGCAGCCCACCGCTGGCCCAAAATCATCAAGTTTTTTGTGCCTCCTGTAAAATTTGCTATGTGTGGGCCACGTCCTTTTTCCTTTCCACAGTGGATATATTCTGTAGCGTTTTGTCTTTTCTACTGCACTGGTCATATTCAAAAGATGCAATCAAGTGCCTGTAGCCTTTGGTAGTCTCAGCTAGTCAAATAATGTATTTTTTGTGCGGCACACACAGGATTGTATTAGTATTTGCATATCCTGCTCCTCGGAATAACAAATATACAATAATCATAAATTATTGCTATCGTTTGACATTGACAAGAATTTATTTCGATGGGCCAAAACGAGACGATCTTCAATACCATTCCTTGATAAGAGCGCGCAAAGCCCATCAATCTTGATTTTTTTCCAATATATTTTTTTAATGACATTAATACTCACTGTTATCTAACACTCGACGATTAGCCTGCTCATTAACCATCGCCAGCTTTTGTTAAAATTGTTATTACAAACAGGGTTACCAAATGGCAGTGCTTTTGTTTCCATGGAACGCGGTGGAGCGGCGTTCCGGTACCGTTTTCTCGCAATTTTAAGTGTTTAAATCGACATTCAAAAAAATATTTTTTATTTTATTTTAAAAACTTTTCTTGGAAACCATTGAGTTTTTTTTCTATCATAGGTCCCTTTTGAATGTAATGTTCGAAAAAATATCAGGTCACTACTATAAAAGACTTACTCTGTGAACATAACCAGGGGTCTTATGCTTCATATATTACTTTTAGGGTGTTCACTGTCAATTCTTGGTGGAAAGGCATTATATTAATAAAAAACACAATATTTATTTTTACTTTATTACTAATCAGTTGACAATGCTTGTCATGAGCTTCATATACTGTTCTGTTTTGCAAATTCTCTTATTTACAACACCTTTTCCCAACAGTCGGCTCCATAGCGCAGTGAACAACTTTCGTGGCATATCTCACGGGTTCGAATCACAGTAAAAAGCAAAGCAAAAGCGGTTAGTTAACCACAAGTCCTGTTTTAACACTATCATTCTAACCTTATTTTCTTTTGAGAAAAAGAAAAGTTGAAAAACCGACCAACAAACAGTCCTCGTAAAAAACTTCAGTTTAGGTACCTCCATTAAGTATCCATATGCTTGAAATTGGGAAAAGAAACGGTTGAGAAAAAAATATTAACAAGAAGTGAGTTTCGGTACCTTTTATTTTCAAAAAAGCACTGCTAAATGGTGTCCACTAGAACTTGTCCTTCAATTCTATTTAAAAATAAAATCTTCCATTTATATTTAAAAGAAAACGTGATTTCATCATTTACAATAAAACATGTAAGCTTCTTAAATTTCATTTGACAAATCGTAAAATTTATGACACTAAGCCAGCACATACGGAGGCAATTAATAAAGAGGGTCTTTTGTGTGTATTGAATTTATTATGTGAGCATGTTTCCCAAAATGAACTTAAAACATGATTAGGGTTACCAGATGTAATCCAAAAGTAGGACGTGTTTTTCAATTCGATTAAAAATAATATCCTCTATGAATTTGAAAAACGTACATATTTTGTCCTACGTTTCAAATTGGTCAAAAATCTTTGCATAAAAAATGTGTGCTATATATTAAAAAAACGGAATTATTATATTACTGTATTCCACATCTGAAAACCTATATAAACCGTCTGCCCAATAAATGCAAGATAAGACTTTTTAAAAATTGTGTTTTAATCATGTAAAATATCGTAAATAATAAATAAATTTCATAAGGGATGCGTAATATTGTTGGTTACTTAAAATAAAACACTCTTTTTACTAATTACACGTTTTTATTAAGATCAGTGCCTGTTTCGTTAGTCGAGAGCAATATCAGTTGAGTATACTCACGATGTTTGATAATGCTCTCGATTTGCGAAACCGGTGATATAATCTGGAATTAGTACAATAAGTGTTTTCTTTATAATGCTATTGAAACACTTATTGGCAGTGAACGCCTTAAAAGTGATTTTATAAAACTCGTTGCTTTGTAAAATTAATATTATTAAAACGATATAATATTAAATTGTATTCCTTTCTTGTATGCAAAATTAGTTTAAATGTATAAAAGAATAGATTATTCGAAACTTTTTAGTAATACTATTGATTTCTACAACTGTGTGATAATGTTTTTTCATTCTGAATCCCACCATAATGTCATTCATTTAAAATCGTTAACAAAAATCTGGCAGCCCTAATTACGTATTGCTTAACCCTTCCTTAACTAAGATGTGTAAATAGTACACATACATTCTAATCATTTACATTTCTCTGTATATGTAATAAATACACGGCCTAAAATTCAGGTATTCCTCCCTTATACATTTACGCATTGAGGAATCCGATAATAGAAATATTGTAGTAGTGTTATATAATTGTCATGATTCACTCCCGTTTGCCTGACGTGTAACGGATACACAGCTCAGGAGCGCGTGCATTTTTTTTGCATAGTAAGGAAAGGGTTAAAAAACAGTGACGATAAACAAACCAAAAATACATGCACGTATTCGCAAAAATATGTTATTGACAGAACATTTTAACAAATATTAAAGTTTCGTGGTTTACGGAACTGCATTCAATTAGATGACAACAGAATAACGCATTTAGGTACCCGCGAGAATTTTTTAATTCGACAACATAAGAACGATGGAAAAAATAGAGAAAATAATTATTAAATTTTATATTACACACCGTAGTGCGACATCTGTTGGAGAATTTTAGAGGTATTGTTTTTTTTTTCTTCGAAGGCTCGAAGAAGTGCAAAATAGACAAAGATGACCTCACGTACTTAATTATTAAGGAATGTACCTGATTTTTGGATACGGTAATTGTTATGAGTTTCTTTTACTTTACTCGTTATACTAGGAAAGATGAGCCACTTTTCCCCCTAGCGATTTTAATACACATTTTTTATAAGGACTCGAAGTCAGTGCCGGTGTGAGGTTGTTTGGCGCCCTAGGCAAAGGTTATTGGCGCGCCCCCTTTTTAGCTAACAATCCCTTATTTTTCGAAATAATCTAAAAAAACAACATATGCATTTTTTTTATTTAAATCCATGTCCGTTCCCAATGTGGATCATATAACTTTCCAATGGAGGTATTTCAACAGAAGTTTTTCTACGTGACCTGTTTGTTACTGAGTCACTCAACCTCTCTTTTTCGAATCATATATAACACGATACATAATTACAACAAACAAATACAAACATCAAAATAAAATATAACGTACTTATAATTATTAGAGAATATAAAAATAATTTAAATACTCTATTTATACGCTCCTAATGGTTGGCGCCCTAGGCGGTCGCCTATTTCGCCTATATCGTGGCGCCGGCCCTGCTTGAAGTTATCAGTTTTTTTCGAGTCCGACTCTAAATCTACAGCCGTGCATTTGATTGAGTTCGACGTTTTATAATTCTTGTATTTTCTTGGCGAGTAACTCAAAATGTCATACATAGTGGGTAATTCAATTATAAGTATAGGTTACCGACCACTGTACTATGTAATACATAGCTTAGACGAGTGGACGCCAGCCACCTTTTTGGGGGTAGAATCTAAGCCCCCCCCCCTCTCTTGTTCGGTGAAGTTGATATCAAGGGGATGAGTTACATCACACGATTGATTCGTGAATCTGGGAGAATGGATTGTGAAACTGTCATTCAAATGAGGATTGGTGATATTTTTGATTTGACGTAATTCAAAACCGATAAGTAAGGTAAACGATAATAAATGAAGAGAATAATATATGTATATTTTTTTTACCATGTCTGCTCCCAATATGGCCATATGGACTCCTAATGGAGTTTATCCGAACATAAGTGTGTTACTCAGTTGCTCAACCTCTCTTTTTCCGAAGAGAGTAGGAATAGAAGGATAGGGCTAGGACAGGATGAGTGGTTAACTAATCGCTCTCGATACACCCCGTTCCCAGGATAGGATGGGTGGGAGGGGGGGAATTCAAGACGTCACACACATCCATGAAATTCATAAATCGATTGAAAAATCAATTTATAAAACTGTCCGTACTGGGATTCGAATCTGTGACCTCCGTAACCGAAGCCAACGACGTTGACCACTCGGTCACATATATTTAATATTTCTTTAAAAACAAAATGCTTTGTTTATTTCATTTTAATGTACGTATAGATTTAAATAATTGCATTGGCAAGTACGTGTCAATTAAAAACACTATTTGTGTCATTCAAGTTAAGATAAACAAATTTATTGAAAATAAAATAATATGTCACAGTTTGAGAAACCTACCGTCGCCTTATCCGCCATTAAGCCAACCAAGAAAGTTGGAAGAATAGTATTATTATTATATAATATCGATTCTAAAGTGTAACAACTTAAAAATAAATACTTTTGAGATAATTAAAATACAAGATTTCGAGCAGGTTTAATCTTCTTCTTTTTCCCACTTCATGTCCACTCCCAATGTGGAGCTATATGGTCTTCTAATAAAGTTCTAATATAGTTTGTTACTCAGTCGCTTAACCTCTCTTTTTCAAAGACAGTAGTAGAGATATAAAGGATAGGGCCCTGACAAGACTAATGGTTGGCTAATCACTCTCACTACACCCCATTTCTTAGGATTGGAACATTGAGAAGGAATTTGTAGAAATCAAAAACATCTATTCCTTCGTGAAGAAATCTAAAAATCGATTGAAAATAATCTGTGCCTACTGGAATTCGAACCCGTGAGGTCCGGCAGGGAAACCAACGACGTTGACCACTGTGCGATGGACTTAATCTTCTACTCTACTTATAATTTATGTAGATTTGAGTATAATTCTAGGTTTATCTTAACAAACATAATGTTAATATTATCTCATGTTAAAAATGTTGGTTTTCAACGATTTTCACAGAATTTTCGAAGTTGTTACAGTTTGCATCGAAATAATAATCACCACTGTCATTCAAAAATAATAACAGGTTACACCTAGTTTTTGGAACCTTTTGGAACCATGAGATATCGGTATTGTAACACTTTGGAACTGAGGTATAGATATTATAGAATACCTTAATCAACAGATAAGAGCCTGAATTTTCATATGCTAGATTTTTCAGTTATGTGCATATTTGTAAAAAATAAATATCATTCTTGCAAAACTTTATACTCTTTCATTACCTTTAACCGATAACGTATTCGTAACGAGAAACGACGCAATACTATAAAAAGTAAAGTTAGAGAGTAAGTGGATATATCATAGGTTGCCGAGAGAGCTTTGGAAAGCTTCAATAGGCACCCTTCAGAGGGTGAAACCTACCAGAGTGTTAACTTGGAATGAAATCGAAGAAAACTGATATCGCTGCAGTGTGGCGGGGATTTTTACAATTTAACAACGACGTATAGGAAAATGTTGGGAACTGTCTGTCGCTAAATATTTTTTTACGTGACAAATAATAGCAAATAGCTTTAACACTAAACACTCATTCTGTGCATATATTGAAAGGCGGTGGTCAGAAAGTGATAAGTCTAAAACGGATAGTAAAATGATGTTATTTTAGATATTCTTGGCCAAAAATTTTCGAATTCAAAATTTTAAGAATTTACAATAAATAACAGAATTGGCCAATCGAGTCAAAAGGCCGCAGGTTCCTCACAACTGGTCTAGATCCTTATGCATATCGACAGTGGAAAGGAAAAAAGACGTAACCCACACATATAAAATTTTACAGGAGGCGCAAAAAATGTGTTTTGATGATTTTGGGTTATATGCAAATTATGAATTATACACAACCTTGAAGTGCACGGAGATTTCTAAAGTGGTGTTTAATTGACGTAATCTAACATTAATTGAAGAAATTGTATAAGAAAAACTTATATTTCACAATTTTTTCTTGGTTTTAATTTTTTACAAGGTCATCTTTTCAAACTTAAAAGCTAAATTTAGATACTAATTTGGCATTTGCAGCTTGCATCCTTTTGATAGAACGTGTATCATGTTTAATACATTGTGATTATCGAAAAAAACCTGTGGGTCACGTCCTTTTTCCTTTCCACAGTCGATATGAGAATACCCCTGGAGAGTCTTATCGATTTTATTGACAGGTCTTGCTCATGACAGAAAGCTTGACAGGTCTGCTTATGGAGTGGTAATTAATAAACGAGAACTCATTGAAGTTTGTTCTTTTATATATAACGTTTTAAATATAGCGTATCGATAAAATGATGAGATGTGAAGAATAATGATTTAAACTTTTCGGATGGAGGGCCAAATTCTGGAATTCAAAATGCGCGGGGGGCCACAAGTAAAATACCATTTTATATGTACACCATTTATTATCATGAAAAAAAAACAATCTAATGAGAGAAATGAAACTGTTTTATGTCTTTTAACATTTTTTGAAAATTCAGGTGCTAATTTTATAGTTGAGATTCTTAAAACTGCTTCTAAATGTTCATCGGTGATGTTTGATCGTAAAGAGGTTCATTATTGAAAATGTTTGTTCACATATATAGGTTGATCCAAAAATAACGATTATTATATTTATTTTCAATATTTTTTTAAAGAGGCGTTAAACGATAAAAACGTGAATCTTTTTTATAGATATAATATTGCTCGTGGGCCGCAGAAAAATACGCGGCGGGTCACACACGGCCCGCGGGCTGCAATTTGCCCGTGCCTGCCTGCTCTTTTTTATTAAATAATACACATTTATATGCAAACGTCAAAATTTCAGAAAGACAAATGTTTGAGAACAACTGAAGAGCAATTGATCGTTAATCAAATCACGGTGTACATATATTTAGGGTAAGTTGCGTTTTAGACATACGCTCACCGCTTTCCGACAAGTGCCAGCCCTTGAAAATAGGGGAGATACGGACGAGTTAAATCAAATTGATTGAATCATTGAAAACGACTACGTACTGACATTCCTCGGAAATTTAATTAGATTCATATAACTATATGTATACTGCTATTGTAAAAAAAAGTTGTGTTCAAACCATATTTGCTCTCAACGTCAGACGTTACATTATGTTACAGCAAACTACATTTTCACTGGGGCTTTAGTAAAATCAACCCAAATCATAATTTTAACAATACAGTGGAACTAGGGTATCCAATCCCGGAGCCTTTTTCCAATCCCGGGATTTCGGGATTGATTAATGGGATTTGCTCACCGAGGAATTTGAAATCCTCAATTCTCTATACTTTTCCCCCGGATTGTCTCCAAACCTCGGTTTTTTTTTTTAGCTCACCGAGGAATCTGAAATCCTCGATTTGCCAATTCGTTCCTAGTAAAAACACCTAGTTCCACTGTATATACATACATATATATTCGATGGATTCGGCAGTAACTTAGTGAAAGTTCATTTTTAATATAAAAATATTTTGTTATTTATAAACTTTGTTATTTAAATGTGACTAGTGTTTCGCTTCTTTGAAAATCATCATCTGATATAACATCGCAAGGTTTATAAGTAAACTAAAAATTGATAATAGTTTTAAGTAAATGACAAAATAAAAGTTACGGATTTGTCACAAAGTTATCAAATTGTTATATGTATATATTTCTACTTTTGAACATATATTTTCACTGAAAGCAGGGGTAGGCTGGAGGGGGCTCAGAGAGGCTTAAGCGAACCCCTTGTTAAATTTGTCTGATGCAGGCAAGCCCCTTGTTAAAATCACATATATCCAGGGCAGTGGAGTCGTGTAAAAAAAAGACGAAAATTCATTTTAACTTATATATATGTATTCCATCAGATCATCGTTAGTCAGCCAAGCATGAAATGTCAACACTTTGGCCTAATTTGTTTGAATACAATTTTACACATTACAAATATTAAAAAAAAAAATTCGAGACGTTAATTTTTCACGACTCCGACTCCGGCCTAAATACCGCGACTCCGACTACAACTGCGACTCCACAGCCCTGCATATACCCATGCATTTTGACGGAAATTAATGAATCAATTGAAAATCCATTTATAAAAACTAGGATTTGAACTCGTGCTCTCCGCAGCTGAAACCAGCGACGTTGACCACGAAGTCGGCATATAGTCAATGGGTAAATTAACTAGCCAACGTATACATCAATTTATTTTGGATTATCCCGTAAATTTTCAACACCGTTTTGAAGATTATCCCAACATTTTTCCGACCATGGTTTTTCATTTAAATTAATTAAGAATTTATTTAGGAATTTTCCGATACGGATATGGAAATTTATTTAGGATTTTGTTACCCTTACAATGGATTGAATTACTGATGGTCGGTAAGGAAATTTCACTATAAAAATATACCAAAATGTAAGATAAGTATAAAAACGTTGACAGCTCCTGGTTTACATCATGCGCGTTGAATATATTGCACAGTTTTGATTGACATATCAATCAGCCGACACTCGCAAATCGTAAATCTGCCTATGAGATATTGAAGAATTTTCGATGACAATATAAGTTTTGCAATTAAAAATGACAAACTGGGTTTAGTACTTTTTACCAACAGTAAATCATTTGCGACAGTTTAATCCATACAAAAAACAGCTGTAAACTCTTTATAACTTATTAAAAGTACTTTTTATTTTACTCTAAAACTTTAATTAAATCGTATGGATCGATAATATAATTAACATTCAAAAATTATGTAATATTTTATATCAATACCCGAAAGATGTTGGAAAACTCTGAGTAAAGATTGCAATGCCGGACCTTTCCGGTATTCTGTAATTCATATGAAATATCGGTATTGCAAATATCAATACATGTAAAACAAAGTTTAAATAATAAACTTATGTTATGGATAATATTTTTTTAATGAAACACTGTTTAAATGTTTGGTTCAACTTTTATTTCCATATGTCATAATTGTACACTTTTATATAAATCACTAATCTTATAATCGAATAATATCAACGTGAGTTTCAAAGCGTCTTTACTGGATCGATGACCGGTCAATTTGAACTCTTGAATTGAACTAAATGGAAGGAGAGTAGGATATCGGTTTTGGGCGTTGAAAGGTTATTGTTACAATTATAGTATGGCATAGAGTATTAACATAGTACTCTATGACAAGATGTCGAGTATACATAACACTTAATTGGGATTGCAATTCCGGGCGAGTAAATCATAATCGGTATTTCGATATATTTTAATAAATACCTTCGATAATAATATATAACACACTCATAACCGGGTGATTTAGAATAGACTAGGTAGGATTCAGACTCTCTTGGGGCTTCCGTAACAATAATATATCGACTATGGAAAGAAAAAAGGACGTTACGCACACATATCAAATTTTACAGGAGGCGCTAAAATCGTGTTTTGATGATTTTGTGACATATGCAAATTATGAATTCTATACACAATCTTGAAGTGCACGGCGTCTTCTAAGCTGGTGTTTAATTGACATAATCTGATATTAATTCACGAATTTGTCTAGGAAAAACCTTTATTTCAGTATTTTTTCTTTGTTTTAATTTTTTACAAGGTCATCTTATTCAAACTTAGTTGAGATACTAATTCGGCATTTGCAGCTTGCATCCTTTTGATGGAACGTGTATCAAGCTTGATACATTGTGATTATCGCAAAAAACCTGTTTTGAAAAAACTGTGGGTTACGTCCTTTTTCCTTTCCACATTCGATATGCATTCATATATTATATATTATCACTCCACGTACAATATTACATATCCACTGATAAATTTTACAGGAGACACAAAAAACGTTTTTTGACGATTTTGCGCCAAAGGCAAATTATAAAATATAAACAATCTTGAACTGCAGGGAGACTGATAAACTGATAAACTGGTTTTTAATTGACTATATCTGATATTTATTTAATATTTGAGAAACCCCTTTTTAAGTCTTTTTTCCTGATTTTCCCACAGGCCCTTTCTTTTCAAATTTAAAAGCTAAATTATGAAACTAATTCGGCATTTTCAGCTTACACCCTTTTGATATAACGTGTATCAAGTTGTATAGATTGTAATTAACGAAAAAGACTATGGGTTACGTGCTTATTCCTTTCCACAGTAGATATGGTGTCTACGTGAACTGGATTCACTGTGGATTTTTTTTATATCTGAAACGATCAAGCCTTTCTATCGGCTACGATGGCAAAGGACTGCAAATAACAAAAACGTCAGCGATGAAGGGGACTCGAAGAACTTGACGTTAACTAGGACTTCAAGTTCTTTTAATTTGATAAAAATAGACCTAAATATAAAATATCTGTATTGTATATTAGGCCACGAGCATGATAAGTCAACTGGTTTTATTTCTTGATTGTAAATGCGTTATCGAAGGCGTCCGTGAAATAGCGACTGAATACACACAGTGCATAGTGGTGGGACAGCCAACTTGTATCTGCACTAACGCAGTCGAAATTACGACGCAATTTCGAAATGTAAATGTGCTTTTACCCGATTAAGTTTTTACAATGAGAATTCACAAACCTATGAATAAACGAAGTGTTTGTAACACAAAAACAGCATAAGCTTTGAAATGTAAATTCCACATCGCATGGCACGCTATGCCTATGAAATGAAGTGAATTTTGATTTAGAAGTCAATTATACTGATGCCATGCAATTTTGACAGTATTGTATTAATAGCAGGGATGCGGAATTGTGTAAAAAGAAATCGACTCCGACTCCGAATGATTTTTTTCAATAATTTACGTCTATCTTACATATCTCTATACAATCAGATTATTCTAGTCACAAGAATAATTCTAGTACATTTCACAAATCAATATGACTCCGACTACGTCTCCAAAAAAAACACCCGACTCCGAATCCAAAGCCCTGGTATTAAGGAGTCAATGCGACGCATAAGTACCCTTGTGCTCAGAAGGGCTCAAATTTAAATTTTAAAAAAATATTTACGAAAATTAAAATAACAAATGACAAACGTCCCGGCAAAGCGAGGAAATAGCGAGGGAATTTTCCATCTGTACGTACGAAATAAAAGTATGTAACTGTTAATTGTAGTAATCGCTAGCTAAAAATTCTCGGAAAAATAAGTGTACTGTCCTTTATCAATCTGCATACCTGGTTTTGACCATTAAGTTTACTCATTTACAATAATATTTCTATGCATGAATTCTATTTTTGTTACAAAAAAAGTATATGGGACCCATTGATAGCTTTTGAGATTTTAGATTTTCTGGTTACGCCACTGGGAAAAAATAAAAAAAAAGTTTTATTGATTGTTTTTTTTTTGAAAAAATATTTGACATTACAGCTTACGCCAATGCGTCAAATATTTTGAAATTGAAAGATCATACGAGATATACTTGGTGAGAATTTTTGTAATTCACATGAGATTAACTCAAGGAGAATTGACTTCACAAACCCCCATGTCTTAGATGTCAAATTGAAATTGAAAAAAATCCAATCTGACATTGATCTTCCCGGAAATCGAACCCAGACCCACCTGGTCGGCAAAGCGAGCTCTAACCAACTAGACCACAGCGGGCATTTGCCATTTACTTTGTAGAGCATCATTGTAATAAAGTAAAAAAAATGTTATGATAAGCCGAAATAGCTATTGAACATATTTAAAATAATATTTGTAAAACTAAAATATTGAATTAAGATTTCCCAAAAACTGTTAAATTAATGTATTATATCTATTATTCATTTTATTTTACACTTTTAACTTTTCCGGTTCTAAGCTCAAGAAATGCGACCACAATACCCACATTTTCTTAAATATCTATTTTAATATGGGTGATACAATGTTTATAATTTAGGTTTTCTTATATCATAGTTTTTTGGACCTTTTGTAGTTTATATAAATACGCGGTAACGCGATAAGCTATCGTTCGTAAGATAGCTGGGAAAACTCGTCAGTTGCAATTTCATATGTGTGCTGGGATGACGTCTTTTTTACGCGCAGCTTAAAATATGATTATTTATTAAAAAAACCACGGATTTTTATATAAAAAAAAAAATGTATGAGGAATGATGCAGAGAGATATTTTAAAGCACTTAGACTATTTTTTTTTTGAAATTCATAAGAATAAGGCCAATAATGAGGAAACCACTGGGGTCCCTAAACGATTCCCATCGGATGAGAAGTATTTTTCTAGTCTCCGAGCCGCGAGCGTTAATATCAATGCAATAACCCTCTGTATTGTGAAAATTGACGACAAACATGGTAAAAAATGTATTTTTTTTCCAAAATACAAACAAATGATGTATTAATTAAGTGAATATTAAAACAATAATTTATTAAATTTTGTATTTTTTAAAAGCGGAGTCGGAGTCGTATTAGCAGTCTAACTATTTGTAAATGCAGAAGTCGGAGTCGAAGTATTTTTCATGACTGTGCGGCCTTGCTTTTATTTAATGTCTATTGGAGTCGCTCCAGGTAAACAAATCGTTGAATTGATATGTTGAAACACATGTGTAATTGACGTGTAATAATTGTAAAACTCACTAATTTTATTTCAAATACATACACTATCAGCAGAGTTTACTAAAACAGGCAAAATGATAGAACATTTTTTTACGTATAGTCCCAAGACGGGAGAAAAGTAATTTAAACATATTGAAAAATTAGTCTATTCATCACATTGATTGGTGAAATCTACTAAAAACTATTCTTGTATATATAATTATTTTATGGTATACAGATATTAGTTATACGGAAATGATTGCAAAAATCATTAAGAGTGAGTGTTTTTTACCCGAATCCATAGCCCTGGTTTTGCCTTATTATTTAGATTTTAAATGAAGTTCTGTTCCATGTCCCAATGGGATTGATATTCAACAGCCGCTGTCGGTCGCAGTAACTCAAAGCAAGTAAGAATAAGGGACTTAGAACGGAGATCCCCTTTGCCCGATGAGAACTTTACTCAATCCGACAACATAGCTTGTGAAAGTTTTGGCGAATTTCCCGCGCATTGTAGTTGTTGTTGTCTGTGGCCTGCACGTTTTGGTTTGGGAGATCACGGTTACCAATGTTGCCATGTTCAGGGATGATTTTCTGTGTAAATTCTCCGTGGAGATTCTCTATGGTCTATTCTCTATGGGGTAGTGGGAACGGAATTATGCATGGGATGCACAAGGTGCAAGTAAAGTACTAACGTTAGCGAAACTGGAAAAGTAGTTTATTAGATATCGACTGTGGAAAGGAAAAAGGACTTAAACCTCATTTTTCCAAAACAGCTTTTTTTCGATAATCACAATGTATACAACTTGACACACATTCTATCAAAAGGATGGAAGCTGAAAATGCCGAATAAGTATCTAAATTTAGCTTTAAAATTTGAAAAAGATGACCTTGTAAAAAATTAAAACCAAGAAAAAACGCTGATATAAAGGTTTTTCCGAGACAATTTCTTAAATTAATATTAGGTTATGTCAATTAAACACCAGTTTAGAAGTCTCCGTGCACTTCAAGGTTGTGTATAATTCATAATTTGCATATGTCACAAAATCATCAAAACACGTTTTTAGCGCCTCCTGTAAAATTTGATATGTGTGGGTTACGTTCTTTTTCCTTTCCACAGTCGATATTATAACGAACGCATTTATTCTGAACTTCGACAGCAAATTGCATACAGTCAATAAACGCAGCTTTCAATATTTTTAACATAATGTATTTTATTTATTGTCACATGTCTGTAAATATTTATATTTATAAAAGTTTGAAAAACTTAAAGTCGATGAAATAAACTCTAACTGATGAAATCGTGAAGTACGCTGGACATTTACACGGTTTATAAATAACACGGTGTTTCATTCCTTCCGTGTACTCTTTACTTAGTAATATGCGTAGAGAGGTTTATTCCTGTTAATCAGACATTTAGAAATAAATATTACAGATGCTCTGGGTATTTCAAACAAATGATGTCGAACCTACTACGTAAACAGGTTTGTCTATTGTCTGATTCTGATAATGAATAATCTTTGTCACAATTTTTTGACTCAAAATTATGATTCAATTATCAATTAAGTTTTATTTTTTGAAGTCCTAAATTTATTTTAATACAAGTTAACAAATCCACCACTTTTTATTTTATTTAGGTATACTTTTTTACTCTGTATAGATAGCTTGAAGTATTTTGATGAGAATATCTTTGTCAATTTTTTTTTTTTTTGGAATCAACACATTGGTACGTTTACCCAATAAATTCCACAGTGAATATTTGTTGTTGATCCGGTTGTTTTCAACTTGTAATAATTAAAAATGAGTATCTAGTATTGGCAAATTTACTTTTAAATTCAAGTTAAAACAATTATTTTCGTAACCTTATACAATGTAAAAAAAAACAGATGTGTGACCAGGGCCGGCGCCACCATACAGGCGAAATAGGCAACCGCCGGGAGCCGGTAAATTGCTCGAATTACAAATTATTCGAATTGCTTGGTTATTTAAACGATTTTTCACGACTTTTTCTACGAATTTCATTTTTATCTTATGCGACCCTTGTTTAGAGAGTGAAATATAAAAATATTTTTCGTAAGTATTTATTTTAACCGTGTTCGCTCCAAATGCGGAACATATGATCTTTTAATGGAGTTTATCTCAACAGAAGTGTTTCTACGAGAACTGCTTATTAATTAGTTACTCAAACTGTTTCTATATATTTCCAGAAAACATAGAAGACTAGGACTAAGACAGAACAAACGGAGAGAACAAACAGAAACAAATTGATTATCTTGTTATTCGAGCAATTTCCATTCGAGCAATTTACCAGGATTCGCAACCGCCTAGGGCGCAAACCATTAGGGGGCGCATAAGTGGATTATATAATAATAAATAGTAGTCCATTTTATTTTTTAATGTTTGTATTTGTGCGTTGTAATTAAGTTTCTTTTTTTTTTTTTTTATTCGATAAACTTTTTCTTTTCTTTTCTGCATCACACCGAAGATGATATCTCCTCAATGATACAGTTAAGATACATTTTATTTAGGTACAATTTGAAAGGCAACAATAAATAATAATTACAAATATATAGATATTAATACAGGTTAATTAAATGCAAAGAATTGGTATGATGAAGTTTCTTTTCTATGTGATTCGAAAAAGAGTGGTTGGGTGACCGAGTAACAAACAGTTCACGTAAAAAAACTTATGTTTAGATACTTCCATTAAGAGGCCATATGCTCCACATTGGTAGCGGACATGAATGTATAAAAAAAAATCTTTTATTATTATTTAATGGGACTATTAATACTAAAAGGGGGCGCGCCAATAACCGTTGCCTAAGGTGCTAAATAGCCTCACGCCGGCACTATGTGTGGCATACCTGTTTTAGTCTGAATATTAAAATATAATGGTAGTTTTTAAAATCCAAAATGAAATATTTTTATTTTTAAATCATTCATAGCAGGAATGGGCAGTGTGTCGGACCTACATATAATATATTGCCGAAAAAATGCAGTGTAAACAAATTGATCGATTCAAATTTAATATTAAAATAAAATAAGTAATTGCTTTAGTTTAATTTACTGAGGCATCATGTCTTGGCGACGCCTGATTCGCAGCTTAGTATTATTAGTAAATAAATATCCTTTGGCAATTTTATTCGCTAGTGTGACTGAGACTTCATTACTGCGTTGAGTCGAAAAAATATCATTTTCACAAATTGTGAGGCATTAAAACTAATATGTAATTGTCCACCGAAGTAGAGGAATTCCAGTCCATTGGTTCATGAAAGCCAATAGTGGTCGCCGGTAGTTCCTCTCCTTGCCGCCGGACTGAGCGCATTATCGGCGTGGCCAGTAGAACAGTTACATTGTTTCCACAAAAGTTTCCCGCAACTTCCAAAGTTCCACACAATCTCAAAGGTACAGTAAATCACGGGAAATTTTAGTGATTGATAACATGCTTAGGCAGTGATAGTTTACACCGCACTAACCAATGTACATGCGCTTATCAATATAGATAGGTATTGCCATTAAAAAATAATGCATTCAATAATTATTGTGTGTAGTTGCAGAAGTGCTGCTTAGCTAGGCGTCAGAAGTACGTTTGCAACATGCTGCCTCGTAGAGAATTAAAAATAAATACCATCTGCGAGTTCGTTTGTGAAATCTCTCAAAAGTTTCACAGCGAAGTAGGCAAACACTGCAACCCAATGATATCTAACATTTATAATTATGAAGATAAAATACAAAACGACTGTGGAAAAGAAAAATAACGTAACCCATAAATAAAAAATCTTACAAGAAGCACAAAAAACGTTTTTTTACGATTTTGGGCTAAAAGCGAATTATGAAATATACTCAACCTTGAAGTGCATGGAGACTGATAAACTGGTTTTGAATTGAATAAATCTAATATTGATTTTATAAATTGTTTATGAAAAACCTTTTTTTAAATGCTTTTTCATGATCGAAATTTTTACAGGCTATTCTTATTTCACACTTAAAAGCTAAATTTACATGCTAGTTCAGCATTTTAACCTACATTTTTTTGATAAAAGATGTATGAAGTTGTGTACATTGTGATTATCACAAAAGCTGTTTTGAATAAACTGTGGGTTACTTAATTTTGCCTTTCCACAGTCGATAAGTATTGTTTGATGCCAAGAGTAGGTCGAGAGTGCTCGAGGACTTTCCATAGATTTTATATTACTTTTAAAAATGAATATAACAATTAAACACGAACCCTTGGCATCATGAAAACGACTCTTCAGTTGCAGATAGAAAAAATATGGCTAGGATAAGACTAATGTCTTCGAAGAGAAATCAATAAAACGAATGAAAAAATGCTGTGCGTTCTGGGACATGAATCCGCGAGATCTGTCACGGAAGCCAACGATGTTTACCACTGATACACGGAGCCGGCAATATATTAGGCGGTGCATTTTGGTCGTCATGATTGCATCGCTCGCAGACAATTTAAAGAACGTAAATAATAAAAATATATCGACTTTCCATCGCGCGAAATAAAGCGGTGATCGAATCCAGTATGACAATAGCTTCGCCATTTATTCCGCTAAAGTAAGCCGCCAGGCAGCGCTGTAAATCCAGATGTAATAAATCCGATAAAACGAGGATAACCACAGACAATGTAAAGAGTTTTTTTATATTTTATAGTGACGAAACAATGGCAACATTGTAACAATGCATTTTTGTTTTGTTTTGAAAATGGACTGAATTCTCCATTGTCATTTTTTAAGGATTTAGCAACATTCAATTGTATTTTATTTCGATACAAGTCTTAAACACTTCAACAGATTTTAAATTGTAATATTGAAAATAAAATAAACGGGATTTTTCTGCAGAATTTCGTTAGAAGCATGCCAAAATGTTTATCCAAAATAAAAAAATAGCTATGGATTTCCGACTTCACACATCTCTTTAATCTTTAAATTTGAATCGTTAAAATTTAGTACATTTTCATACGCTTCGTCACTTACGACTCGGGTTTCGCCTTTCAGCATCTTCATGAATACAAATGCACGAATGAAATTTACATATTAAAGTAGAACTATGAACGACAAAGTTTTAGCTCACCCGTGCACTTGAGTGTCTGAATATTCAAAAAGGCATAACTCGAGTCTTGGTGACAAGGCGTATGAAAATTAAAAAATTAAAATTGAATATTGAAATTCCATCAAGCACCTGCAGTCGAAATTTTCAGTAAAAATATACATCTGTGTCTCGATTTATCTGTCTACTTGTCTATCTATAAAAAATCACGCACACTGTCTAAAAGCGCAGTACTCTCCAAATTGGGAGTCAGAGGTTTTCTCCGGGGCCGCAGATTATGTTTTTCGGATTTAGGGGGCCGTTGTATGTTTTTTTTTGGGAAGCACTGTATCAGCGTATGCCTAGAAAGTGTGTGTGTGTGAGAGCGTTAGTGCATTTTGTCGCTAATTTTCCACAATATGGTATCTCAAAATGTACAAGATAGGAATCGCTTTCATTCGCTATAAAAAACCACTGGAATGGTTTTGTCTTCAATATCTATAATGGAAGGGCTAGAAGAAAAGACTTTTCCATCCGTGCCACCCTCTCCTCAATGCTAAGCATAGCACCTGGCCATATTATTTGTCAAATTACTTTCATGACAACGTGTTTGTATTAAATTAAATAAAGCATGAAGACGTATTTTGAGATACGAGGCAAAAGAAAAAGTTCGTATGAAAATTCTGAATTCATTAAATCAGAAAACAAAAAAAAACGAGACACTTGTTTGAAGATTTTTTTTGCGTGGCCAATCCTTGAAACATTCACCGAATGGCTCCTGTCAAACAAAGCCAAGTCAACTTAATTTTTATGTTTTTTTATCTTTACAGTTAATAGTGTTTATACCATAGATATAATAATTTACCCAACAGTGTATTTTCCATATAGAATACATACATATCGACTGTGGAAAGGAAAAAGGACGTAACCCTCAATTTTCCAAAACAGCTTTTTTTCGATAATCACAATGTATACAACTTGACACACATTCTATCAAAAGGATGGAAGCTGAAAATGCCGAATTAGTATCTAAATTTTGCTTTTAAATTTGAAAAAGATGACCTTGTAAATAATTAAAACCAAAAAAAAACACTGAAATAAAGGTTTTTCCGAGACAATTTCTTTAGTTAATATTAGATTATGTCAATTAAACAGAAGTTTAGAAGTACCCGTGCACTTTAAGGTTGTGTATAATTCATAATTTGCATATGTCACAAAATCATCAAAACACATTTTTAGCGCCTCCTGTAAAATCTGCTATATGTGCTATTCCTTTCCACAGCCGATATGTTAAGCCGATACAAATCTTTTTGATTGTTATTCGAGTCTAAAAATATCAAATCATGGTCTTCACGTGGGGGTGTGAATTAAATAATTTGTTCCGTCGTTTTTTGATGTTCTTTACCTCAAATTATTTCAACAGAAAGTTACAACTGCAATAGGCAAGTGAGTTACAAGTACTCTAAAGTTGAAATTTCAACTAATGATGTTTAACTAATTTCAATATCGAACCAAAAAGCATCCTCAAAGTTTCACTTAGTCTCGCATGAACAGAAGTTGAATCTTATTATATAAACGGCACACATCAGAGGTTGCGAAACATTGATTACAGTAAACAGAATTGCATTTGAATAAAGAATAAATTCGTTATTATGTAATACTATTTTTTCTATAAATTACACTGCAATAGAGCATCGATACCAAAAATGTTAATTCAATATTTAAAAAGATTGTTCATAGGTCTCTAATAATTTTTTTTAAGCCATGTCCGCTTAAGGTCTTCTAATGGTCTTTTATTTCTAAAAACTTATACCTCGCTTAGGAGGTATGAGTCACCAGTTCCTAGGGCCGTTCGATTGATCAACTCATTGCCTAGAGAAGTGGACATTTTTAGTGATAGTATTTGTGAACTGTTTGATAAATATTACAATTATATTTCTTGATTTTTTGTGTTGATTTCGATGTACTGTGTAGCTTTAATTTATATTTTGTCTTATTATATAATACTTTTCTAGTACATGGTGAATTGGAGCCAGCTGTTATGTCAAGTACTGTAATTTTAATTTTTAACAATAAATAAAATAATTTCAACTATTCAAATTTAAAGAAATCGATAACTTAAGAGTTGATGCCTTGAAATCCGTCACAGAAACCAACGAATATACAAAATAAGGTCTGCTGAAGACTTTAAAACTAACACATTAGAAAACCCCTTGCGAATACTGTTACCGATTAATGTGATTTGAATATATATTTAATCTACGCCTGCTTCAACTAAATATTTGTGATTATAAAAATCTCTTCCATTTACCCGATTCGTAAATACAGAGCGTAGTGAGAGCGATTACCTTAGCTTAGCACTATTCTTTCTTTAGTTTTATAACATTTTATTTGGAGTCTATCAGCTCCACAGCGGACATGGTAAATAAACACTAGAATGTGTATTATGGAGTCTATACTATATAAAGAACCAGTACCTTACACAATATAACCATAGACAGTAAGAAAGAAGAGAAATGAGTACTTTTATACCGAAATAAATGTATTCAAATAGAAATAGAATTCGAAAGACGAAGAAATGTAACGGACTCCTGGTTTCAAGGGTAAAATTTGAACGCTATGTTGTCTCAACTGTGAAACAAAACTTATATATTTTGTTTTAGAACTGTAGGTGATGAGGCAAACGTATCGTTTCGTACTATTTTGCTTCTATGGTTAATGTTAGAAATACATATTTGAAAAGTAGTTATTTATTTAAATATATTTATAAGTTTATTGAAATAATAAATCCGCCCACATTCTGTGTCATTGTATTTTAATAAAATCATGTACATTTTAAAAATAACTTTTTCGCGATAATCAAAATGTATACAATTTAATACACGTTCTATAAAAATGATGTAAAGTGAAAATTCAATGGCTTTTAGAAACTGCGACCATGAAAAACAACTTACTCAAAGGTTTATCTTGTACAACTTATTAATCGTATCTCAAAAAGTACAAGTTTTCAAGAGACACATAAATGTACTTTATTCTACCGCTATTGCTATAAAATACCACTGGAATGTTTTTGTCTTCAATATATTTGCAGAAGTTTCATATGGTAGAAAGCAAAGACCTTTCCAACCATGCCATTTTCTCCTAAATTCTAAGCATAGTATATGACCATTTTTTTTAATCCATGTCCGCTCCCAAATGTGGAGCATATGACTTCTTAATGGATGTGTCTAAAACAGATTTTTTCTACGAGAACTGTTTGTTGATTAGTTGCTCAACCTCTTATTATTGAAAGTTAGTAGTAGAGATAGAAATATAAGGCTAGGACAGTACTAGTGCTTAACTAATCGCTCTCGCTATGGCCAGTTATTCAAGGATTGGAAAGGTGGGACGGAATTTTTAGACATCACAAACAACCATGCTTTCGAACATAAATATATAAATCATACTAGAACTCTAGCCCGATCAAATTATTTGCACTTTTTTTTACTAACGTTTTTGTTTTCGGTTAAATAAAGCATTATATCATTTGGGTTACGAGTTAAAGGAGTATTTCAACAATAAAATTCTGAATTCATTACACCAAAAAACTCAAAAACTACAAACGTGTAAATACGTGATGGTAGGAAATTAACGACGATTTATTTGACATTTAGATACTTAAAAATAATAATTAATGGTGTTGGTCAGAAACAGATCTGGCATTAAATTGATTAAAGCTTTTTAAATCGTGTTTCTAATCACTATTCCGTTTACATTTCAACGCAATCTGTACGAAGTGGTTGTGAATCTAAAATGCATAAATTTAGTCGAGTAGGCAGCCATTCCATTCGCCATTTAACAGAACCTTACGACATACTGCAACACACCCTTAGAAAGTGTATAGTCTGAAACTTTATATGAACACAACGTCCGCTGCAACGACAATAATATTGTTATAATACAGTAGTGCTATATACTGAATGACGTCTTTTGACTCTTGTCCTTGCAAAGAAATGTTGTACTGTTGTAATAATCAGCTGTAAACATTATCTATGATAATAATTTGTGTTTAATTATTTAAGTGATGATGCTAAAAAATAAATTCAAGAGAATCTATCTTATAATAGAATTTATATTATTGTAGATCTACTAGTTTTTTGACACAATCAAAATGTTATTTATAATAGGATGAGAATCGAATATCAATTGATATTTAAGCTTAATAGATTAATGTTAAACGTCTTTTTCTTCTTTGTTTAAAACAAACGTCGGCAAAAAATGACTGAAATATGTGTGTAGTATCCATAAATTAAGACATATTAAAATTACCGACTCTAGCAAAATATAAGGTAAATATGGTTTTTTCAGGTCTGTCATTTTTCTCCGTGAAAAATACTTAATATTGTTAAAAACAACTCTTTATCAGAAAATATTTTTTCGCGGAGAAAAATAAAAGAGCCCGGAAAAAGGATACTTTTACTAAAGGTAATAATAATTTACGACATAACATTGTTATAGTAATAATGTATGTAATTCTTATATAATTTCTTATCGAACGTTTGAATAAAACAATATATACGAATTACTTTTAAGGCGTTCATTGTCAATACTTGGTGAAAAGGCATTATATCAAGAAAAACACAATACTCATTTGTACATATTTCCACATTTATTTATCAAGATCAGAATCGGTTTCGCTCATGGCGAATATTATCAACTGATAAGAAATATAATTTAACAGTATTATTTATACAAATAAAAAGTGTAAGAAACAATTGGTATTGAAAAGAATTTACAAATAACAGTACAAATTATGAAAAAGTGACTCTAAATAAACACAAATTAAAATAATTTAAAATTTCGACTGAAGGTGCTTGATGGAAATTCAACGTTAATTTAGAATTATTTTCATTACGTACACTTCCACAAAAATCTTGGCCGAACACGACCCGGGTTTCGCCTCTCGTAATCTTCCGGTACTACTCAGTGCGCGAATGCACTCGAACGAGAAGATTTTTGTAGAAGTGTACACAATGAATATAATTCTAAATTCACAAATTAAAAATTTTATTACTTGTAATATGTAATTACAAAGATCATCAAAGAGTAATAATGTTAAAGTGATGACTAATGGTAAAAAAAAACAATCATTCACTCATGCAATTTCTCCCATAGGCCGTCGCATTACATCGACGCGTATTTCTTGCAAATAAAAAGCTTAAAGCTTTCGACTACAAAATTATCACACATAGTAAAAGCTGCATTTTATGACCGAAATTAATACTCGTCACCGGCTTTCTCCGTCGCAAGTCATATAATAAAATTTAATAAGGGTAGAGAAAATTAATTACATTAATTCGTAAGCGCGTCATATCAGATAAACCCTTCGAAAGGTAAAGGCTTGCTTTCATGTTAATTTGTCAGCAGATGAGACTGCTCAGCTTAAAATATGATAAGTAATGGTATTTTTTAAAAGATCTAAAAAGACTTCGATAATTAGAATGTTGCAGCGTCGGCGAACACTCGACATATTAAATAATTTCAATTAAGCTACATGAATATTTTTTACACATATTTATGATTACACCACTGTTTCCATGTTTGTACATGTCCAACTAAATTTTCAGTCAATTTTTTTTTTGTTATTCCAATTTAAAAAAAATGTGAAACGTGTTTTGCCTCTTTGTGGAGCATCTTAACTATCACAATGCTATTTACGAAACTTGAATTTTACTTTAATTCCTAAATTATAATGGATGTTTGGGCTTTTTTCGATTCTACTGGACGCGCGAAGGGGTAAGTTACAAACAATATTGATACTGATTACAAATTAATTACTTATTTAAAGAAGGCAGAATACAGAGGGCAGAGGGTAGAGAAGGGCTTGGAAGGGCTCGGGAGAGTCCCTTGTTAAATTTGACTAAGGCCGGCGAGCCCCTCGTTAGCTTAAGAGAAAACAATATTCTCAGATCCTAATGGTATACAACTGCAATTTCTGACTTATATATTACACACTTCGACAGCTTCAGTATACATATACATTTGTAACCATTAACATTGCTACGTTTATAGTAAATTTCATATTGTTACATATTATAAGTGTGTTAAGTAACAATCGATTGCTTATTTAAATATTGCATATAATTTCATACGAGTGATAAACATTTCACTTCTTCCCCAGAACACCGAGAATTGTTTTGAGATTAAGCGAGCCTCTTGTGAATGCATTGGCAGCCTGCCACTGGAGGAATGGTAAATACTAAAGTAAATAAATTTAATAAAGGTAATCCGCTTGTCATATTTAAAATGTTTTATTTCTGTTAATTATTTTATTAATGCCCAAAACCTTTCAGGCGTTCAATTTTCAATCCTTTATTATATACTAAAATATGAGTAATTTTTCATTTTTATGTTAAGTACATTGTAATTTTCAATCAACTTATGACGATTCGATTTTCGGTAAATTATTATCAATGCTTGTGATCAATTTACGAAAATACAACTTCTGACGAAATACTCTAAATCAGGATTGGTCATTTAAAATAAGTAGTCTCAGAGAAATATTTTGATAGTTTTTTCAATTCATAAGACCACCATTAAGCCTTTTTTATAAATCATTACATTATTTTAGATTCTTTCTAGGCTTTAGACGTGACGTCATATTTGGAGAGCTCCTGAATATTCATTTTTAAAATAAATATTTTCGACAAAAATGGTGACGAAAAAATAAAACGAAGGTGTAACGTTACGCCTTTGGCTTTGTGCACAGCTTAGTAAAGTTGAAAACGAAGCCTACAGAACTAAAAAAATAACATAAACAGGCAAAACGCTTTGAAGTTTAAACGCTGGATAAGCGATGTAAGCAGGCAGTGTGCTTTCCAAAGCACAGCATCCATATTTCAAAAGAGGCTCGCGCGGAGCTTAATTACAACAGCCTTGTAAGAAAGCTCTCCGTCTAGAGTAGCTTTTGATATTATGTCATAGATTATAAATACGAAACGGCTGCACTTGAAAAATATGATATTTTAGTATTTAAATTATCATTAACATTGCTATACATTTTAAAGCTGTTAACTGTATATTGATACAAAACAAAGACTCTTTTTGAAAAATTTACAATTTGTGCTATTAAGTACTGGTCTTCACTCGCCGCGAGCATTCAAACATATTCATCGAAGGTAATTTAAGTTAATTTATTTGTAAATTGTAATCTTTAATTTATTTTCACAGTCCTGATATTTTTCATACCCTTTCATTACTCATATCAACAGTCCAGTTCATTCCTTGCAATTTTATCGAAATAAGTGGTGGATTTATAGTATTTAATTTTTAAGTTCAATTATCTTCTAATTCTTGCAATTTGAAACCAGTATTTCCGTATTAAAAAATAATTTGAAACACCGGAATAAGGGCATGTACCCTTTTTACTATCTAGGGATTTCTTGATTCATAAAAAAATCATTTATTGTTGCTTGAAATCAAGTTGAGGAGAAGAGATCACAAAAACCCATTTACAAAATTTCAAATTTAAATTGAAACCCGAACCTAATCCCATGTGATGGTTAGTTAAAGGTTCTTTTTACTAAACCACAGAACCTGACAAAACAATGTACATATATTTCAAATTCAATTTTGTCCATAAACCATTACAAAAGGAAGAGAAAGACGAATAATATATGTACAGGAATCAGAAGAGTTATTTACATCTGTTATATGGAAGCTTTTTATTTGATGAATTATTTAGATTTAAAATCCTTTTTTTACCGTTTAAATAAATCCGGAAATCTGAGGATTGGTGTCAAAACGATTCGGGATCCCGTATCTCGCAATTATTGCAAGCCCCATTACTTCGATGTACGAATTACCCACATCGTTCATCGAGCTTACCAGATATGTACATACGATACTCGATTGGTAAAAAAAGACTTTTTCAACAAAACCATCCCTCTGGATATTTAATCAAGTCACTTTGGATGCGTTCGTAAACAAACAAACTGCCCTGCTCGGTAATGAATGCAAACCTCACATACATATACTAGTTTCTCGTCACAGTTTACTGCTATATTATTCACTATCCAGTAACAAACAAATAAATGCGGTTCCAGCGCTACGGCTCCCGGCAACACTTTTACATACGTTTTTATTTATATTGTAAAACACCGATATTTACGTTTTTCTGCCATTCACGTGTGGCTTTTGCAGCCCCGTCATTTGAGTATATTTTACGTCCAGTTTCACGTTCTGTTTTTCCACCATTTACGACAGAAATATTCAAAATGTGTTTACTTAACTTATTATTCTTGTTGATTATTTTCTTACGCTGTGAGAAGCAGGCGGATTATCCTATAGGCAAATAAGGCGAGCGCTTAGGGCTTCCAAATCTTAGGGGCCTCAAAAACAGCGTATAATGTAAAACATGTATACGTTTATTCAGTGGCGGCTGGTCAGTGTGGCAATGGATCAATGCACTTGTATATGCAGGGGCGGTTATATTTCATGACATTATATTCGAACATAACATTTACACCATTCACTCAGTTAAATTCTTCATGTATTTATTGTCGATATATTTTTTTTTATTATAGACAATAATTTAATCTATCAAACTTTACAAGGTGTTAAGTGAAAAGTAACTATCGCGTAAAAAGAGAGCCAGGTATATATAATAGATAATCTTTATTTATATTGTAATTAAACACGAATATATTTACTGTGAAATCCAGAGCATCCGATCCAGGATGGTTCAATAATAGGGAGGACACAAACTCGCGTAATTCATTTGGTTCTGATTGCAGGGGCTGGGAGAGCGGGGGGGGGTGAGGTTAAGGGGTCAGGTGGTGGGTACGACAACTCGACTGCTTCATGAAATAACTGTTTCTACGCACATCGGACGTGGGCAGCCTCCCAATGGTGTTGGCACAATCGTTACCGGGGGTGTAGGAGTTAATGATATTAAATAAAATATGACACAACGATGGGTTGGATAAAAAAAAAAATCATCAATTGTCGTGTCTTATGGCGCAGTGGTTATCATTGTGGGTTTTGAGTACGATTTTAAACTCTTCACTCTTACAACCTGGAGTAGATAACTATTATACATTTTTCAGTTTCGTATTATTGATTAATATATGTATATCAATTAATAACATTTGATTGTTTTGATAATTATTATTGTGTAATACTCCCATTATAAGGAACACCGCGAATTGCTCTAAAATTAAGCGAGCCCATTTTAGCTTATTGACAGCCCACTGTGATGACTGAAAACTCTCTCCCACCCTTCCTATCCTTTAATAACTGGGCGTAGCAATTAGTTAACCACTAGTGCTGTCCTAGCCTTATCCTTCTATCTCTACTACTCTCTTTGAAAAAGAGACATTTAGCAACTAAGTAACAAACTGTTCTCGTAGAAAAACTTCTGTTAGGATACTTCCATTACGACATGTATGTTCTACATTGGAAGAGAACATGGATTTAAAAATCCTCCCTTTCTTCGGAATACTGAAAACTGCTCTAAGACTAAGCGAGCCCATTATTAACTTATTGGCAGCCCACTTCCGCCTTTGCTAAAAACAGGGCAAAGCAAAAACGCCTCTGTCAACATCTGACGCGACTCCCCTCCCACTCGAGGGACCTCCACCTACCTACCCGGATACGTTTTCCAATCTAACGCGTCTACTTCGAATGGGTTGGCTGCAAAATGTGTCAACCTATCACATCGCCTCTACAGGTGGTATACCACCTTTTGCAGCACGTGTAGACATTACTTATTCCACATGAACACATAACAAGTTTGTAATGAGAGATATCTTCCTTTTAATTTTACCGACGTATCGCCAAAGTGCTGGAGAAATTTCTTCACCAACAATTTCCTTAACAATAAGATAAATATTCAAAAAATAAAATACGAATTTGTACTAATTCTTACTTGTATTTAATAAGATCTGGACCGGTTCCGCTCATGACACAGAATATTCATTACGCTAACTGTTTTCATAATGTTCAGTTGAAAACGAAAGAGCGAAACCGGTCCTGATTATCGAAAAAAATGTTCAAAAGATTGTTTTATTTTTGTACAAGCCTTATGTTTTTATGATTTGTTGAAAAAAATAGATGAGGCGAATAAGTATTGTATCTTCGTTAAAAATGTTTCATTTGTTGGAAATTGACATTTTTATAAGCTAAATATTTTCGCCGCCCGCTTTTACTTTTAGTCATATGAGACAATTATTCCGAAATTAATGACTCTAATCTACCGTCGACTACTAGCGATAGTAGAATGTGAGAGATGGTTTGTTTCACAATTCTCTGGAGAGTCAACGATCCGACTTACTGTGCTGAAGAGTGTCATGTGGTCAGGATGTTGCTCAGACGAGGGAATAATTTTGAGGGAATAGATATCGGAATTATTTTTATCTTTTTAGTACATTTAAATGAAAGCTTTTTTTTTTTTAAATATATTTATTATAATTTATTAAATTCTGGGTAACATGCTTGGATTTGTAAGATTCCCTTTCATTTTTTTTAATAAATTAATATTTTTAACATCTGTGTTTTTATTTATTTGAAAGTAACATAGTGTTGTATGTCTATAAAATTGTATTTTTTTTTATTTAAGGATATGTCCGGATTCGTGATGTTTTGCTTTATTTTTTTGATAATACTGTCTCCACCAATAAATTATACATATTTTCTTATTTTCTCCTGGAAACTTACGTTTTTCCATGAATCGCTCATCCGAAAAACACATAATTATTTATGGTTGTCGCTTTGGCAACGCGTTGATTGGAGAGTCTGTTTTTGTTATTTTCCGGCGATTCCTTCGAGAATTTTCGATATCAACCAAAAAATCAACGAGTATTCCATTTCATTAATAAAATAAGACTTTGTCAATGCTCTACAAGCAGTTATATTAGTTTTTGTTTCATTTGCAGACAACTTCGAAACTTTTCTACCCTGAAATGAACCCCAATCCGCAGACGCGTTCACAGATGATTCTGGGGTTATAAAATATTTTAATGGCGCCCATTAAAATAAAACGATGAACCATACCACCCCCTGAACGAAAACATCTGGACCAAACCCCTTTTTGACGACATTCCACCCAACCGCCCACACTGTCCGTCACTATTATTTATTTAAAGTAACACAGTGTCTTATGTCTCAAATTGTTATTTTTTTGTTATTGATATGTTTGCATTCGTGATTTTAATTTCAAATAGTGTCAGAAATAACCAGAGCTGTGGATTTGGAGTCGTCTTTTTTTACACAACTCCACAGCCCTGGAAAAAAAAGTTGTATCTTTTGATTATATTTCTACATACGGTTTTAATCCATGTCCGCTCCCAATGTGAAACATATAAATTCGTTATAGAGGACTCTTTTTTGCTAATTCCATTTTGAATTTTTATGAGATTACGCTCATGCCGAAAATTATCAACTGACGAATTAGTACAAAAGAGTGTTTTTTTTAATATAATGCCTTTCCACCAAGAATTGATAGTGAATACCTTAAAAGTGATCCTAATACAGGTGTCACATCAGAAGTTCTCCGAAAACTGTATGCTACTCAGTTGCTTAACTTGTTCTTTTTCGAAGACAGTAAGAGGGATATGAAAGGATTAGTGGTTAGTGAATCGATCTCAATACGAGGTAGAATTATTAATTATAAGGCTGAGAATGTATTTTTAGACATTCTTAATAACCATTCAACAACATCGGAAGCCAACGACGTTCAACTCCTTAACACGGACCACGACAATTTTATTTTTGCTTAAAACTATTTTATTTACTTTAAAGAAAACTTAAACTGCAGTTGTAGATAGATTATGTTTGACCATAAAATCAAACAATAGTTTATACACCCAGACTTCTTTTATATATATACACCAAATGGTTGAAACTTTTAATGGATGTTCTGTAAAATAGAAAATTCAGACTTACGAACGTATTTTACTGGAGATTCGATGGTTCTCAAAAGTATAACTACTGTAAAGGGTTGAATTAAACAAAAAAGAACCAACTGAAAAATTGCAGAATGGAGATGTTGAGCTTCAAAGCTTTGACATCTTTTTAGAAACTTTATTTATTTATATCGCGAACATACATGGTTCTGTTAAAATTGAATCCATCCTTACATCATAACAGATAATTTGTACTTGGTTATAACATATCGACATTGGAAAGGCAAAAGGATGTAACTTACAGTTTTTTCAAAACAGCTTTTTTCGATAATCATAATGTAACATATACAACGTGATACACTTTCTATTAGAACCAAGTAAGCTGGAAATGTCGAATAAGTAATTAAATTAATATTTGATAAATAATATTAAAAAACAAATTTATCAGTATCCGAGCACAAGTTTGTGTATATTTCATAATTTGGCCTTGACCCAAAATCATCAAAAAACGTTTTTTTTGTATGTTCTTTAAAATTTGTTTTGTGTGATTTACGTTCTTTTCCTTTCCACAGTTGATATAAACATTATAATATAAGCCCTCGAGAGGTGAAGTGAGCCAACTGGTAAAATGGTAAAACTTTTTTTTTGGACTTTTAATTTTAAGTACAATCACGTCTTTACTTGGTGTTTTGGTGGATTGCATATTTTTATTTAACGTAGATAACAGCACTATTGCAATGTGTATTAACTGAGGTTACTTTACTTTTACGATACTTCGGGACGCGTAGAATATTACAACCCGTCTGATTTATTTTTTTATAAAATACAACTTGGCCCACTTCACTTCTGATAGGCCCAGTATACTTTAAATCTAATGAAAAAAATCTTTCAAGCCTTGGCATACGTATCGTTAATTTAGAGGTGAATCCTTCGTTCGCTTAATTCATCTTACAAGGTTAAAAGTATCTTGTCTGAATTAAAAATAAAATTTTACAAAAACATTATTTAGGTGTTACATATAACTATAAGCATGCCGTTTGAAGCTTAAGTAGTATTTTACATAATTTTAACGATTTACTTGATGCCCTCGTAAGATTTTTCAAAGGCTATTAATTGATGAAAGAAGAAATAGCAATGACGTCAACGATTTTTGGTAGACTTATTATAATTCAATGTTAATCGTTGTTGGAATGGTCTTGTAAGGATGATGAACAGAGGCGGCACCAGAATGGTTTTATTTGCCTTGCTTCACCGACCACTGCTTTTGCACCCTATGATTTTATGCGGCAGTATCCAGTGGCATAGCAAACACTAAACGTATCTACTATTTTTCCTATTAGGCAGTCGCAAGATCAACTTCCGAAAACTTGGTGGTAAATACTTTAATGTGCAGGCAAAATCAATGAATCTAAAAAATAACAAGCTTTTATGAAAATAGAAATTTTAATTAACTTTGATTATTCCACGTATTGTGTTACTAATTGTGACATGTGTTTCGCCTCTTTCAGAGGCATCTTCAGACTTACTATCGCTAACACAATACGTGGAATAATCAAAGTTAATCAAAATTTCTATTAAAATGAACTTCCACAAAGTTACCGCCGAAACCATCGAAAGTATTAGCTTTTATGAAGTCTACTCGACACGGCAAATTTATTAAATGCCTGCTAATTTGCCTTTTCCAATTTCCTCGTGCATCAAATCAGTGCTCCGCAACCGCTGTGCTGCGACACACTAGTGTGCCGCAGCGCATTACTTCAGTGAAGAAAAGATCAAATAATTTGTTCAAACAATGATCAAATCAGAATTGCCTAGTTGTAGTACTGAGTACTGAGGTGGCAATATATATTACACAATTGAAAACGATGCATAGTGTTATTTTTGCATATAACCTAATGTATATGTATATCGACTGTGGAAAGGAAAAATGACGTAACCCTCAGTTTTTCTAAAACAGCTTTTTTTCGATAATCACAATGTATACAACACGACATACGTCGTTCTATCAAAAGGATGGAAGCTGAAAATGCCGAATTAGTATCTGAATTTGGCTTTTAAGTTTAAAAAAAGAAAGGCTTGTGAAAATTTCAACCAGGAAAAAGGATCTAAAAAAAGGTTTTTTTTTAACAATTTATTAAATTAATATTAGACTAAGTCAACAAAGTGTTTCAAGACAATTTTGGTGTGCAGTGGGAGAGAAAAGGTTGCATAGCACTGCATTAAATGACACTCCTATAATATGTGTTCAGCATTCCTATCTGCTAGAGTTAGACGGCCAAGCTCAAAGAGCTCGGCAGCGAATTCACTCGAGTCCAGTAATAAATTTACTCGATAAGTAATTTGTAATGAAAGCTTTGGCTATCTTCGTTTACCATTTATTGTTCGAGATGTGTTCATAGCATCGGCCTCTATCGGAGGTTTTTTTAAACATCTCTGACAGACCTGCGAAGCTCACTAGCTCCTAGAGAGTAGTCCCGCGATGGTGTCACTCGACTAAGGTGTGGCGACAGGTCAAAGGATTGACAAGTAACTGCTGTTAAGCACTAGAATAATAGGCTTTGCATAGTTTGCAACTGTCACATAATGCAACTTTTGCTGTCCTAGATCCACTCCTGAGAATAAAGTCTATTTTATAGCACAACTTTGCGATGAAAATTGATTTTAATATTTAATAAATTTGTAGCTGTTTACAATAATACTTGTTTGAATATATTTTGTTTTCGTTATGGTTTCTTGAGACTTTAAAATTCTATATGTTTGAAATATTCGACACTAACGTTTTCTTCTCGCAATAAACATAAAGTAACTGATCTGGTAAGATGATTTAATTTCCGATTTTGTTCTTTATCTTGCAACTTTTAATATGTCATTTATTCGAAATAAATAATTATTATTATATTGATATAGATAACTATTATTATATGCTTTCGTATTTGCAATCAGCTGTTTTGAAAAACGGACGCCATTTTGATTACCGATCACAATGCTGAAATTCTCAACATAATTTTCCCGCTCGCGGACGCATCTCACCAAAGACAAAACATTGCAGAGACGTACGTGATAGCATAACCTACAAATCTACATAAATCTGGACTATCTAACCAACGGCGTCATTTTTTAGAGCGCAGTGTGGGCATGGCACACAGGTTGCATATGTAATGAGACTTAAAATGATTTATTATCCTTAATATGAGAGGCTGCTTGGAGGATTAATTACTGTTTTTCAAGATTTTGAAATATGGCCACCTCTAATTACCCATAACGACGTTAACGTCTGGTTTTTGCCTAAATTATTTTTGTATCATGTTAATAACCATTATTAAATAAATACACAGAATTAACTTGATGCAAATCAGTCAGGTAAAAATAGTTCAGAAATGAATAAAGTTATCTAATTGTTTGTAAAATATTTATGTTGTAAAGAATAAGTTAAGTGTATGCTGCAAGAATTGGCGGGCGCAGGCAGGCGAACCAGACATGTGCAACCAGCGTATGCAAGTGACATATATGAATAACACATAATGATCCACAATAACTTTTTAACTATCATATAAAAGTAGTCTACATGAGTAGACCGTATAAACATAGTTTAGTTCGTACTAATCCATAAGTTTCTCGGTCACTTTCGCGGCAAATCAAAATAACACTTTCAAACATACACGCCGCACTCAGGTATCTGTGCCGGCAATACAACGGTGTGCAGAGCAGGGCAGATGCATGTCTGCGTTGCACCTGGTATGCAGCAAACGCAAGTCTGTGCTTCTTCATGTAATACAAGAACTGTGCTTCCCTGCGCTGCACTGCGCTGCGCCGTCTGCGTCTCAGCATACGCCAAGTCTGATTCTTGCACGATATTCCAAGAAACGTGTCCCAACCGCAAACGACATACAAATCTTAAAATAAATGAACTTCCTATACAGGTTAAATATGCTTTATTTGCACATGGTAGGTTAGATATTCGTCAAGGTTTTTGAAATGTTTTCTCGCGCTAAACTGACAAAATATCGTAAATTAAGGAATTTATAAACGACACGTGCTGTGAACATACATTAAGATTTTAACCGTTACAGCCATAGCAAAGAATTCACCAGGAAGTTGAGAACCTGTCATGTAAGCTCTACAAAACAGTCAATTTATTTTACCCACGTATTCAGTTTAACAGAATACGCGGGGAAAATTAATTAAATTAACTGACAACACTTTTAATATTCTGATTTACGTTTTTGAAAAGCCCACTACATCTTAATTGTGCAGTGTTTTTTTTCTTTATTTTAAAGAAATTTACATAAATACTATTGTAATTTAGAATGTTACATAAATAGCGTTGTTATAATAAAAATCAATTACGAAATTAAACCAGACAAACCATTTTCCACGTGCCGTTTTAATAAACATGGCTGACGCGTATTCTAACTAACTACGTTCACATCGGTCGCCTGTGTTCACAAATGCACTGTTTTAATTCAGTACAATAATTTGCATGTCATTCATTCTCAGTTCGAAAATATTTTCCATCCAATCAGTCCGCTGTTAATTCAGTTATGTATCAATCTGGCGGGAAAGATGCAGTGCCAACGAAGAAACATAATTAGGTGCGTACGTTTTTAGCGAGTACGAGACCGATTGCTAAAAATCTATTTGATAATATGCAGTAGGGCTTGTCGGTTTTCAAAAACCGGTTTTTTGGCAAAATTTGTGACATTCGAAAACAGGTATTTCAACTACGCAACCGGTTGTGCCGAATTTTCCATAAGCGAGTCTATAAACAAAAGGACAGAAAATTTGGATCTTTTATTTGATGGCTTAACCCTTTTAATACCCTAGAGCCGATATATCGGCTTTCATGAATTCGCCAAAAATACCCTAAGCCGATATATCGCCTTTTTTAAATGGTATATATATTTTTATGTACGTAACATAATTTGAAGTTAAAATGAGAAGTGTCATAACTTAGGGTACCTAACCTTTGACATCCGAGCCACATACAGGTCCGCAGCTATATGATACAGCCTTACAAAGCGTCGTTTTTTTAATAAAAAAAATATTCATTTGGTATACTTTTTCCCCAGATATCTCCGAAACTCTTTTTTTTTTTTTAACTCACCGAGGAATTTGAAATCATCGATTTGGTAAGAGCTTACTGGGCCGCAGGTTGAGTATGGCTGGTCTAAATCAGTATTACTGATAGTTTTTAGTTAGGAAATTTATTTTACTGACTATCATTTTACTTATTTGCTATTTGCCTACATTGACAAGTTTTCTGTTCAGGTTTATTGATTTATTAAATTTAGTATTTACGGAAAATTCTATGTGTGGAAGAAGCGGTGTATGGAAGAATCATTTCACCTTATAATGTAATATCATAATAAACTGTATCTTCTTTCTTTTTAGAAAAAATCTACAAAAAAATATCCAGACTAAAAACATGAAAGGGAACCTTCAAGTAATACACGGGCCACGTTTTGAGAACAACCGCAGGCACTCGGAATGTAATTTAATTTCAATCACTGCCTGTAAAATGAGTCGACTGGCTAAAAGCCTTAATTTTACCTAAATTAAACATTTTTTTTTACATATTTCTTTGTAATGTGGAACATAATTCGTTATGTAATATTGCCAGAAAACGTTAAGTTAAAAATAACTTGTTTTGAAATGATCGACCTCTTCGATTATCATAAAGCGAACTGAAATATAACGTGGCCATAGACAATAAGGACAATTAATAAATAACAATTATTGACCAAATTATTTACAGTCGAAAAACGATTAGTCGTCTAATCTTCTGTAGGCAGGGCTGTGGAGTCGTGTAAAAAAAAGACGACTCCAGCTTTAAAATAAGTAACGACTCCGACTACGAAGATTTTTTCAATAATTTCATTTTGACTGATATATATGTATACCATCAGATCATCTTTAGTCAGCCAAGCATGAAATGTTAACACTTTTGACTATTTTGTTTAAATACAGATCATTAAATAAAATTTTCAAAAAAATCGAGCCGCTCATTATCACGACTCCGACTCCGACTCCACAGCCCTGGCTGTAGGAATTGGAATTCTATACAGCTAAAGAACGTTAAATTATTTATAAGTTTCTGCCAGACTGCTAACAGAATTGAATTAGTTCGTATTAGATATTTTAATATCGAAAGAAATAAATGTAATATGAGTCAGTTTGTTTTTTTCAGAAAAAAGAGAATCGATGTGCCCCCTTGAGTGTAGCTCTTTCAAAAAATATGTACATTGCGATTGAAACTTCGTGTCCTACGCGCAGAAGTCGATCTTAAAATTTAGAATAGGAAGGGGTGATCTCAGCTAACGTAACTCAATCAGATTGAGGACCTTTTAAGCAAAAGACAGCTTAGGAGTACCCTAATCAAGTTAATAACAATGCACCCAGTGCCGGATCAACGCCTTGAAAAACAAAATCTAAATAGTGATAGTGCTAAGCTGTCGGCGCGGCGCCTGTGCGTCTGTATACGCCACACTCGCGCCTGTGTGCTCCGCACTCTTTGCACACGCCACGAGCCGGCTCTGAATGTATCTACCAATATACTGAAAGTTTGAAAAATTTGGCTCTCAAAAGAAATTTCAATTGTTATATAGTTGATATTTGGCTCAGTTGACTAATGAGTTTGCCGACCACTGGACTAGAGTAATTAATACTATTAGTAATCGAATCGATTTTGATGCTGCCCGTTTTTACGATGCAACGTGTGGAAGGGAATTTAAACATCGCAAAGATCCATTATTTAGAATACAAATCCATTCCCCTTGAGCGCTGTTCTAATAAATATTTTTTGTACCATAAATTTAAATCACCATTAAAATGTTTGCATTTTGATTAAATTGTATAATAAATACAAAATTTCTAAGAACTACGCTTTAAAAATATAAGAAAAGTGAGACTGTTGACATTTTTAAAGCCATGCATTTTCTTTCCACCCTTACAACCCTTCATTACATGCTACGTACAGCTTAAGTACAGCTAGACATGGTCTATCATTAATTATTTTCATTTACCGCCGCCATTTATTTGTATCGACAGCTGTTACGTGTCTGGAATTTCATTACGAAGGTAAAATTATTATATGAGATGCACTTCGAAAGTAGATGTTGTTTGTTTATTGAAACTAATACCTTTGTCATGTCTTGTAATTTTATTTGTATAAAGGTTTTTGCATATTGCGTTCCTAAATGTAAAAAAATGATTGTACGGAATTACAGTCGAGCTTGGTTATTACGAGGAAGATGGGACCAACTGAATTCACTCGTTATATTAGAAAATAAGTATTTTTAAATGCTTACAAACATACCTATCACATGAAAACATGAAGTATCTAGAGCGGTCACATAACACAAATATACTGACACGGTAGGGTTTATTATCACCCGCTCCCACTACCACTTTTGTGATGAAAACTGGCGGAATTTTAAAATTTGTCGCTAAATTAATTGTGTTTAAATTATGTTATCATGTAACCCATTGATTAATTGATATTAATCAATTGTTTTATTGTTTTTGGCCAAAAATGGCAACATCGATATCCGATGTGATTTTTGTTTCTTTCTTCCTTGCTCTTTGAGACACGAACCGAACACATTGTGTGTGGGGGACACTTCCCGGTCGGTGGAACTTGTTTCCAGAGACCTTTAGTTGTAAATTCACTTTTTTTCTTTTGTGGTTTTTCGTCCAAGATGAAAGAACTGATAATTTTCCATTTCGACGAAAATTTAAATTCATTTTGTACTGCGCGCAGGGCTTAACATCAATTTTCTTAACATCTGTAAAATCGTGTGAGCAAGCTAGGTATTAAAAAAAGATTTTTTTGTATTGTATTAATTCAAAATTTTGTCTGTTAAATATTGTATTAAAATAAATTCGATGATTGCAAGTTCTTAAATAAACGTTTTCGTGATATAGAGCGATTGGTTTTTTTTAATTTCTACCTACCTGTTAACGTCGAGTTTATACCAACAGTATTGGTCTTAATGACTTTTATTAGTGGGTATTTATTCTTGGGGTTTAGCATCGTGAACAATAGTAGAAATTTCTCACAATAAATGAAACTCGCTGAAAAATAGATTACGAGTAATGTTAATACACAATTAGAATTAATTTACACACATATTTCACTTTTCTGTCAATCTACTTTTCTTATAAAATTTAAAATTGATGCTTGTTTCATTGTTTTCACTCTCGTTGACGATACTTTTGCTTGGTATGCCTGAGAATTAGCTCGTTATAAAAGTGAATAAACGTATGGAGAAAACCATAAACTAAAATTTGAACGAATATTTCCTAATTACATCTGAGATCTCGCTATTTCCGTGATCATAATAGCCGAGTTCTAATGTATATGAAATTTAAGTATTTTTTATAAGAGCATAAGAATATTGTATAAATAAGATGAATATTTAAAAAAAATCGCTCTTTTTATTTTTGGTTCATAACATAATACACATTTTTGATTCAAATGATTGTTTAATATTATTCACTATTTTTGATTTATTGCATTTGAATGTATGTATTATTTGTTCACTTGATTGAGCTGCACTCATTAGTGCAGAGTATTTTGTGTAATAAATTTACATAACAAATAGCATTTTAATATTTATCATTGTTAAATATATATTATCATTGGAGATAATCATTAAAACAATTAATAATATAGCGTTTGATAATCACCGGGGATGGCAGTTTGAAACAATATATATGTTTTTTGTATTTCTTTAGACAATATATTTCATTTTTCGTCCATCAAAGGGCTGTAAGTTTTAAAATATGTTTTTTCACTTGGTTCTTTAATGGCCAGCAACATATCGGAAGTATTTTTTTTATCATCGTAGGGAAGTGTTAAACAGATAAACTTACGATATTTTATTCATGTAGTATTAAATAATATACTTTTACGAAAAAAAATCTTACAATTTATCAACTGCCTACTTTTACTTTAACGTTTCCTACATGCATTTCATAAAAATCTTTCTATACAATATTTGCTTCAATAAATAGTTTGACCTAGTTTGAATTGAGTTTCCCCTTCAAATGTGAAATTGGATTAATTATTAAGCTTTCAAAACGTTTTGAACACTTCACAGGCTGTACAGACGAACAAAAAATGCACGCGTAGGGTACATAGTTACACTTTTAACCCCATAGCCCTTGTATCGCAATGTGGGATTTTGTGGTATATATAAAAGAAATACAAGACAAATAAAACAAACAATGAAGATATGTTTTTCTGTTAATAAAGTATCGAAATATGTGGAATGTAATTTAACATGAGAAAAAGGAAATGTGTTGATTAGGATAATGACGAAATCGCTAGAAAACAAAACACGTGTAACAAAGGAGAAAAGTTACAAAGGCTATCTGACTTACCTTTTGAAAGCTTTCATTTTCAATCACTCTCGCCGGCTGGCAGTTTTCGCTGGAAAGCTGCTATACAGGCAAAATTTTCTCGCGAGCTTATGTTCAATTCGCCAAACAGCTATGCTCTCGCCTCGCCGGAAGTCGCCAGCGCAGATAGTCAATACAGTTGATCAAGAATTTGACTTTGAGTTATCAGTATTTTATGACATGATAATATTTGTATAGTGTATCATAAAAAATGATGAAATACGTGACCAACGGAGTTGTTCACAAATTTAACAGGATCTACACTAATTAAAGGGGGTGTCTAATACTCAACACGATTTTTGTACAATATTTAGTTTTTAAATATTGGCAAACTTACTCTAGTAATTGCGGTTATATTCACGGCTGTTAAAGTCGATCTGTTAAATATCAACAGATTTTTTCTTCCTTAAAGTTTTTTGATGTGTCTATTCAATATACGTGTTAGAGTGATGGTAATAATATAAATACGCTTTAAAACCATATAAATGACAAACTTTTAACTTTTTTCAAACACAATATTTTGATTACTCATAAACTAGCGACTTTAACAACAGTGAATATAGCCACAATTATTGCACTTATATTATACAATCCGCGAAAATTAAATATGTTTGTACTTAAAATCATGTTTAGTTTTATAGAACTCCTCTTTCATTCATGTATTGGTCATAATAAATTTGAGAAAAGAGCCCTGCAGATTTTGTTCACAAGTTTTACATATGTAATTGTTAACAGTTAAAAAATGCAAATAACACAGATAAATAATATATAAAGTTATGACAGAACAACATTTATCAAGATTGAAAAAGGTGGGATAGGTTAAAAAATAAATAAATACTATTCGGTCTTTGTGATGAAAAAAAATGTGGGATTAATACAAATGAATGTTTTTTTTTATTATAATGCAGTGAACACTTTTAAATTGCTCTATTAACCCTCCAAGAACGAGCGTGACCATATGGTAACAGTAAACACCGTTGTCTATTGATCCCACTATTCATCCCTTTTCTACCTTAATATCGTTTCTTTTACTCATATTTGGTTAAGAAGGGTACAGACTTCAGTAAGTCATCAGCCGCGGGGACAGAAACGGCCACAAAAAGCACATGAGACTTTTTTAAACTGTTAGTTATTTTTTTATCAAAACATCAAATTATTTACAGTTATTTTGTTAATATATTTGTATTGAAATTATTTTGGTCTAAAGAGGTCAAATTGTAAATATTTTTAAAAATTTCACGTTTAGAGCTATATTTCAACCTCGATTGTTTGCGAGCCCGTAGGTCACTTTTGTCCTTACAATTGTCCGTACACAATATTACACGGTATTAAAAGGATGAGCATGTCCATATAGTCATGCGGGGTTTCTATACAACGACTTTGTGTTTTTTTTTTAAATTTTTGTTAGGAATAAAAGTTATCCGTGACTTTAATATGGCTTAACAAATATTTTTTTTATCGAAAAAAAGCTCTAGTCTCTGGAGGGTTAATTATATGTAAAAAAAAGGAAAAATAATTAAACTATTGTAAATATTAAACTGCACTTGCCCAACTTCTGTTAGTGGAAGCAAATTTGAAAATTTAATCTTTTAGTATTTTCCAATATTTTTCGGCTATATTATTGTACATGAAATGAAAAACAAGGTCGCAAAAGCTTCATCATTATGGGTGCTAATAGGGAACTACCAAGGGATTCAACATAATAATAAAAAAACATATTTTTAATAATTACAACTTGAAATTAGCATATTTTTTAAATACTTTTACGTAGGTACAAAAAAAATAAGTAAAAATAAGATTACTTGTGATCTGGTATGGATATAATAAGGTCATAAAAGGGGGGGAAGAACTTAACACATTCTTTTTAAAATACGGTGAAAAAACAGCAACGTATTTTAGTTCAACAAATATTATTTTACATTCTATAGTAGATAGTTATTTCAGCGTAGTTTGGTTATTTTATACACTTTTTAGGTAAAATCAAGTTAGGTCATGTCGTTGCTTTTCTCGTTATTTGTAAAGCTTGTTAATTTTCTTTACCACTTACCAAATACCCAGAAATTTTGTTGTTAAAATTGACTTATCTTGGCATAGCTGGGTCACAAATGATTAGATATTACTTATTACGTATTGAGTATTTCGACTGAGGGTGCTTGATGGAATTTCAATATCAAATTTGAATTGTTTGAATTTTGTACTTTTTCATGAGTTTTGTCGCTAACGACCCGGGTTTCGCCTTTCGGCATCTTCAGGCATTCCAAGTGCACGGATGTACTTGAACTGACGCTTAACTGATTAATAATAGGTCGGATAAAACCCTAGATTTATTTTAAACATTCCTATGTTATTATCTGGTCATTAATATTTTAGAAAAATCCCCATAATTATAGCAAACCCACTTAATCCATTGAAAATTGTATACATTCAATTTTCGCTAATTTACATTTTAATAGCCTTATAAGTTAGTGATCTACTTATATTTTTGTTTATAAACGATACAAACTGTTTAATACGCGTCAGTTCAAGTACATCCGTGCACTTGGAATGCCTGAAGATGGCGAAAGGCGAAACCCGGGTCGTTAGCGACAAAACTCATTTTAAAAGTACAAAATTCAAACAATTCAAATTTTATTACGTATTGGTTACGTAAAGTTTAGTTTTAATTGAGATTATTTCTATGCTATTTCAACCAAAAAATAACGTTTTTTTAACATGCGACTTTGCTTTCCTGGTGGTAAGATATTTATGTAGAGTATATATTATTGCATTAACACGAGCAAGTAATATATTACGTTGATTGAAAAACTGGTAGCCAGTGCATAGTAAATATTAATATGCTGAGCCACTGCAGAGTGCTATCCTCCAAAGCTGTTAATCTCAACATAACACGTAATTAACAGGTTATTAACTTGAATTCAACGCACACGTTACATGATGCATACATTGTAAATGCGCTAGATGCAATTAGATAAATGTGCATAAATTCAGATTTAAATTGCAGGCAATTATTCATTTGGGAAATGCAATACCAGAGGTAAGTTTATAATTATCACGTTGAATAATGGAGCTTTTAGGCTTTGCCGTGTAATAAATAATAATAATTTTGATGCTCATTAAGGGTAAAGACTTATTTATACATTTAAAATTATACAAAATGATTCCTATGAGACAAGATAATACCTTTTTTATCAACCACACTACATACAGTAACTACAAGCATTTTATAAAAGTGCGGTGGCTTAAAGTTAAAGGTTGTCGTTTTTTTGTTAATAACTTTATTTTTCATTCTCAGCTACATGATAGTCAAACATTTTTCAATCTTTTCTAGTTTTTTTTTCTTAAATCACCAGTAAAGATATTAACGCTAACTACATTAACGTACTTTTCTTTATTATTTTTTAAGATTATTCCTATAAGTTTCAGCATTACTATAAGAAATATATAAAATACACAATCAATTATAAAACACGAACAGTAGCTTTCGAATAAGCGTCGGCTTTGTAAAGTTACACTTTTTGTTGTTTGTCTTTAAGTTCTCGTAATAATCGCGAGTAATGTCAAGCCGCCTGTATGGTCGAGTGGTCAACGTTGTTGGCTTCGGCTATGGAGGGCCCGGGTTCAAATCCCGGTACGGACAGTTTTATAAATTGATTTTTCAATCGATTTATGAATTTCTGTTCAAAGGCATATGGATGTATGTGATGTCTTGAATTCCCCCCTCTCACCCATCCTATCCTATGAACGGGGCATATCGAGAGCGATTATCTTACCACTAATCCTGTCCTAGCCCTATCCTTCTATCCCTACTCTCTTTGAAAAAGAGAGGTTGAGCAACTGAGTAACAAGCAGTTCTCGTAGAAACACTTCTGTTGAGATAAACTCCATTAGGAGTCCATATGCTCCACATTGGGAGCGGACATGGTTAAAAAAAAAAAAATGTCAATTCAGCTATATCATTATTCAATCAGTATCAATACTTGCAATATGATTTGACATATTTCTACTGAAGAAGCAATAGTAAGTAATGATTTCATTGAAAGGTTTTTTAAGTTTATACATACTTTGAATTTATAGAAATGCGAATAAACTTTAAATTGTCAGGTAGCTGAGCTCTGTTCAAAATACCAAATCATAATTTCTGGAGGGAGATATAATATGAAATTGAAACGAAAAGACGACTGGGGATTGTCAAAAGGAAATTGTTGTCTATTTTTTATCACTGTCAATTCAGTTTATAAATTAATTTTATGAATGTAATTCAATGTAATTCAATCCTGAGATTATTTGGTAGCCTCTATTAGAACTGCATTGTCAAAGTGATTAGAAAAATACCACCGTATTTATTTATGCGTGAATTATAAATTTGTAGGTACATATATAGTTAATAAACACTATGGCATTTTGCCTTCATCAGAACTACATATTATAATTCAGCTCGTGTTAAATGTTTTTAACATTAGTCAAAATCAATAAGAGATTAAGTTCAGGTTATCATTGAATCATGAAAATAATTTAATACACTCATGAAAGATTTTCGTCCACTTCAATAGATTTTATTTTAGCTTCTTTTTGTATATTTTTCAGTTGGGTACAATTTAAATAGTGATGTGTTTCTACTGTGATGATAATTAACCCTTAACAGACGATAGCGTTTTGTCCATTTTAAAATAAAAGAAAAATTAACAAAGCCCTTTCAAATATTGACAAAATTTATCGACATCGTTTATTTACAGACATCGTTTATTGATTGTAACGTAACACCTTCATTCTACTCATGTATTAAAAAAAATACAATATTTTATAGAATACTCACTATTGAGGAGCAAACATTCAAAAAGTGTTTTGTCACAAATTTTGAAAAATGGCGTTTTATATAAATTCTGATAGCCCATAATAAAACCTATGAATGAAAATCAAAATTAGTGTTCAAAAAGGTTTTTTTCATATTAAAATGAAATCATAAAGTTGACACATTCATACAAACCGTCACTTTTACAACACTTAAATCATCATTTTCCAAGCTTTGTATTTGTGTGACAAAACACTTTTTGAATGTTTGCTCCTCATGTGTATATGATTTTGTTTTTTATGTGTACTGACTGATCTATTTAACAAGATATGTGTAATTTGTATATTAAACTTATTGAAACCAAATAAAAATATTATATAACACAAGATAAGCTGGGAGTAAAGTCCTTCTCTAAATGAATTCAAACTTTTATTATAATATAACAAACAAATCGCTTGCCATCAAACATTCGTTCAGTATTTTATTTTAAAATTCATTTATGTATTTTAAAACCGAATGTTGTTATCTCATTAATTTTGGTTCGTCACCGACAGCAAAGTTCATATCAAAAATCAAAATGACCAGAGACAAAATTGATACAGCTTTTGACATAAATGAAAATGTGGTCGCGATTTGTGCGGTTATTATATTGTATCATCGTCAAATGTATACACTGATGAATGACCAATTTATCTGTTTAATCAATTTTTGACAGATAATTCTTTTTTTGCCGAGGTTTTTTTGCTGAAATGTAATTGAGGTGATTTTATTTACGATACATATTATTTTATTATTGAATGTTTTTACGCATGATCAAAGGGAAAATTTTCCAACCCACATTTTAAAGCTACATAGCTTTGTCAATTTTCTACAAGCACGCATCTTGACTTTTGTCAGTTTTTTAATTTTTTGATGTAATGAAATTAGGATTACAATACACACATATTCCATTAACTTTTATTCCAAGAAACAAATTATTTTATGCTATTATTAACATAATTAAAAAACGTTGGCAACACATGTTTAGCTTGAAGGAGAAAATGGCATGTATGGAAACGTCTTTGCTTCCTTCCTTATTAACTTAATCAAAGATATTGAGACCGAAACCATTCCAGTAGTGTTTAATAGCGATATTGATAGAATAAAGTACATTTATGTGTCTCCTGAAAACTTCTACTTTTTGAGATACGATACGAGGTTATAAAAAATTACCGATGATATCCATGTTTATTTTTAAACACGTTTCAACACATTTGATTTTTTATAAGTAAATAATAATAGACAATTTAAATTAACTTTGATTATTCCACGTATTGTGTTACTAACTGTGACACGTGTTTCGCCTCTTTCAGAGGCATCTTCAGACTTCAGACACAATACGTGGAATAATCAAAGTTAATTTAAATTTTCTATTAAAATGAACTTCCACAAAGTTACCGCCGAAACCATCGAAAGTAAGTAAATAATAGTTTATATATTTATTAAGGTTGTTTAGTCATACGTTAATTCACTTACTTCACTCATAAAAACTGGCTTAGAAAATCAAACCTGAATTATATAATACGTCGCGGAGAATACGTCATGCACCACATGGAAAATTATTATGAGTTTAATTATTAAGTATATTTTAAGTATGTATTTAACAAAATCTAAAATTATTTCACTTTGTCTTGTTATTTAGTAGACAGTTTTAATTGAAGTTTTTTCAAATGAAAATATGGTTCTGTAACAAATCAGCAAGTAAACAAAAAATATTAGAGTTTTTTTTTTAAATTTTGATTGAAATACAACTTATTAGTTTTACAAGTTGTCTGAAATAGCATTGATTAGAACCATTGTATGAATGCATTTTCGCGGAAAACTAGACTTATCATCGAATGTCATAAAAAAATAATTTAAAATAAAATTGTAGCTAACGCGGTATCACATGACAAACGAAGATATCATAACGAGGTTTTTTTTAATTTATCTTCAAAAATCTAGAAATATCGTCTAAGCCGACGATAAAAAATCTTATATAGAATGTTTACTTATATATACAGTGGAACCCCGATCTACCGTTCTCGCATTGTTCGTTTTCCCGCATTAATCGTTCCCCGATTTACCTTTTTCCTCGATCTATCGTTTAAATATTTTGGTCCCGTCACAAATATTATCTCGATTGTCCGTTTTCGTTGAATATTTTTCATAAATAATTTTGTCTCGCATTTCGTTTCGCGTTTTTTCAGTGGAATTCCGATTTACCATTCTCACTATCTTCGTTTTTTTGCATGGATCGTTTATTTTTTACTCGACCAAGACCCCGTCATAACAATGTTTAATAATTCTACTTTATGATTCCCTGATTTTCTCGATCTATCATCTAAATATTATCGTCCCGTCCCAATTATTATCCCGATTGACCGTTTTTGTAGAATATTTATTTTTCGCTCAAATAGTTTTACATTGCATTTAGTTACATAAATAAATAAGATTTAATATTTTTTTTCGCATTATCGGTTTCCCGCATTATTCGTTCATTTATTACGGTCCCTTGAAAAACGTGGAATCGAGGTTCCACTGTAAAAAGATTTTAAATACGTTTGTATTTCACTAAAACAATATTTCGATAATAAATAATTTTTGATTGTATCATTGAAATAATAACATTTTTTTTAAATATTTAAATGAAGATTTTATTATGTATTTAAGCTGAATTACTTCGTTATCTTACACTTTAATTTCTACCTTGCATTTTATTTTAAATTAACATTTTTCTTTTGTGACAGTATTTCATAAAATAAATTATTGCAAGCTTAAGAGTATACCACTATTGCCACTATTGTAAGACAAACCATCTCAACGTCATTAACAAAACTTTTAAAAAATATTACGTACATATCGACTGTGGAAAGGAAAAAGGACGTAACCCACACATATCAAATGTTACAGGAGGCGCTAAAAACGAGTTTTGATGATTTTGTGACATATGCAAATTATGAATTATACACAACCTTGAAGTGCACGGAGACTTCTAAACTGGTGTTTAATTGACATAACCTTATATAAATTAAAGAAATTGTCTCAGAAAAACCTTTATTTCAGTGTTTTTTCTTTGTTTTAATTTTTTACAAGGTCATCTTTTTCAAACTTAAAGGCTAAATTTAGATACTTATTCGGCATTTTTAACTTCCATCCTTTTGATAGAATGTGTGTCAAGTTGTATACATCGTAATTATCGAAAAAAATCTGTTTTATAAAATTGAGGGTTACGTCCTCTTTCCTTTCCACAATCGATATGATTAAAACTATTATAAATATACACATGTACTATTGGTGTATTTTACAATGCTAACAATGAATACACGAATACGAATAACAGAGAATGTACAAGATTAATTAACCTTATTTTAAAAATAATTTTTGGATTTCAAATATAGGTGTTTTATAGAATTTAAATAAGCAATTTGAGTTTTTCAAAATTTTTATAAATTTAAACTCTTGAAAATGTCCAAAATTTAACCGGTTGGAAAATTATTGTAGCATAATGTAAAATTTGAATCATTCACACATTCAAATTTTGAAATTGTGTCACAAACTACTGTAAAAAACTGTCAGTGACAAAATTAGCGTAAATGTACATAATTTGAACGATTCAAATTTAATATTGAAATTCTACCAAGCACCTTCGAAATCTTAAATTGTAGTATAATGTGTAAAATAGCATTCATAATTTCTTAGTAATTAATTTAATATTAAATTAAAAATGAAATGATTTTATTGTGAGCTGTAAATTATTTAATTTAACAGCTATTTCTTTACAATGCCATCGTCGAGACCAGTGAGTCTGATAGTTGTAACGTTGACTAATAATAATCATGTGTACAATGTCGCGCAATAACACGTTCGAATTTAAAAAATTCAGCACTTAATTTTTAGTAGTGAATATTTTTCTGTGCAGTGATTTATTTATAACACTATCTTCGGGAGCAATGATTCTGATCTTCGTAAAGATATTGTATTGCAGAAAAAATTTAGATACCAAAATTTAAATATGATTCCGTAGAATTATCGGAGAATCACGGAAAACGTGTTATAAATACAATACTTATTATAAAAAGTGATAAAAACCTTTCCTATTTTTCCTATATTAACATAAAGATTAAATATTTCAAAATTATTTGTTATAATTATATTCGATGAAAACATTTCTACAAATTTTAAACTCAATTTCGATATGTTAGAAGTTAAATTAACATATTTTTTGTCGATGCTTATTTTTAATACATACATACTATATAAATATTGTTTCCATTGTGTCCGAGAAAGCTGTCATAATAAATTCGTCCTTGGCCAAGCCCGCGGATAAATCTGTTCGGACATGTCCGCTAGTGAACTCAGACTATCAAGATGCAAAAACAGAAGAATAAATACATAAATAATGAGACGCATAATTAAAACCAAAGACAAACTCATTAAAGCAAAATCTATTATTGGCATATTGTAGAAAAACTGAACTTCGTTACATTTATAAGGAATAAACGTGAATATTAAATAGGGACAGACCGTATATAATATTTTCATTATCTATTTGTCCTACGTAGGGAATGCAACACCGATAGTACGGTATGCCATGCTACAAATGGCTACCGGTAATACAAAAAAAAAGTTTGAGTAGAGCAAAAAATACAGCCGATTGAGATCCCAATAAAGGCAGAGTAAATCGATATGTTTTTTATAAAAAAATGTATGATAATAATAAACGGGTGATTTTTGTATATAATTTTTTTTTCAATACTTGTGCGCTCCCAATGTGGGGCGTATGACCACTCAATGAAGAATTTTAAGATTTTCGTTGACAATGTGTTTCATCGCAGCAGCAGTTTAAGGAACCCTGAATCAAATGTATTTGATGCTGCGTGCTTAACCCTTCCCTTACTATACAAAAAAAGCACAAGCTCCTGAGCTGTGTATCCGTTACACAACGCAATGCCACGGATATCCTGAAGTTTTCCATTTGGAGGACAAATGCACTATTTTGATAGCGGACATGCATTTAAAAAAATGAAGCCAAGAATATTAAACTTTATTTTAACCTTTCCCATACTATGCAAAAAAAAAATCACAAGCTCCTGAGCTGTGTATTCGTTACACATCAGGCAAACAGGAGTGAATCATGACAATTATATGTAGTAAGTACTGTTGTAGTAGTGTTATATAATTGTCATGATTCACTCCCGTTTTCCTGACGTGTAACGGATACACAGCTCAGGAGCTTGTGCTTTTTTTGCATAGTAAGGGAAAGGTTATTAAAATAAAGTTTAATATTCTTGGCTTCATTTTTTTAAATGCATGTCCGCTATCAAAATAGTGCATTTGTCCTCCAAATGGAGAACTTAAGGATATCCGTGGCATTGCGTTTTACTGCAGGAAAAGTTTAAGGAACCCTGGATCAAAGGTATATTTGATACTGCGTGTTTGAAAAAAAGTTTAATTTTCTTGGTTATATTTTTTAAAATCCACGTGAACCTTATGGCCTCTTGATGAAGACATCTCAACAGATTTTTTTGTATGATAATTGCTTGTTACTGAGTTGCTTAATATCACTTCTTTTTGAAGAGATTAGAGATTAAAAAAATAGGGTTAGGACATTACTAGTTTTACGCTACGCCTGGTTATTTTACGGTTTGAAGGGTGGGAGGGAATCTATAGACACCATCAAACATCCATGCTTTCGAACAGAAATCGATTGAAAAAAATGCTGTTCGTAATGGGATACGAAACCGTGATATCCGTCACGGAAGCTAACGACGGTGATCACTGCGTTACGAACTCGACATTAATTAAATAACTTACTGTTTCTTAAAATATTAATACACTTTAAAACGATTATCAATTTCGTTTCTTAGTGTACTTAAGACAACTTTTAATCAGATTCAAACTATGTGTTGCAATTCTTCGCGAACAATTTTATTAAAATATGTGATGGTTTTTTTAAATTCAATATACAATTATGGCTAATTTTTAAAAGTTAAATACCGTTTCTTAGCTTTTACAAAACCTTTATTCCGGTATTGAAAAAAAAGTGAATACCGGGAACCGAGTTTCGGTAATATTAAAATCGAAATCCCTAGTCCTGCCATACCTTTTTAGACGTTACATTGTATTATTTTAACATTATTCAATATCGTATACCTAAATAATAACAGGTGAGACTTCTTAAAAGTATTTTACATCCTACTTCCTGACTGACTAATGTCGTTCTGCGAAATATGATGAGTAGACATTATAATTTATTGCTATCAAATTTGTATCTTAGTATGGTATGGAATTTTCGCCTACCTCTAGTTCGATAATCTTATAAACTAAGCCTAAATACAACGTGGTTTATTTACAACACGGTTGATAAAAAAATGACACATATTCTTGTATAACGCGAACAATATATCGCATGCACGGTTTGAGGCGTCTAAAACCATGTCCAGTTAACATCCTTTTGATATAACCAGCGGTGGGCTGCAAACACGTTATCAAGGGTCTAGCTTAATCTCAAAGCAATTCTCGGTGTTCTGGGGAAGGAGTGAAATTTTGTATTGCTCCTATCCAATTATAAATGGGTAAAAATGAACTACTGTGTATACTGAAGCTATCGTAGATAATATATAAGTAAGAAATTGTAGTTATGTATTAATTTGTTCTGAGAATATTGTTTTTTCTTAACTTAACAAGGGGCTCGACTGCGTTAGTAAAATTTAACAAGGGACTCGCTCGAGCCCTTTCGAGCCCCTTCCAGCCCACCCCTGGATATAACTACTTCCTTTTGCATTTCTATGGTACTAATTTGATTTGAGAATAATGTTTTTTCTTTATTTAACAAGGGGCTCGCATGAATTAGTAAAGTTTAACAAGGGGCTCGCTCGAACCCTTCCGAGCCCCTTCTAGCCCACCCCCGGATATAACAACTTAATTTTGCATGTCTATAGTCAAAATGAAAAACAAATCTTATAAGTGGTCAGTGAAATTCATAATTGTGAGTGGTCAGTGGGTTCCGAAAGATTTGCGACCGCTGCTTTAAGAAGTACTATAAGTTGTTTTATGATTAACGTATACCGTTTACCAGTCCACGGGCACGAAGGAACGAGAATCTTGAAAGTATGCGGTGAACATTTGGAGAGATGAAATTCTAAAATGCAACGCAAGTAAATGACCGATAGTGCACTTTTTTTTTGTCGTTGACAGTGGTGTCTCTTTCATGGGAGTAATTTCTTAACACATTCACTATCAATTCTTACTGGAAATGCATTACGATAGTAAAAAGCTTTTTTGCACTAATTTCATATCGACTGTGGAAAGGAAAAAGGACGTAACCCTCAATTTTCCAAAAAAGGTTTTTTTCGATAATCACAATGTATACAACTTGACACACATTCTATCAAAAGGATGGAAGCTGAAAATGCCGAATTAGTATCTAAATTTAGCTTTTAAGTTTGAAAAAGATGACCTTGTAAAAAATTAAAACTAAGAAAAAAGACTGAAATAAAGGGTTTTCCTAGAGAAATTCTTGAATTAATGTTAGATTATGTCAATTAAACACCAGTTTAGAAGTCTCCGTGCACTTCAAGGTTATGTCTAATTCGTAATTTGCGTATGTCACAAAATCATCAAAACACGTTTTTAGCACCTCCTGTAAAATTTTATATCTGTGGGTTACGTTCTTTTTCCTTTCCACAGTCGATATATTAGACTTGTTAAGATCAGGAGCGATTTTGTTTCAATATTTCTAGGAGTGGGCTCGGAGCCCCTTGCTATTTTTTTACTTAAGTCAGCGAGCCCCTTGTTAAAGTAAAAACAAATATTATCAGATCAACAGTAATTGCTGTAGATAGTTTATATGTATTATGTATCAAAAGACTTCGTAAAATACATTTGTTTCGGGTGCATACTAAAAGATAACATGAGTTTTTTTTAAAATTTATTTATTTATATATATAGTAACATTCCTCAAGCATATTAAGTGATATTCGATTACTTAATTAATTATTGCATATAATTTTGAAAGATACAAAAAAACTCGCCTGTTACCAGGGCCGGCGCCACCATTAAGGACGCATAAATAGAATATTGAAATATTACAGTTTCAATATTTCTAATAATAATAAATAAATAGTACGTTATATTTTATTTTGATATTTGTATTTTTTCGATATAATTATGTATCGTATTATATATGATTCGAAAAAGAGAGGTTGAACGACTGAGTAACAACAATTTCACGTAGAAAAATTCTGATGAGATAGCTCCGTTAGTAGGCTATATGCTTTACATTGCGAGCGGACATGGATATATAAAAAATATTTCTAATGAATTGTTATTTTTTCATTATTTCGAAAAAAAAATGGGATGTTTTTTTCAAAAAGGGGGCGCGCCAATAGCCGTTGCCTAGGGCAGTGCTCCGCAGCCGCTGTGCCGCGACACACTAGTGTGCCGCAGCGCATTACTTCAGTGACGAAAAGATCGAATATTTTTTTGATCAAATCAGAGTTGCCTAGTTGTAGTACTGAGGTGGCAATATATATTACACAATTTAGAACGATGTCTTATGTTATTTTTGCATATACCCTTATGTATAGATACATGAAAATTTTAAGTGGGGTGCGGAAATCTGGAGAAAATTTTAGTGTGCCGTGGGAGAGAAAAGGTTGCGGAGAAGTGGCCAAGGGTACCAAATAAGCTGGCATCAGCACTGCCTGTTCTCCATTACGTCGCGAATATCTCTCATCTTAACCCTTCAGAGACGAGAGCTTTTTTTCGATAAAAAAATATTTTCTAAGCCATATTGAAGTCACGGATAACATTTATTCCTATACAAAATTAAAAAAAAAAAAAAACGCAAATTCGTTGTATAGAAACCCCGCGTGACTATATGGTCATGCTCATCCTTTTATTACCGTGTAATATTGAGTACGGACTAGTAGTAAGGACAGAAGTGACCGTATGGGCTCGCAAACATTTGGGGTTTAAATATAGCTAAACGTGATTTTTTTAAAAATATTTACAATTTGACCTCTTTAGATAAACATAATTTCAATACAAATATATTAGCAAAATAACTGTAAATAATTTGATGATTTTATAAAAAAATAACTAACAGTTTCAAAAAGCAAATTAAAAAAAACGTAAATTCAAAAAATCACATGTGCTTTAGGAGGATGAATAGTGGGATCAATAGACAACGGTGTTTCCTGTGACCATATGGTGACGCTCGTCCTTGGAGGGTTAATTAAGCGAGCCTCTTTTAGAGTATTGGCAGCCCCACGGCTGATCTACGCTCTGGTCATTATACCGAAGCTCTTTATATTCCCTTTATCTGACACGCCACTGCGCTCGATTGAATTAGCGAAAAGTTTTATTATTTCAATCGGACGCACCCAGCACAAAAATATTCCGCGTCCCACTTACATAAATTTGCTGTCTCAATATAATAATAATAAGTTTATCGTCCACGTAATGGCAAACATAAACTAACATCTTTTTCAGGACAGATAGCGCCATCTGTTCTTAGATTATTAAAACACTCGCCCTTTACGTGCAAAAAAAAACGAAACGAGAAAATAAAGATGACTTCATTTTTTTCGCCTCGAATTTCGAATTTGGAATCACTCAATCTAGATTGAACCGGTATTTCTTGGCTTCGCTTAGCGAGTCAGTTTGCGGATTATTTTTATCTAACATAAATATATCGCCATTTTAAAATAGATGATTTTTTTTCTGATGATAATGAAAGCAGTAATTAATGGACAAGATATTGGGAGCACGAATGCTGGATCAATCGGGTTCGTTGACCTCAAGGCAAAAGGCAATAATTTTGGCGGAAAGGTATAGTAAATTGTAAAAACAAAATGGACGCTGAATAATGTTTCCGTTAAAAAACTAACACGGAACACACCTAGCTGTGTTCTGGTATTATAGATTTTATCGCCGACATAAGCTGTCGTTAATAAATATAATCATTCATATTATGTGTATGCGAGAATGAGAATAACTTAAATTCTAGAGAATCGTTAAATACCGTGGTATAACTAGTGCCCCCGTAAAACTTTCATTGTGAATGTTTTTTTTCATCGACTCATTAAATTTAATATTAGAAAATAAAAATTAAGTAAAGGTAATGACTTTAGCATGGTGTCTATTAGTTAATTAGAAAAGCGTATTATTGCACAACCGTAATACAAAATTCGCCTATTCCCCAGAACACCACAAATAGATTTGAGATTAAGCGATCCCCTTGATATTATTGATTAACAACGATTTTTTTAAATTTTCATATTTTCCAAGGTTATGTTTTCAATGTATCCAACTTTTTCAAAGAAAAAAACAACTACCTGCCATTAAATACACACATATGCTTATTTTCAGATTACATATTCATAAAAAAAATATTTTTAACATATTCTTTACAAGCCCGAGTGAACAATTATTCGAAGTTGGTAAAACAAGTGCTGGTGCGCGCTTCGGCTCGACAAAATAAGTATTGAAGCGACGCCCTGGCGCGCTAAAACATTATGAGATACAAAGCGCGCCGTATTTGATAATTTCACACGTTGCTCGTACAGGATCAACTTTCTACAATCAATTTTCGGTGAATCAAACTATTACACATTTATTAATGTGTATGTCTCGAAGATTCTGTAATATTTAAATTTGAAATGAAGAAGACCTTGATACAAGAATATCTATTTATTAAGACTATAGGGACCGAAGTATATTTCATACTTCCTAATTGAAGACAAATATCCTGGTTTGACGTTTAAACAAAGATGGCTACCAAACATAACGTAAATATAGTTCAAATATGTACAGACGTTCTTAGCAAGCAATTAAATTGTTTTGACGTTTAAACAAACATGGCAGCCCTATCGCTAAACTAATTTAAAAATCGAACAATCATCAGTCGTGGATCTTGGCATTACAATAATAGTTAATCAGCATCTCCCGCTAATTTCAAACGGTCCACGTCTAATATTGAATTAATCGGCAAGCAACTATCTCTTCTTCTTTTTTTATGTATAATATTCATAATAAGTAAAGTTATTGACGGTTTATTAAACTCTAACTACTGCCGTTCGAGATGATTACTGTAACGGAACGAGCATCTGCCATTTTTTTTTATAACGTGCTATTCAATCCTCAAATCGGTAATATAATTATATACACCTAAATTAATCGCAAGTTGCAGTCTCGGAACGCATAATTTGCGAATTTATCAAATTTGCAGGCATCGTAGCGATTATAAGCATATAAATTATACCAAACGCATAAAATGAAACGTTACAAAACTCACATTCTTAAAAATAAATATTATTTAAGCAGATAAGTCGTCTCATACGAAAAATTAGTTAAACTCCTATGATTTAAGAGAATTTTCAGTCTCAAAAAGTTGCAACAACCTCGTTTCTGATTTTGTTTAATATTTTCGACTACGTCCGCCTATCGAGCATATCAATAAAATATAATATTAACAATAACTGGTTGTGACAGGATATAAGAAAACAATTATTATAATACATCAATATCTTAATTCCTCGCCTTCTTCACATGGTGCCTGGGGATCCAATCCCGGGATCCCGTTCAATTTTCTGATCCCGAAATTCCGGGATTGAGATGGCCGCGATCCCGGGATTTCGGGATTGTGAAATTTTTAGCAAATTCTCGAAATTTACACGAAATTGGCAAATTGAAGAATTCAAATTCCTCGGTGAGCTAAAAAAAAAAAAACGAGTTTTCGTGAGATTCTGGGAAAAAGTATAGCAAATTGAGGATTTCAAATTCCTCGGTGAGAAAATCTCAATCCCGGGATCCCGGGATCCCGGGATTCAAAATAAATCAATCCCGAAATCCCGTGATTGGAAAAAGGCTTCGGGATTGGATACCCTAATGGTGCTGTCTTCTATGATTTTTTACTACAAAACGCGGTAGGTATTTATGTCTCCACTTTTTGGCAAGTTGTGTTGGTTTGCCAATTCCTTGAAAATTTAGCAATTTACTGAGGTTTTGCAGTGAAGATAATCTCTATTGCTCTATTTATCTGCTGATCTCTTAATTTCCATGCACAATGAGTAAATCAAATCTGATAATGATTAAATTCTTGATCTTTTCGCTCGAATAGTTACTGTCGTGTCAGTAGAATCAAATTTATATTTTTCCTGGATATATCCAGTTTGGGAATTTGAATGTTTAAAAAACAAAAAACTCTGCAAGTTTACAAAACCATTGCAAGCGACGGAAAAAAGTTTTAATTTTGTTTATCGATTCAAATACACACTTCATTGTTCAATTATAAAAGATCTTCTCCGTTGTTTTATTTACACAATGTCTCTAACTCAGTGGTTCTTAACCAGTGCACCGTGAGCTTATTGCAAGTTAAAACCGAAAAAGTCAAAAAAAAAAATATGTCCACATATTTTTTTCGACCTCTTAATTCTGTTGCCCCGTCACTTTTTCTCATGATCAAAAGTGCACCGTGACTTCGAAAAGGTTAAGAACCACTGCTCTAACTAATGAACAATTCAAATAAGATTTTTCTCAGGCAAGCGATATAAGCACGTGCTTGGGGGGTTCTAAATTTAAAGGGCCTCAAAAATAGCTCATATAATTGAATAATTATGTGTTTAGCAGAGACGAAAAATGTTTTTTAAATATTACAACGCTTTTTTAGATATCCGTAAAACAGGCCCTGTTAAATATGCCACTGGATTTAAAAATTACGCTTTATCTGCCAAAGAGATAAACTTAGTTATGAAAATCATGGAATCCGTTTAAATTACATATATTTTTTTAATGGTCGAGAAAGTGCTGGTCTGCGGACCACTAGTGGTGCGCGAAAAGAAGAAATTTGTTTTTTTTTAATATTTTAGTCGACAGCAAACTGTCAAAAAAATAATGACTAACACAAATAAACAATGCCAGATGCATGAAATCATCTCAATCAATCAAATAATATTTCTAAGTATACTAAAATAATGAATTTAGTGGTCGGTGAGGTCCTAAATATTGCCGTCGGCCTCATTATAACCGATCTAACTTTGATATTAATCAAACGTTTCATTTCTAAATGCAAGACTTTTGAAAATTGTTATGTTACGTTTGATGGACTATTTCCAATTTTAGACAAATTTACAGAAACGTGTAATAACAATTTATAGCCACTATAAAAACATCGAATAATTGCAATTATTTTATTTAATTCCTTTTGCGCGGTATCTGATATTTACTGTAGAGAATTTTATGGCGAACATATTAATTGAGTAACTACTTACACGGATAAATTGGAGCAGTTAGATTTTTTTTATTAGGTCATTACTGTTAATATTTTCGCTATCGATGATTTTCGATAATCATTAGTGATTGACTTGTATA